>CAWUFW010006484.1:600000-1146249 GCA_963921515.1 Calotriton arnoldi
GTGAGGTTTAAGACATGTTGGCAGAGGGATTACTGATTAAGCTACTTGTATGAGTGCAGAAAGATACACTTGAAATACACCGCATAATTTTACGTGTATCTGATTGAAATGGGAAGTGCAGTCTGTAAAGTTTTAAGGTCTGCATGGTCGTGTGACTGAGGTATGACTCTACTTGAACATGTAATCTCATACGTCTTATGCATTTGAAGATGCTAGACATATAAAACACAGGTATATGTCTATTTATATGTCTTTTTTTATTTATGATGGCTTGAGCAAAACGTACGGAAACATGCATGCATGCTTTCAGGAATATGGTGAGACTTACAACAGAGATATGCAAAGGGTTGCTGCTTTTTATTTGGCTAAGCCCAACACCCTGAGTAGTAGTAGAATGGTAAATCTGCAGCACAGAAGTAAGGTTTAAGACATGTTTGTAGAGGGATTTGTGATTAGGCTACTTTAAATGAGTCTGTGGAAAGGTACACTTGAAATGTGCTGCATAATTTTACGTGTCTGCTTGAAATGGGAAATGCAGTCTGTGAAGTTTTAAGCTCTGCATGGTCTTGTGACTGAGGAATGTCAGTACTTCCACATGTATTCTCAATCGTGTCATGCATCTGAAGATGCTAGATGTATAAAACACAGGTGTACGTCTATTTGTATGTTCCTTTTATATATGATGCCACTAGGAAAAGGTGCACACACATGCATGCATGGTATCAGGAATATGGTGACACTTACAACACAGATATGCGAAGGGCTGCTGCTTTTATATTTATCTAGGCCAAACACTCTGAGTAGTAGTAGAATGGTGAAGCTGCAGCAGAAATGTGAGGTTTAAGACAAGTTGGTAGAGTGTTTAGTGTTTAGGCTACTTTGTATGAGACTGTTGAAAGGTACACTTGAAATACACCGTATAATTTCAGGTGTCTGCTTGAAATGGAAAGTGCGTTTTGTGAAGTATTAAGGTCTGCATGGTCTTGTGACAGAGGTATGTCTCTACTTCCACATGTATTCTCATACATTTTATGCATTTGAAGATGCTAGACATATAAAACAAAGGTATACGTGTTTTTGTATGTTTCTTTTATATATGATACCACTAGAAAAAGATGCAGACACATGCGTACATGCTTTCAGGAATATGGTGAGATTTACAACAGATATATGCAAATATTTGCTGCTTTATATTTGGCTAGGCCCAACAGCCTAAGTAGTCGGGGAATGGTGAAGCAGCAGCTCAAAAGTGAGGTTTAAGACATGTTGGTAGAGGGATAAGTGATTAGGCTACTTTGTATGAGTCTGTGGAAAGGTACACTTGAAATACACCATATAATTTAAAGTATGTGCTTGAAATGGGAAGTGCAGTCTGTCAAGTTTTAAGGTCTGCATGGTCTTGTGACTGAGGTATGTCTCTACTTGCACATGCATTCTCATATGTCTTATGCATCTGACGATGCTAGACATATAAAACACAGGTATACGTCTATTTGTATGTTTCTTTTATACATGATGGCACTAGGAAAAGGTGCAGACACATGCATGTATGCTTTCAGGAACATGGTGAGACTTACAACAGATACATGTGAAGGGTTGCTGCTTTATATTTGGCTAGGCCCAATACCCTAAGTAGTTGCAGAATGGTGAAGCTGTAGCTCAAAAGTGAGGTTTAAGACATGCTGGTAGAGGAATTACTCATTAGGCTACTTTGTATGAGTCTATGGAAAGGTAAACTTGAAATACACCGTATAATTTTAGGTGTCTGCTTGAAATGGGAAGTACACTCTGTGAAGTTTTAAGGTCTGCATGGTCTCGTGACTGAGTTATGTCTCTTCTTGCACATGTATCCTCATACTTGTAATGCATTTGAAGATGCTAGATGTATAAAACACAGGTATACGTCTATTTGTATGTTTCTTTTATACATGATGGCACTAGGAAAAGGTGCAGACACATGCATGTATGCTTTCAGGAACATGGTGAGACTTACAAAAGATACATGTGAAGGCTTGTTGCTTTATATTTGGCTAGGCCCAACACCCTAAGTAGTTGCAGAATGGTGAAGCTGTAGCTCAAAAGTGAGGTTTAAGACATGTTGGTAGAAGGATTAGTCATTAGGCTACTTTGTATGAGTCTGTGGAAAGGTACACTTGAAAAATATGTCGCATAGTTTTAGGTGTCTGCTTGAAATGGGAAGTGCAGGTTGTGAAGTGTTAAGGTGTACATGGTCTTGTGACTAGGGTATGTCTCTACTCGCACATGTATTCTGATACATGTTATGCATCTTAAGATGCTAGATTTATAAAACACAGGTATGCATCTATTCGTATGTTTCAATTATATATGATGACACTAGCAAAAGGTGCAGAAACATGCATGCATGCTTTCAGGAATATGATGATACAAGAGACACATGCAGAGGGTTGCTGCTTTATATTTGGCTAGGCCCAACACCTTAAGTAGTTGCAGCTCAAAAGTGAGGTTTAAGACATGTTGGTAGAGGGATTGCTCATTAGGCTACTTCGTATGAGTCTGTGGAAAGGTACCCTTGAAGTGCGGCACATATTTTTACGTGTCTGTTTGGAATTTGATGTGCTGTCTGTCAAGTTTTAAGATCTGCATGGTCTTGTGACTGAGGTATATCTCTACTTGCACATATATTCTCATACGTGTTATGCATCTGAAGTTGCTAGATGTATAAAACACAGGTTTACGTCTATTTGTATGTTTCTTTTGAATATGATGCCACTAGGAAAAGGTGCAGATACATGCATGTATGCTTTCAGGAACATGGTGAGACTTACAAAAGATACATCTAAAGGGTTGCTCCTTTATATTCGGCTAGGCGCAACACCATAAGTAGTTGCAGAATGTTAAAGCTGCAGCTCAAAAGTGAGGTTTAAGACATGTTGGTAGAGGGATTAGTGATTAGTCTACTTTGTAGGAGTCTGTGGAAAGGTACACTTGAAATACACCGTATAATTGTAGGTGTGTGCTTGAAATGGGAAGTGCAGTCTGTGAAGTTTTAAGGTCTGCATGGTCTTGTGACTGAGGTATGTCTCTACTTGCACATGTATCCTCATATCTCTTATGCATCTGAAGATGCTAGACATATAAAACACAGGTATACGTATATTTGTATGTTTCTTTTATATATGATGGCACTAGCAAAAAGTACAGACACATGCATGCATGCTTTCAGGAATAAGGTGAGACTTACAACAGGCACATGCGAAGGGTTGCTGCTTTATATTTGGCTAGGCCCAACACCCTAAGTAGTTACAGAATGGTGAAGCTGCAGCTCAAAAGTGCAGTTTAAGACATGTTGGTAGAGGGATTAGTGATTAGGCTACTTTGTATGAGTCTGTGGAAAGGTACACTTGAAATACACCGTATAATTTTAGGTGTCTGTTTGAAATGGGAAGTGCAGTCTGTGAAGTTTTAAGGTCTGCATGGTCTTGTGACTGAGGTATGTCTCTACTTGCACATGTATTCTCATACTTGTTATGCATTTGAAGATGCTAGATGTATAAAACACAGATATACCTCTATTTGTATGTTTCTTTTATATATGATGGCACCAGAAAAAGGTACAGACACATGCATGCATGCTTTCAGGAATATGGTGAGACTTACAACAGAGACATGTGAAGGGTTGCTGCTTTAAATTTGGCTACGCCCAACACCCTAAGTAGTAGTAGAATGGTGAAGCGGCAGCACAAAAGTGAGGTTTAAGACATGTTGGCAGAGGGTTTCAGTGTTTAGGCTACTTTATATGAGTCTGTGGAAAGGTACACTTGAAATACGCTGCATAATTTTACATGTCTGTTTGGAATGTGAAGTGCAGTCTGTCAAGTTTTAAGATCTGCATGGTCTTGTGACTGAGGTATGTCTCTAGTTGCCCTTGTATTCTCATACGTCTTATGCATCTGAAGATGCTAGACGTATAAAACACAGGTATACATGTATTTGAATTTTTCTTTTATATATGATACCAGTAGCAAAAAGTACAGACACATGCATGCATGCTTTCAGGAATATGGTGAGACTTACAACAGACACATGTTAAGGCTTGCTGCTTTACATTTGGCTAGGCCCAACACCCTAAGTATTTACAGAATGGTGAAGCTGTAGCTCAAAAGCGAGGTTTAAGGCATGTTGGTAGAGGGACTTCTGATTAGGCTACTTTGTATAAGTGTGTGGAAAGGTACACTTGAAGTACGGCACATAATTTTACATGTCTGTTTGGAATGTGAAGTGCAGTCTGTCATGTTTTAAGAACTGCATGGTCTTGTGACTGAGGTATGTCTTTACTTGCCCTTGTATTCTCATACGTCTTATGCATCTAAAGATGCTGGACATATAAAACACAGGTATACATGTATTTGTATGTTTCATTTATATATGATACCAGTAGCAAAAGGTACAGACACATGCATGCATGCTCTCAGGAATATGGTGAGACTTACAACAGACACATGCAAAGGGTTGATGTTTTATATTTCACTAGACCCAACACCCTAAATAGTTGCAGAATGGTGAAGCTGAACCACAAAAGTGAGGTTTAAGAGATGTTGATAGAGGGATTAGTGATTAGGCTACTTTGTATGAGTCTGTGGAAAGGTACACTTGAAATACGCGTATAATTTTAGGTGCAGTTTGTGAAGTTTTAAGGTCTGCATGGTCTTGTGACTGAGGTATGTCTCTAGTCGCAGATGTATTCTCATACATGTTATGCATCTTAAGATGCTAAATGTATAAAACACAGGTATACATCTATTTGTATGTTTGTTTTATATATGATGACACTAGAAAAAGGTGCAGACACATGCATGCATGCTTTCAGGAGTATGGTGAGACTTACAAGAGAGACATGTGAAGAGTTGCTGCTTTATATTTGGCTAGGCCCAACACCCTAAGTAGTAGAAGACTGGTGAACCTGCAGCAGAAAAGTGAGGGTTAAGACATGTTGGCAGAGGGATTAGTGATTAGGCTACTTTATATGACTCTGTGGAAAAGTACACTTGAAATACGCTGCATAATTTTACGTATCTGCTTGAAATAAAAAGTGCAGTCTGTTAAGTTTTAAGGTCTGCATGGTCTTGTGACTGAGGTATGTTTTTATTTGCACATGTATTCTCATACGTGTTATGCATCTGAAGATTCTAGACATATAAAGCACAGGTATTCGTCTATTTGTATGTTTTTTTCATATATGATGGCACTAGCAAAAGGTACAAACACACGCATGCATGGTTTCAGGAGTATGGTGAGACTTACAAGAGAGACATGTGAAGGGTTGTTGCTTTATATTTGGCTAGGCCCAACACCCTAAGTAGTACAAGAATGGTGAAGCTGCAGCAGAAAAGTGAGATTTAAGACATGTTGGCAGAGGTATTAGTGATTAGGCTACTTTATATGAGTCTGTGGAAAGGTACACTTGAAATATGCCGCAGAAGTTGATGTATCTGCTTGAAATGGAAATTGCAGTCTGTTAAGTTTTAAGGTCTGCATGGTCTTATGACTGAGGTATGTCTGTATTTGCATACCTGTTGTGCATCTGATGATGCTGGATGTGTGCAACTTAGGTTTAGAACTATTTGTATGTTTCTATTATGTGTGATGCCAGAAGCAAAAGGCAGAGATGCATGTATGCATATATTTAGGAATATGGTGAAACTTACAATAGTAATATTGCAAAGATTGCTGTTTTGCATTTCTGGAGTTCTCTTGCTTCTTTTTGCACTTCTCTTGACTATTTCTGCACCTCTCTTGCTTCTTTCTACATTTATGATGCATCTTTCTGAACCGGTCTTATCTCTGTTGCTTTTTTCTGAACTTCTCTTGTTTTTTTAGTACGTTTTTCTTATTTGTTATAAAGAGAATAGCAATGTAATTGTAATTAATTGTTTACTAGTTATTATAGAATATTGACATGTAATTAATTTAAAATACTTAATTGATGTATGAAACTATTGAAACTATACTTTCTTTTTTAGAAAATTATTTTGGTTGAATTATAAATTGAAGATGGCAAGAAAACTTGAAAAGAGAAGACAACAAAGTAAACAGAAGCACTTAAACCAAAGTAAAAAGAGTATACTACAAAAAGACCAAAATGTTATTCAGGATAAAGTCTGTTCTGGTAAGAGTACTAAACAATTTTTTAAAACAGTTGCAGAGAGATTAAAGAAAGACAATAGTAATGAAAGAAAAAAGATTTTTTTTATAAGAAGGCTCAAGGAAACAAACAATTGTAATGGAAAAAAACATTCATTTTTGGAAAAACAACACGTCACAAAAAGACAAAAACAATTTAAAGAGATACGTGTACGAATGTTTCGAAGTAGAGTAATTCAAAATTTATTAAAAGATTGTAAAAAGTATAAAAAAAGATCAGCAGCATATAAGAAGAAGCAACACATTGAAAGTGTAGTAGATACTGCTTTTGAATTGAAACAAAAATTGTTTATATTACTATTGAAGAGAATGAAAATATTGAATAAAGCAATGCAGTTTATGAAGGAGAAAAGCAAAAGAAAAAGACTAGTTAATAGAAATAACTTTTGTAAAACTTTTACTGGTGAATGGAAGCAAACTTCTAGTACTGAGCCTTTCTTTAATGAAGAAAGCTATTTTCAACAGAACACGTTAGTTTATGCAGTTGATACTAGTGGTCGATGCTTTGAGATGAAAGATGGTTGTCCCATTACAAAAGAAAAAATGGTTGTTAGGACTGTGGTAGAAGTAATAGCTGAAGAAGTCCAAGGGAAGCGTACACAAGCTCCTGTATATAAGTGGGATTGTAGCAGTAATTGCAGTATTTGACTGGAATCTATTGACATATTGCGAATTGTTTTTATGAGAATATGCAAAAAAAAGTATTAAACAGAAGATTAAGATGTTACAAGGACTAGATCCATGTAAAATAAGAACATGTACTAACTTGCAGGGTCATTCTCTGGCTTGTCTTTCAAGAAAAGTGTGTAAAAGTACTTTTCATCATTTAAGAACCTTAGCAGTACACCATTCAGAAATGCGGTAGTTAGTAAGGAGACTCTACTATGTAAAAGGTCCAGCATTATGTTTAAGTGAAATTAACACAGCTCTTCTGCATGGTTCACTATCAGATGTACAAAAGGTTTGTGATGATATACAGTTTCTTTTCTTTTGGTTCACAAGAGGAGTGTAGAGAAAGTGAGAGCTTGATAAGTGAAGGTGTTGAGTGAAAGAGATTAGTATCGACGAGTTTGCAGAAGAAATTAGAAAGTTTAAGATAGTTTCATCTGAAAAAACAAACAATGTTTGTATTTGTTGTCGACGTACTCACTATAGAAGTCAAACTAGGAATGTTGATTTATATTTACAAAGTAAAAATGAAAACAATGATAAGTGGCAGCAATTTGGTGCTTATTTGTTGGTAGAAGGTCAGTTTGAGTTGGCTACTGATCAACGTATTTGTAAATATTGTTACAACAAATTAGAAGAGAATAAAATGCCAGCTAGAGCAGTTCATAACAACTTAGAGTTGGTAGCTATTCCTCAGGAACTGGCAGATTTGAATGCATATGAGTCCATTCTTATTCAATCTGTGCACCCATTTCAGGCTATAGTTCGTATGGAGCCTAAAACAGGTAAGCTGCCACCAACAGATTTACAAAGAGGTCTGAAAGGAAGAGTTGTGTACTTACCTTTAGATTTTAAGTAAAATATTGAAACTGTTGGAGCAGACAGGAAAGAAAATGAGCCAGTAGTTATTCTAGTAAATGGTGTACCAACCAAGAGTCGAAAAATATGGCAAGAGTTTGTAGATGTTAATAAATTTCAAAAGGCTACATTATATCTGGTACAAAATAATATTTGTTATAAGGATGTAAATGTTGATGAACAGGTAATCTTGTTTGAAGATGAAATACAAATTTCAAGTGGCCAAATAGAAAAAGTGGACAAGTCCAAGAGTGAAGAGATTTATGAACATTATACTATACATCCTCTACATTCAAAGGAAATGATTGGAAACAGTATTGAATTATTTCAAATGAAGAAAGCAAAGGGAACTCCAATGAGTGTGTGGGAAAAAAGTTTAGAAGCTCATTGCTTTCCACAGCTGTTTCCCACTGGAGAAGGTGGACGATTTGATGAGCGAGCTGTACTGATTCCAGCTTCTGAATACCACTCGACAAGATTGTACTCTGAAGATCCAAGATTTCGTCAGTGCATTCCATATATATTTCATCTTCTGTTTGAAAGTGATTTGTTTGCACTTCCATATGCAGTGAACCACATATTAAAAACAGGAGTTCATCTTCTACATGTTTCTGCAAAGGAATTCATGGGCAAAGTTCAACAAAGAGATGAACATTTAGAATCTCAGTTAATTAATTTGATGGCGTGTCAAAGTGGTACCAATGAGTATTAGTATCATCGTCATGGAGAACTTAAATGCATGTTAAGAAACTTAGATACTCCTACATGGTTTGTAACTCTTAGCTGTGCTGAATATGTATGGGCTGATTTACCTGAGTTTCTACGAGATGCAAATTCAAATGTTAAAAACATTGAATTGACGACAGCTGGAGAACTGTGTTCCTTGGATCCTGTAAATGTGTGCAGATATTTTAATCATAGGTTTCAAGCTATGATGTCATTTATCTGCAATAAAAATAATCCACCTCTTGGAGAGGTAGCAGATTTTTTGGGGAGAAAGGAGTACCAAGCCAGAGGTGCTCCTCATATACTCATGCTATTATGGATAGAGAATGCTCCAAAATTTGGAAGTGATACTAATGAAACTGTTTTGTCTTTCATCACACAGTATGTTACATGTGCCATTCCAGCAGAAGGAGGAGAAAAGACCTTCAGACAACAAGTTTTACGGTTTCAAAGTCATCGATGTGGGAAATACTACCAACGAAAATACAAGTGTAAAGGAAAATTTATACAAAATGTCGTTTTGAATTCCCACGTCCTATAATTTCTAAAGGAAGAGTAAATAGTTTTTTGTCAGCAACAAGGCATACACTAACTCGGAAATCTCCCAAGAATACATACAACTTAAAAAGAACAGAAGCTTCAAAGTACATTAACCCCTTCGCTGCTAGGCCTTTTCCCCCCCTGTGCTAAGCCTTTTTTTGGCTATTTGGGGTAGTTCGCGCTTAGGCCCTGTAACTTTTTGACCACATAAGGTATCCATGCCAAATTTGCGTCCTTTTCTTCCAACATCATGGGGATTCTAAAGTTACCCATGGTTTATGGATTCCCCTGGAGGGGACCCAGAAATTAGCCAAAATACAGGTAAATTTGTTTTTTTTTGTGGAAAAATTGGAAACAATGCTGCAAATTAAAGCGTCTGGTTTTTTTCCCTGCATAATGGTATCAACAAAGGGTTGTGGGGCTAAAATCACAATTTTCCCAGCTTTCAGGGACTGACAGACTTTTGTCAGAAAACCAACATTTTTTACACAGTTTTGGCATTTTACTGGGACATAGCCTATTTTTGCTATTTTTTGTGCTTTCAACCTTCTTCCAGTAAATGGTAGAGATGAGTATGAAAGCAAAAATAAATCCTGGAAAGCTATACATTTTAGGAAAGTAGACAGAATTCTGAATTCATCAAGGGGTCATTTGCGTAGATCCTTCAAGGTTTCTTCATAGAAACTAACAGTGGAAAATAGGAAAAATTGAAAATGAGTTGAAAAAAACAGCCATTTGTGCCGATGTTTTCACCTGTAACTTCTTCTAATTATGACATATGTTTGAAAGCAATATACTGTTACATCCGCTGGACCTTTCTGGTTGTGAGGATATATACGGACTTGTAGGTTCACCAAGAACCCGACGAACTCAGAGCCAATAACTGAGCAGCGTCTTGCAATGGTTTTTTATTATGTACCGGGTATATAGCAATTAATTTGGGAAAAGATATACAGTGAAAAATCGGGATGAAAGACACCTATGTATTTCAGAAATTGGAACAAAATATAGAGTTTAGAAACAGTAGCTATTTGCACATTTCCGAAATTGTGAGTACCCATACTAGCATGAGAATTATAGGACATTTTTCAAAGTGACTTCTTTTTTACACATTGTCTTTCATTTGGAAGGCAGAAATACATCGAAAGTCAATAGGTAATAACAGTTGCTATACAATTCTGTGTTACCCTAAGTCTCCCAATAAAAATGGTACCTCACTTTTGTGGGTAGGCGCAGTGCCCGCGACAAGAAACCGCTCAAAACGCAACGTGGACGCACCACATTTTTACAGAGAAAACTGACCCTTTTTTTGCAAAGTGCCTAGCTGTAGATTTTTAACCCTAGCTCTGCCGGTACCTAGGGAAACCTAGCAAACCTATACATTTTTGAAAACTAGACACCCAGGGGAATCCAGGAGGGGGTGATTTGACTGGCTCTCACCAGGTTCTGTTACCCAGAATCCCTTGCAAACCTCAAACTTTGTAAAAAAAAACAAATTTTCCTCACATTTCTGTGGTGGAAAGTTCTGGAATCTGCGTGGATCCACAACATTCTACTCACCCCGGATTTCCCAAAGTCTTCCTAGAAAAATTGTACCTCACTTGTGTGGGTAGGCCTAGTGCCTACGACAGGAAATGGCCCAAAAATCAATGTGGACAGACCACATTTTCACAGTGAAAACTGACCCTTTTTTGCAAAGTGCCTAGCTGTAGCTTTCGAACCCTAGCTCTGCCGGCACCAAGGGAAACCTAGCAAAACTATACATTTTTGAAAATTAGACACCCAGGGGAATCCAGGATGGGGTGACTTGTCTGGCTCTCTCCAGGTTCTCTTACCCAGAATCCCTTGCAAACCTCAAACTTTGTAAAAAAAAACACATTTTCTTCACATTTCTGTGGTGGAAAGTTCTGGAATCTGCGTGGATCCACAAAATTCCACCCACCCGGCATTCTCCGAAGTCTTACGAGAAAAATGGTACCTCACTTGTGTGGATAGGCATAGTGCCCGTGACAGGAAATGGCCCAAAACGCAATGTGGACACACCACATTTTCACAGTGAAAACTGACCCTTTTTTTGCAAAGTGCCTAGCTGTAGATTTTGAACTCTAGCTCTGCCGGCACCAAGGGAAACCTAGCAAACCTATACATTTTTGAAAACTAGACAGCAGGGGAATCCAGGATGAGGTGACTTGTCTGGCTCTCACCAGGTTCTGTTACCCAGAACCCCTTGCAAACCTCAAATTTGTAAAAAAAAAAAAAACATTTTCCTCACATTTCTGTGGTGGAAAGATCTGGAATCTGCGTGGATCCACAAAACTCCACCCACTCCGCATTCCGCAAAGTATTCAGAGAAAAAGGTACCTCACTTGTGTGGATAGGCCTAGTGCCCACGACAGGAAACGGCCCAAAACGTATTGAGGAGACATCAAAATTACCTATCACAAAACAACCTGTTTTTGCAAGGGGGCTTACCTAGGTTTTGGGCCCGAACACATTTATGAAAACTAGACACCCGGGGGAGTCCAGCGATGTATGGCTTGTGTGGGACCCCCAATGTTTTCCTACCCAGAATCCCCAGCAAACCTCAAATTTAGCTGGAAAAAATCACATTTTTCATAAATTTCTGTGTGGGAAAGCTCTGGAATCTGCATGGATCCACAAATTTCCTACCACCCAGCATTCCCCCAGGTCTCCTGATAAAAATTGTACCTCACTCGTGTGGGTGGGTCAAGTACCCGCGACAGGCAAGGGCTTAAAAAAGTTATTGAGGAGACATCAAAATGACTTATCGCAAAACAACCTGGTTTTGCAAGCGGGTTCACCTGGGTTTTTGGCCCCGGGCTCGGCGGATACCTTGGGAAACTACCAAACCCACACATTCCTGACATATAGACACCCGGGGGAGTCCAGCGAGGTATGGCTTGCTTGGATCCCCCAACGTTTTCCTACCTAGAATCCCCTGCAAACCTCAAATTTAGCTGA
Source organism: Calotriton arnoldi (assembly GCA_963921515.1). Classification (NCBI taxonomy): domain Eukaryota; kingdom Metazoa; phylum Chordata; class Amphibia; order Caudata; family Salamandridae; genus Calotriton; species Calotriton arnoldi. Next base: position 611,959 of record CAWUFW010006484.1, read on the forward strand.
AAAAAACACATTTTCCACATATTTTTGTGTGGAATTACTGTGGCAGCACAAATGTCCTACCCCACAGTGTTCCCCTCAGTCTCCCAAGGAAAATGACACCTCACTTGTGTGGGTGTCCAATGCAGAATTGGCTAAAAATGAAGTTTTTAAAAAACATGTAGCGCTTAGAATTCTCGGTACTAAACCCTTAATCCCTATGTTTTTGGTTATTCCCAGTCACAGGCCCTTAGCCCACCCACACAAGTGAGGTATCATTTTACTCGGGAGACTGAGGGGAACGCTGTGGGGTAGGACATTTGTGCCGGCACGGTGATTCCACACATAAATATGTGGAAAATGTGGGTTTTTCCAGCTAAATTTGAGGTTTGCAGGGGATTCTGGGTAGAAAAACGTTGGGGGATCCACGCAAGCCATACCTCGCTGGACTTCCCTGGGTGTCTAGTTTTCAGAAATGTGTGGGTTTGGTAGTTTCCCAAGATGGCCGCCGAGCCCGGGGCCAACAACCCAGGTGACCCTCCTTGCAAAACCAGGTTGTTTTGTGATAGGTAATTTTGATGTCTCCTCAATACGTTTTGGGCCCTTGCCTGTCACGGGTACATGACCCACCCATGCGAGTGAGGTACCATTTTTATTGGGAGACCTGGGGGAATGCTGGGTGGTAGAAAATTTGTGGATCCATGCAGATTCCAGAACTTTGCCACACAGAAATTTGAGAAACATTTGATTTTTTCAGCTAAATTTGAGGTTTGCAGGGGATTTTGGGTAGGAAAATGTTGGGGGTCCACGCAAGCCATACCTCGCTGGACTCCCCCGGGTGTCTAGTTTTCAGAAATGTGTGGGTTAGGTAGGTTTCCCAAGATGGCTGCCTAGCACAGGGACAAAAATCCAGGTGACCCCCCTTGCAAAACCAGGCTGTTTTGTGATAGGTAATTTTGATGTCTCCAAAATACGTTTTGGGCCCTTGCCTGTCACAGGTGCTTGATCCACCCACAATAGTGAGGTACCATTTTTATTGGGAGACCTGGGGGATGCTGGGTGGTAGGAAATTTGTGTCAGCCCGGTGATCCTACAAATTTACCACACAGAAATTTGAGAAAAAGTTGATATTTTCATCAAAATGTGAGGTTTGCAGGGGATTCTTGGTAGGGAAACATTGGGGGATCCACGCAAGCCATACCTCCCTGGACTCCCCCTGGTCTCTAGTTTTCAGAAATATGTGGGTTTGGTAGGTTTCCCTAGATGGCTGCCGACCCTGGGACCAAAAACACAGATGCCCGCCCCCTATGTATCCGAAAATGACCTGGTTTTGCAAGCGGGGTCACATGAGTTTTTGGTCCTGGGCTTGGCGGCCAACTAGGGAAACCTACCAAACCCACACATTTCAGAAAACTAGAGACCCGGGGGAGTCCAGGGAGTTATGGCTTGCATGGATACCCCAATGTTTCCCTACCCAGAATACCCTGCAAACCTAAAATGTTGATGAAAAAATCAACTTTTTCTCAAATTTCTGTGTGGGAAAGTTGTAGGATCACCGGGCTGTCACAAATTTCCTACCACCCAGCCTTCCCCCAGGTCTCCCAATAAAAATAGTACCTCACTCTAGTGGGTGGGTCAAGTACCCGCGACAGGCAAGGGCCCAAAACGTATTGTGGAGACATCAAAATTACCTATCACAAAACGATCTGCTTTTGCAAGGGAGGGTCAAATGAGTTTTTGGTCCCGGGCTTGGCGGCCATCTATAAGAAAACCTACCAAACCCACACATTTCTGAAAACTAGAGACCCGGGGGAGTCCAGGGAGGCATGGCTTGCGTGGATCCCCCAACGTTTCCTTACCCAGAATCCCCTGCAATCCTCAAATTTTGAGGAAAAAATTAACTTTTTCTCATATTTCTGTGTGGGAAAGTTGTAGCATCACCGGGCTGACACAAATTTCCTACCATCCAGCATTCCCCCAGGTCTCCCGATAAAAATGGTACCTCAATCTTGTGGGTGGGTCAAGTACCCGCAACAGGCAAGGGGCCAAAATGTATTGTGGAGACATCAAAATTACCTATCACAAAACAACCTGGTTTTGTAAAGGGGGTCACATGAGTTTTTGGTTCTGGGCTTGGCGGCCATCTATAGGGAAACCTACCAAACCCACACATTTCTGAAAACTAGAGACCCGGGGGAGTTCAGGGAGGTATGGCTTGCATGGATCCCCGAACGTTTCCCTACCCAGAATCCCCTGCAATCCTCAAATTTTGATGAAAAAATCAACTTTCTCTCAAATTTCTGTGTGGGAAAGTTGTAGGATCACCGGGCTAACACAAATTTCCTACCACCCAGCATTCCCCCAGGTCTCCCGATAAAAATGGTACCTCAATATTGTGGGTGGGTCAAGTACCCGCGACAGGCAAGGGCATAAAACGTATTGTGGAGATATCAAAATTACCTATCACAAAACAACCTGATTTTGCAAGGGGGGTCACCTGGGTTTTTGGCCCCGGGCTCGGTGTCCATCTTGGGAAACCTACCAAACCCACACATTTCTGAAACCTAGACACCCGGGGGAGTCCAGTGAGGTATGGCTTGCGTGGACCCCCCAACGATTTCATACCCAGATTCACATGCATACCTCAAATTTAGCTGAAAAAATCAAATTTTTATCTAATTTTTGTGTGGGAAAGTCCCGGAATCAGCATGGATCCACAAATTTCCTACCACCCAGCGTTCCCCCAGGTCTCCTGATAAAAATGGTACCTCACTCGCGTGGGTGGGCCAAGTACCTGCGACAGGCAAGGGCCCAAAACGTATTGTGGAGACATCAAAATTACCTATCACAAAACAACCTGGTTTTGCAAGGGGGTCACCTGGGTTTTTGGCCCCGGGCTCGGCGGCCATCTTGGGAAACTACCAAACTTACGCATTTCTGAAAACTAGACACCCGGGGGAGTCCAGCGAGGTATGGTTTGCATGGATCCCCCATCGTTTTCCACAGCATGAAAAAACCACAGCATGAAATACATCAGGCCATGACGGAGCATTACGCTCAGTTGTACCGAGCAAGGAGACGCTGCGCAGCGCAGGATTTGGAGGGGTTTCTGGGGTCCGTACAGCTGCCCACGGCTTCACTGGAACATCAGGAAGCGCTTAACGAGCAGCTCACCTTTGAGGACATTGGGCAGGCCATTGGTGCCATGGCCTCAGGGATAACGCCTGGACCTGACGGACTGCCGGCTGAGTACTCTTAAGCTTACCGGGAGCCCCTTGAGAGGAAGCTTCACGCGTTATTCGCCGCTGCCTTAGAAAAGCGGGAACTGTCCCCTTCAATGTGTGAGGCGTACCTGGTGTCCCTATTGAAGCCGGGAAAAGACCCCACAGACCTGGGATCCTATAGGCCATTGGCCTTGCTGAACACTGATTACGAAATACTTTCCAGAGTGCTGGCCGACAGACTGGCGCCAATGGTCCCCACGCTGGTCCACGCTGACCAGAATGGTTTCGTGCCAGCGAGGAGCACCTTCCTCAACCTGAGGCGCTTCTTTAGAGTGGCAACGGATGTGGTACACGAATGGCCAAGGGCGGGATGTCTTATCTTTGACCTAGAGAAGGCCTTTGACTCCCTAGAATGGCGATACCTGGCGGACACTTTATTAAAATACGAGCTAGGCCAGGAGTTTCTACAAATGGTAAACCTATTATACATGAATCCAACGGTCCGTGTGCGATTGGGGCCGTACATATCAGACGCCATCCCGGTGCGTCGAGGCACCAGGCAGGGGTGTCCATTGTCCCCCCTTCTTTTTGCGCTCGCAATCGAGCCACTGGCAGAGGCACTACGCACTACATTAGAGGACGGCATACCTCTGGGAGATGCGGTGCATCAGGTCTCTCTCTATGCAAATGACCTTCTAGTGTATGTGAAGGATGTTGAGCAGATCCCTGGCCAGCTGGCGCACCTACTGCAGACCTTTGCCGAAGTGTCCGGACTACAAGTAAACGTTGATAAGTCTTGCCTGTACGCATTTTGCGAAGGAGGTCGTAACCCACATTATGCCATCAATGGCAAAGAGGTGCAGTGGAGGGAGGGCACCTTCCGATACCTGGCTGTCCAAATTTATCGCCAGCCAAAGGACCTGCTCGATGGGAATCTGGGCAGAGCAGTAACAGCAGTTCGGTCGCAGATGCGTTTTTGGGGTAAGCTCCCGCTGACAATAACGGGTAGAGTAGCTTTGGCAAAGATGGTAATACGCCCCAGGTTCTTGTACTATTTTGCCAATCTACCGCTTTATATTCCAGCGTCCTTCTTCGTTACCCTGAGTAAAATTATCAGAGACTTCATATGGGGAACTGCCAGACATAGAATAGCGCTGGCAAAGCTGTACCTGCCTACAGATCAAGGGGGACTTGCAGCACCTTGTTTCGAGCATTATTATTTAGCGGCCCAGCTGCAATGGATAGCCCGCTGGTTAGCAGGCAGGAACCACACAGACACGGCCACTACAAGGCCACCATACACCCTGGCACAACTTACCAGGCTCTTTCACCCAGCAGTCAAGTCCAAGACTCCAGAGCCGTTACTGTTGGCAGTAGCCCACAAATGTTTCCGCAGGTCCCTGTACATCACCAGAGGCACAGTTCCCTATGCGCCAGCGATACCAATAGAGGGGTCTCCAAGCGGGTTGGTAGAGCTCACGACACAATCAATAGCGGGCTGGCTAGAGAGAGATGTTCGCACATTGGGGGACCTCTACCGAGATGGAACGGTCATACCTTACGCGGTATTGTTGGAATAGGATGGGCTACCACAGGGTCATTTCCTGACACACCGCTCATTACTGACTACCCTGGAGGCCAGATGGCGCGATATGACTACTGAGTCACAGGCACATCTCACCCTGCAGTATTTACATGTCATGGGGAATGGTAGGCACCTCATCCGATGGTTCGCAGCCTCCCTTAGGTCTCACGCAGCAACAAGCCTTGCCCCTCTTCGCTGCAAATGGGAGATAGACCTGGGGCGACAATTAACTGATAAGGAGTGGTCGAGGCTACTAGAGAGCCCCACACGTATACCTAGAAATATGCGATTCAGGCAGATACAGTTGTACATCGTGCACAGGGCTTATCTCACGCCTGCTCTGATTAATTGGTACTTTAATCGCACAGATGCGGGGTGCCCACGGTGTGCTGCGCCCGGGGCAGAGTTGGTGCACATGCTATGGAGCTGCCCCCGTCTAGGAGCATACTGGAACATGGTCACCAGAATATTGCGCACTTGTACGGGCCGAGAGCTGCCCTTTGAATAGCCTATATATTTGCTGCACCAATTCAAGCGAACGGCAGCCACCAAGGTTGTTTCTAGGTTTCTAGATCTAGGAATAATAGTAGCTAAAAGGCTTTTAACTAAACGTTGGAAAGCGGCGGAGCCACCGCACCCATGCGCTTGGCGCCACTCGATGTTAGCGTGGGCAAAGGCAGAGGGCGTCTCCATTAGATGAGAGGAAACACTAGGGCTGCGATTAGACCTCTTGCAAGCACTGCACCAGACTGAGGGAGGGGAGAGGAGAGAGGTAGCGACTCATACGCAAGGCTAGCGGGTGTGCCACGAGGTTCCATGGACACACGTAGAACCTACATGCAGGAGTACAAGCGTGGGCGTCGCCCGAGGGGGACTTTGCTTAATGCGGCGGCGTGGGGGTGAGGGGGCTCTTGCACAAGCGCGCGCGACACAAGGGAGGAGTAGCCATCACGAGCAGGTCATTGTTTTTGTTCTTGTTTCAGTTCTTATTGTTTTGTTCACACTTGAAGCATCTGTATATGAGACGACGGTATCGAAACGAGAAGTAGCTATGTACAGCGCTGCAGATATATCATTTATAAGTTAGTGCGTCCAGTCACACCCCTGCCTAATGTTCTGAGACAGCTAAAATTCTAGAAATGTAAATGCCCTTTTTCTAGCAGTAAGGAGGACTGTCGAATCTGGATGGCTCATCAGTCATGTACTATGTAAATGTTATCTGTTGTTGTGCTGAAGTGGCAAATATGGTATGAGCATACACTGATGTAGATATGTACTGTACGCATTAAAAGAACTCTTTACTGCAGATTGTTTCTGTACACTGGTGCATTCAAACCAATAAAATAGATTTAAAAAAAAAATCATGGTAAGTCTTTGGTAGCCCATAGGGCAGGGTGCAATGTAATTAAAACGTTGGACAGGTACTTTTAAGTATTCCATATCCTAGTAGTGAAGAACTCCTAAATTCATTTTTCACTACTGTGAGGCTTACCTGTGCCATCGGACAACATTGGGTTGCCTTAATACATGTGCTTACTTTTAATTGGACGTCAAATGCAAAAACAAGAAGGTGATGGATGGAATGCGTGAATTAATCGCAGCCACTGGCATTCGCTTGGGGCTGCATCCTAATCCATCATTTATCAATCACCATGCCACCTCAGTTTGGATCAGTCATATGCAAATCAGTCTTGACAATGCACCTCATGGGAACAGTCCAGCCCGAACTGTCAGGCCAAGTCCTACCTGAACCTGAACACAAGCAACCCAGGACCAGTTTCACCCTTGTTACGGGCTCTTCAGCTGAGTATAGCTTGGTTCCAGTGGCACAGTGAGTCGGGGATCCATGTCTGGACATACCTGGCACACTTAGGGCATCAAATGCAAAAACAACAAGGTGATGAATGGAATGAATAAATTAATCTCAGCCACTAGCAACCAGTTGGGCCACATCCTAATCCATAGTTTTTTGCCCACTATGCCACTTCAGTTTGGACCCTTCTTTTCATGGAAACAGTAAAGCCCAAACTGGCATGCCAGGTCTCCTTGAACTGAAACACAAGAACCCAGTTCCTAACTTTTGACTGGGAACAGATACGCATTTCATGTTTGCTGTTCATAAAATATCAATTAAAAATCCTATCTAATGGTACAGTTGGATTTTTCAATACAATTTTGAAAATGTAACTTTTTGAAAGTTGGCATTTTACTGCTCTTTGCCATTTGGTGCCTGCAGCCTGTCCAGGTCACATGACTTGGTGTAGTTGGCAGTTAGACTTTGTGAATTCCCCCAGACAGTCACCCAATAGATGGATTAGGTGTGCCTGAATGGGCCCTCTGCTGGCAAGATGGGGGAGCAGAAATGGGCATAGCCCCACTTGCACCTGAATAGGCTGTGCTCTGCCTTCACACAAAGGGCTTGTCACCACTGCATTGTCCCTGCAGCCAGCCTGGGGCCAGGGCAGGGGTGTCAGGAAATTCCAAACACGTCAAACACCAATCTCTAAAAACCTCCTACTTCAAAGAAGGCACCAGGTAAAAAAAATAGGACCATCAGACCTACTCTTCAGCTCACTTTCTGGACCTGCGGAAGAACTCTCAGAAGATTTCCTACTGCTGTGGCCTGCTGTGTACTCCACAAGACTGCTTTGCTGCACCTGGAAGAACCGTGTTGCTGCCAGGAGCCTGCCTTGAACCCTCAGAGTCCTGCCCTACTGTTTGAGACCTGCTTTTTCCCTTGAACCTAGGACTACCATAGTGACTCCAAGGGTCAGTTTGCTGGCCTCCTGCTCAGACCCACAGGGTCATAAAAGACTCCCACCATCTTGAACCCACACCTGTTCCCAGTCTGTGTGAGACCTAACCCCCCCCAAGTGATGCCACGCCATTCCTGGACCATTGGTGGTGGTGTCTAATGTGCTCATATAGCCAGAATCCAAAACTTGGGGCTTAGAAGCTTTTTGGATAAAAACTCCTCTGAGACCTAAGGAAACACCAGGGCAAACTTGCTTGTGTATCCACCCAATGTGCCTCGCTGGTCAGCCTGACTTCACAGCTTCTCCCACTACATTCCTCTCCGCAGCAGCAAATCCTGTTCAGTAGTCCCTCAGCAAAGGGGTGGCCGGCTTCCTGGAACTCTCATCACCTACAGCCTCCTAACTCATCCCACTGGGGATTTTTGACTTGCACAAAAGTGACTATGTCTGAAAGTAGAAATATTCACAGTGACTTTGTCCAGTGACTCCGCGACGATGACGCTACCTACTTGAATACCACCTGCAGCCTTGCCCCACTGAACTTTACCTTCTTAGAAAATTTTTCATAGAATTTCTTCTAAGTCCGAGAGTGAGTGCTGACCGGGCCCAATCCTCTGTACGTATTCGTCCCGCACCCCATTGCGCTCAGCCATATTCTTTGACCTTGACCCAGTCTTGCGCAACTAGATGTCTGCAGTTCGCTCTTTGAACTTTTAGGTGCTAGTTTTTGCCAAAACATAAAAAATTCGCAACTCCGGTTCTACTGTGTCATGTAGTTCCTGCAAACCTATATAGGATCTGCGCGTTTAGACAACATAGACTGTGGGATTGGTGTCCAGACTGATTCTAGACACCCCCACCGGGTATGTTTGCCTGTATACCAGCTAGCTCACAGTGCCACTAGAAACCCCTCTTACCAAGGGGAGAATAGTTCTTGGCAACTATCGAACATGATAACTCTGTCACATCAGGGATCGTGGAAATAGTACAGTACTTTTTGCTCAGTCACTCATGCTCACTTTGCCTCACAGAGATACACAGAAGAAACAGTGGGGATGTTTTTCAATAAGCATTTATTGTAAAATAGGTGTGCTGAAACAACCATAAGACAGAAACAGATGTAAATGATTATAAGCACCAACAAAGTAAAAGGATGGTAGATTTCTACCATAGTGCTAAAACAATGAATACAGGCAGATATAAAAATACATGACAGTAAAAATGTGTACTCCTATGATGTGACTCTAACTAGATGTACCTAAGTGTACCTAGCATGTATGTAGGTGTAGAGCCAAGAATCCCTCTAGGATAAAGTCAATCCCATTACCTGAAGTGAGAGACTGTGGGACCCCATCTTGGTCTCGAGATGGACACCCCACAAGGGATGTCAGACCACTGCGAGCTGGAGTGTCTGTGTGCAGGTACCTCAGCGTCTCGCGTCAGTGTGTCAGCATGGACGTCGTTTTTCTCCTCTGTCTGCCTCAGCAAGATATGGTGTTTATATGCCCAATATGGTACCCTCAGAGGTTCTACCTTGCTATGTCATGTCGGACTTAGGATGACAGAAGGAATGACCCATATACATAGTTATTATGCAGGAGATGGTAGTCCTGCTGAGTTTCCAAGAATCCTCATGCATAATGGATGAGGCTTGTTTTCAGGGAAAACCCCTCGTCCTGTAAGCAATACCGTAACTAGGTAAAAGGTCAGTCCCAAGAACCGTTATGTAGTCTAATGGTAGGGGAGAATATAGGTGAAAGGTTAGGTTGCTACCTGAGTCTATATTGGGGTACCTATATGAAACATATTTTGTCATTTTGGTGTCAAAAAGTTATTAAAATTTACTATATTTTTCTAAATTGGTGTGGGATTTTTCTTGTATGTCGTTACTGTTTGTGTGCTGCATAAGTACTTTATACTTTGTCTCTAAGTTAATGCTGACTGCTTTTGTGCCAAGCTACCAGAGTGTTAAGCACAGGTTAATTTAGTGACTTTTGTGGTTTCCCTGACATGGACTGTGGATGTTGCTTGATCAGAGGTTAACACCCTAGTCAACCAACAACTCAATTTCTCACATCACTGTTACTCCCAGTGTCGCTCTTCATAAATATTTTGCAATACATAATTTAATTTTATGACCTGCTTATTTATCTTAAGATATATCTGGTCAGTTGGTCAGCGTTCATGGATCAATTAGGCTGTCCCAATGATGAAAAATTCTCATCCAACAGTTCTATCTTACCCGCCCCCCCTCCCGCACTGCCTCCATTTGCCACACAACTGCTGGTCCCTCTATTCAGGCCCATTAATAGGTATAAGGAAGGGGTACAACTCTTGAAAATCTTCATAGATAATACACCACACTTGCTATGCATAGCAATTGAACAGAGTTACTAATTCACTCATCACCTTCGTTGATTTCACATGTGGCCCCTCCACATCAAGGACAAACCCAACATTTACAAGGTATTGGGGACAATTAACTCCAGACCTAGAACTATTCTCTAGCATTTTTGTAAACTACTTCTATTTAGGGAATCATGACCACATACAGAAAAATATGCAGGAGATTTAATAATAAATTAAACTTATTGTACCCTCTAGTTCTGCTGCAGTTGTCAAAAGAAGGACCCACATTTTCTCTTAACAGCCTGGCAGCCTTTGCTTGTCTATATGTATGCTGTAGCACTAGAAGTCAAAGATGAATTAGCACTTTTGAGCAACTTTAACGTAATTTAAAGCCACATTGGCACAATTTTGCTGAGCATAGCCTTCTCAAAGTAATTTGTTAATGGTTGACACAACTTATTTTCTGCTGGAATATTCATATAAATAGGCACTAATTGTTTTTTGTTTCTGTGAACTTATGTAGTAAATACAGTGGAAATGGTGAGTCAGCAATAATACTACCACACACCTTTTCCAGTATATTAGGATGTGGTCATGGTAATTTGGTGAATAACTGATAGAAAACATTATTTCAATTATAACATCTGCCAGTTTTCTCTTCCCTCCCTAAGAATTAGCTGATTACATGCAAATGCTTGAAGTTATCAGGATGGCTCGTGGTATTACCACTGCATCTCCTAGTATACCAGAGATTTCTCTATAATGGTTTGGAGCAGGTAAATGCTCCAGTAGTCTGATTAATGTCATTTTTTCACTCTGCACAATTGCCTGCAACTAGATAATTGGGGCCTGATGTCTCAAGAGAAAGTTAAGATCCATGCTCAGATAGCCATTACCCCTTCATATAGCTTTCAAAGTTGTGAGAGAGCTCTTATCCAAATCTTCTAGGCCTTATTAAGAGCTTCTTGATGGTGATTCGGGACCCAAACATATTTTAGTTTGTCTCATTTTCCACTAAAAAGCACAGTTGTTCACTATAAAGATTTCCCACAGTGGGCATATTAAGAGTCACACGTGGACCCCACTAGAAATAACATTGCTATAGTGGGGTTTAAACTCTGCCCAAAGTGGCATAATTGGAGTGAGGTGGGCACTCCCTAAATGACATCAAGCTAGGGCTTGATCTACCCCAAATTATGTCATTGTGTGTGTAAGGGAACAATTCTAAAGAGTGTTGTTTAAAATTAAATTCAAGGACTTATTAGTCTAGAACATGTGTGGTCATGGCAGAAAAAAATCCAGAGACAAGAATTATTGGTAGTGACTGAACGTGTGTGGACATGACAGGGAAAAATGCAAAGACGTGGATTGCTGGTGATGATTGGACTATAAGAGAACATTGCCACCTGTCACGATTCACTGATGTGATTTGGTGAGCAATGCTTTCACTACTAATGGTTCACTAACAGCAGAATTACGCATGGTACCCTCATTCTCAAATATACAATCAGTAGCCTCAATACCATATTCGCGCCCCTCAAAATATCCATCCACATTACTTATAATTGCAAGAATGCAATCTACTAATGGTAGGGTCACTACTGAGGTTGAGAGAAGGTGTGAGTCTGCTTGCTCCTAAACCTGTGAAAAGGTTTAAGTTAGAAGAAGGGGTAATCATCTCACACCTTCCTTTATAGCTCAAGATAAGTGAGACCCATGTTTACATTTCAAACCCATCAATCGTGTTGAAATAATAAAAAATTTTAATGGTTCACTTACCCTGCTTCTATGCGTCAAAGCCACTCACCTGCACTCCAGGATGTTCCTCTGGGGAGACGACATGACCCAACACTCCCTACGACCTGAACCTATAGCGGTGACTATCATAACAGCACTGTATCAAGGAAGGCCCCAAGGGGATGGGGAAGAAGAGAAGAGAAGGGAAGGGAAGGGAAGGGAAGGGACTGCACTGAACCACAGGACGTCTTGTCATCAAGTAGTGCGTCTGACTGGAGTTCAGGGGCTGGTGTGTGCTATATGTTGGAGCTGCTGTTTGGGACATACTGGGTTTTAGGTAATGCAAGCTGTAGTAGGAAACAACACACTATTTGAGTGAGGTACAATAGTGAGACAATAACCTGCTTAATTCAATAGCGAGATAAATAACCTGTCGGCATTACATCAGTCTACATTGGAACTGGTAATCAGGTTATAAAAACGTGCCTTATCCATTTCCAATAGTTGTCACACAGTAGCGCTCATAAATGCTTGGTAAGCACAGCTGTAACACAGTTCGTTATGCTATGTAGCACATATGATTCATGAATGTCTGTAATACAATCTGCAGCTTGGTGCGATATCACTGTTCATAAAATGTTTCTGCACCCTTTAGAAATGATTTTCACACAGTCTGCAATTCAGTGAGAAATATTAGTGGTTCTCCATAATGCTGCACAGTCTTAAACTCAGGGGCAGATTTACAAGCCCCTTGAGCCACTTTTGCGTCATTTTTCCCATGGGAAAAATGACGCAAAAGTGGCGTAAGGGGCTTGTAAATCTGCCCCTCAGTTCACTGCTTTTGAAGATCGTGTAGTGAAGACCGCAATGCTAACTTTTGCCAACAATATCTATGGCCTGAGTTTACAATAATAGTTTTTCTGGCCATGTGATTGGTTTCTTCTGCGCTCGAAAGAAATCTTAAATGTAATTACCTTGTGGGAGCTCGGTAACCGCAAGACGCGGGAACTGGGGAACACCTGTGTTAACTTTCTTTCTTGTGTCTTTGCAGGAATCAGGAAAATGCACATGCCAGATGATCCAGACGGTTGTGATGCTTTGATGATAGGCCGTGGCCAGGAGCCTGGAGATGATGAGCGCTGGATGTATCACCAGCATTTCTGGGATGGGCATGCCCTTATCTAACGCCTTCCAAAGATGGGCTATGATGTCTTTTAAACGCTGCCCTCCTGCCCCTACCCAGTGGTGATCTATACCTTTTAGCCTCTGCGCTCCTTCCTCCCTGGAGTTTTAAAAAAATTGCCCTGCTCTCCGTATATAAGAATGGCCGCACCAGCATACCTGCGTCCGCTGCCTCGAAGCAAAACCACTCGAGACCACTGTATGATAATTAAAGAAATTGAAAGACAAGAAAAGAAAAGAAGGTTTCATTAGGCGAATGACACCCCATGGGGCGCCGTCCCCCCTCCTCTATCTTAAGCTAACTGCGGTCTCACATAACGTTCAAAACAGGATGACTTCCATCTGCCTACCCGCTTGATGGTTTCCGTGGAGAGGCCTAATGCGGCTGCTGTCGTGGCCGCCCCAATGCGAAACGAATGAGACGTGAACTGGGATGTATCATCCCCCAACAAAGCCAGCGATCGCTTGCATAGGCTCGTAAACTGAAATCTTGTGAGGGGAGTTCCGTCCGCGTGCAACAGCAGCCTACCATCTCCCTCCCTAGGCCGTACTTGCATGAAATTCTGCACCAGTGTCAAGGGGCAATAAACGGTCCCCAGCGCTGCTCTCAATTGGACCCAGACCCCTTTCCCTAAAGGGTCTGTTTTTGACCTCCTCACTTTCACTTGAAGCATGCCCTCTGAAATTAGCACATCAGCCCATCTAATTTCCCCGTTTTCATCCGCTTTCGAAGCCGGTAAGAGCTCAGATATTTGGAAAGCCCCAAAGAAAGCCAAGGTGTACGCCAGTCGCAGAAGCTGCGTCTCGTAAGGAGACCTGCATACTTGCGGTAATATTTGCTAGTCTACTGGCGTCTATAGGTCTCCTGCTGTCTTTCACCCCCGGGGCCAACCGTTCCCAACCCTTCACTGCCCGTCTTACTCTGGGGTCTTTTGTGGGATCCCCTACCCCCTCCATACCCGAAAAGAAGGCAATTGCCGACAACTGCCTCTTAACCAGAGACAGTGATTTTCCCTTCTCTCTCTGCTGTACCATGAAATGGAGAACCCCCTGCGGGGTGAATTGCTCTGCCACCCCGGCTCCCCTCAGGACTGCTAGGTAGGCCTGCCATGCCCTCTCATACATACTCTTAGTCTTGGGCGCGATGGAAGCCGCTATCAGGTCGGGGGCAATGGGGCACCCTGTTTCCACAGCAGTTCCGGGAAAAACGTCATCTGACTGTCCGCTTGGGGCCATCAGGCTCTGAATTCTATCAACTTAAAAAGAGACAGGGCGTCAGCTACTGTGTTGCCTACCCCTGGCACATGTTTGGCAGTAAAGTATGCATTACGCAGCAGGCAACCCCGCACCAGCTCTTTCAGTAAACGGAGCACCCACGGGCATCTTGCCCTTTGATTGTTCACTGCCATTACTGCCGACATACTGTCAGACCAAAAAGTTATGCGCTTATTGTCAAAGATGGGGCCCCAGAGATGCAAAGCCACAATGATGGGAAACAGCTCTAAAAATGTGATATTGCGAGTCAAACCAGTTTTGACCCAATCTGCCGGCCAATGTTTCATGCACCACCTTGATCCTAAGACTGCCCCGAACCCTACGCTGCCCGCTGCGTCTGTGTAAAGCTCTAAATCTGCACTTGACTGCGTCGGTTGCTGCCAAATCACTGTGCCATTGAACCCCGTCAGAAATTCCTTCCATGTGCCCAAGTCATTTTTAACCTCCTCCGATAACCTAGTATGGTGGTGTTTAGCCCTTAAGCCGGACACTGCCCTGGCGATGTTACATGAAAAGGCCCTACCCATGGGTATCACTCGGAGTGCGAAGTTCAGCTGCCCCACCAAGACCTGTAACTGATGCAGAGTGACCTTGCGCGCCGCTAGACATTCATCTATGGATGCTTCAAAAGCTCTCACTTTCTCTTGCGGGAGTCGGCATACTCCCTCCACCGTGTCAATCTCTATACCCAGGAAAGTTAAACGAGTTGCCAGGCCTTCGGTTTTTTCTCCCGCCAGAGGTACCCCCTGTGCCTCCGCCAACCGCTGGAAGCCCAGCAGAGCCTTCCCGCACGCTGGCGAGCCCGGTGGACCCATAGAAAGGAAATCATCCAGATAATGCACCACATCACGGGACTCCGCTAGGTCCTGCACTGCCCATTCCAAGAAACGACTGAAAGTTTCAAACACCGTGCATGCAATGGAACAACCCATCAGCATACATAGTTCCATAAAGAACTGTCCCTCAAAAGTGAAACCTAGCAACCTAGTATCTTCTGGGTGCACTGGCAGGAGGCGAAAGGCAGCCTCCACATCCGATTTGGCCATCAGCGCGCCCTCCCCTAGTTTCTGCAGCTTCTGAATAGCGGTGTCAAAAGTGGTGTAACGCACTGCACAGAGTTCTGGATCCAACCTGTCATTAACTGACAGACCGGGTGGACTTGAAAGGTTATGAATCAGGCGATATTTACCCACTTCCTTCTTTGACACCAAGCCCAATGGTGAGCACACCAGGTCTTGCCTTGGCGGATGCTGAAAAGGCCCCGCCACCCTCCCCAGCGCTACCTCCTTCATGATCTTCTCCCTAGCCACATCTGGGTTCCGCAAAACTGAGCGCTGGTTGCATGGAGGGATTGTAGAAGGCGGAGCACTCGATGGGATATGAAAACCAAATTTAAAACCTTGATATAACAGCTGGGCCTCCTGCCCCTTCTCATATCTACTGAGCAAGTGGGCCAGGACATACAAGCATATGGGCGTGGGCAAATACTTAGGATGACTGGGCAGGGCGTCCCTTGGCCTGTGCATGGGCAGGGGCATGCTGTTCTTTGGGTTTCCCCACTTTTTTGTAACACTTGTTCTCAGGGTGGCCTTGTATTCCACAGAAGGAGCATATGTGCTTGAACTTGCATGCCGATCCCCTACTGCATTCATTCTTGTTAAACTGCCAGCAAGCTTGCTTCTTATCGCCTCCCCCTTTGTCCCCCCGAAAGAATGAGTGGTTTTGCTAACCGGTGTTGACGAGTGAAACTCAGCGTACCATATATTGATCTCCCTCTGATCCCATGCCACTTCTGGCCTTACTGCCTTCATTTGTCTAAATTTGTTATCGTATTGCAACCAGGCCATGCCCTGGAATTCCGATGCGGCCCCGTGAATCATTGACATGTAGCTTATCAGCTGTGCCGCCAACGCTGGGAACCGCTCTACCATGATTGCTGCGTAGATAGCGAAACCAGTAACCCAATTCTTGATTGACCATTCCACCCAGACTTTTTTCTGCTTAAATTCGCCCTCCTTGCCTGCTCTGTTCTTCCCAGGTACCATGCCCGCATTGATCCGATCAAATACATCTATGAACTCTCCCCTGAAAATCTTCTCCCTGGTTTCTGCCGGCACATGCCATGTAATACCCGCTGATGGGGCTACCGCCAGTGACGCGGAACCGTAGATCACTGGGCTCTGTGTCAGGGGGTGTTGTACTGATACCACCGCCCCCGGGGGTCCCGGCGGTGCGGTTGGGATTGGCCCTGGCAAACCTGCATTATTGGTTGGACCCTGTGATGTTGCCGCAATCACCATGGGAGATTGTGCCACCCCACCCGACTGGACCCAAACTTGCACCACCCCACTGCCTTGATGCGCTACTACTGGAGCGGAAGCCTGCGCGGAAAGTATTGTTGCCGCCGCCATCTCCCCTTGTGTTTGCGCGGCGTGAGCTGTAGTTGCCATTATTGGCGGTGATGCTATGCTGGGTGCTGACCTCTGTTGAAGTCCCACGACCGGAAGCGACTCCGCATTCACCTGACCCTTCTGCGCAGCAGCACCAGAAGCATGACTATTGTCCGTGTTTACCGGGGGTTGGCCCGCTGCTACTGCCTCACCTGGAGTGCTTGCCCGCGCTTCAACGACCCTTTTGTCCTTCTCTTGTTGCGCGTCTCCTTGTGCGTTTGGACGACGGAACCTCTTGCTGTGGACTCCCTCCAGCCCCTTGAGTTAACGTCTGTAGCGCCCAATCGATACGCCTTTCTTTGCGACCTCCCACACCGCCGAGAGCGATCGAAATTCTTCCAATGTAGCGGGAGCCTCCTTGGCTCCCCGCGC
Organism: Calotriton arnoldi; assembly: GCA_963921515.1. Lineage (NCBI taxonomy): Eukaryota > Metazoa > Chordata > Amphibia > Caudata > Salamandridae > Calotriton > Calotriton arnoldi. Next base: position 628,865 of record CAWUFW010006484.1, read on the forward strand.
CCGCTTTGGTGGCATCCTGCCTACTAAATAAAGCAAAAAAGAGTTAAAACACGCCCACTGCGTTTTTCCCCTTGCCCTCTTGACGGGCCTTGTGAAACGCGCTCGCATTGCCCCCTTGTGGCTGGGGCACTGGGAATACTCAGTACCCGGGGCACCCATGCATCCTAGAGCGCCCCCCTCCCTGGGCAGACCATCCATGCGTGAAAACAAACCCCCCTCCCTCTGGGGTACTCAACCGACTCACTAGTCGAGTCCCCTGGATTTGTCGCGCTCCGCCATGCTGTGCCATGCGTAATGCCCCCACCTCCTGAAGTGCCCGGCCTACTCACTAGCCGGGCACCCCAGTTAGTTGTAGCAGCCCCGTGCACCTCCCCCTGCTCATGCCATGCACGGTAGGCCCTCTGCCCTCATGCCCAAGCCCCTTGTCCCCTTAGGCCTGTGGCTCCCACTTGTCCTAATGAGATCATGCATTAAGTGAGCCTGTGCCAAAATCCCCATGCCCAGGACCCTGTGCATGCGAAACCATCCTCTTCCTTCATTGTTAAAACCTCCCTCCCTCCGATAATGGGGAAATTGCCTCACACTGATCACGAGTGAAAAGGCCTTGCCTCGCTGCATTAGCGCTCCATGATGCGCGCGCACATTAACCACGGGCTCCCTTCCCGCCCGCTTTAAATGCTGAGCCTTCGCTTGGCTCCCTCTGATAACGGAGAAATTGCCCCACAATGGCCCCGAATAACAAAGAGGCCCCGACTCGCTGCATAAGCTGCTCCATGCCTTAGCTGCACATTACCCACGGGCTTCTTCCCGCCCGCTTTTAATGCTGGGCCTCCGCTTGGCCCCCTTTCGGCCCCTACCTCACTTCCCCATCACAGGCGCCTTGGCCGCTGCTCTTCAATCTCACCCCTGACCTCTCAATTTCGTGCCCCCCGCCGCACGAGCACCCGTCTCGTGCGCCGCTCGGCCAGCCTTCTATCGTGTCCTCAGAAGCGAGCCGCGCTTCTTGCACATCGCTTCCGACCTCCACCGAGAGAGCGCACCGCCGCCCACTACCGACGTGCTCCCACACCTATGCGCGGTCGCGAAAACACAAAGAACATTGCCGCCATGGCCCCCCATGCTACGCAGATATGGCCCCCTCACCTGATTACTCCGATCCGCCGATCGCCAAAAACCGCAAATCCTGGTAACTTGTTTGCGGCTCCAATCCGCCGGGCACCGCGGTGAAGGGACAAAGAGGGCTTCCCCCTCGTGACCCCTGCCTTTTATTTCCTTTGTCCTGGGAGGGTCGCCGGCGCACCTTGGTGACGCCCCTCACAACCTCTCCTGTCTCCCAGCGACGCCCCCTCTTCCCCCTTGACCCTCCGGACCGGAAGTTGGGGTTGGCTCCCAAATGAGATGCCACTAGGTGTGGGGGCGGCCTACCAGGAACACTGCTGGCGCTGGGAGCCAGAAGGAGAGTTGCCGGAACACCGCTGCTGCAACAGTACCAGAGATCACGTAAGTAACTTGGAGAGTTGCGACCAAGCATCTTGGTTGGGACTGGCTTTCTTATTAGCCGAGTCCAAGAACGCGCTGGAAGAACACGTGGTGCGTGCGGCTGCAGGTGCCTGTGCCTGCCGTTGTCAAGCATGCAGAAAAACTGACAGTTCCTGTACATGTTGCACATGGACAGATGTGCAAGGCAGCAATACAGAAACACGTTGTGCCTTCCACTTGCCACCAGGGTTATGGCCTCACGTTTTACACATTTCCATCTGTACAGGAGGGAAATGAACACTACATGACAGTGTATACAAGTAAAAACACCGCATATAAATATTGGATACCAGTTAAAACACCACATGATAATCTCGGAGAGGGGGGCTGAACCCTAATGTCCTAATGAACAATAAAACTGTGTGACAATGATGGGAGCCACACCCAATGAACCTATGAATGCCATGGCATGGCATGGGGGCTTGAGGTCATGAAGCTATGCACTTGTTAAATTGATGTTGATGTACTCAATGATATGTGTATCTACAAAAACGAAATCGAATTACTGTTGTCGAAATCTCCATCAACCCTGAGTCAGAAATAAGTGGTCGGGCAGACCCTACGAAAAAGGCCTGAGGCTACTGATTGACAGATCACAGGTGGAATGGCAGGTAACCAGCAGGACAAACAAACACACTCTAAAAACCCAGATTAGTCCCACAGATAGGCAGTAACGCCACAATGGTTTGGGGAAAATGGCCCCAATAAAACGCACATGGGAAGAGGGGCACACGTTCCCAAAACCCCATAGAGTTAGATGCCAAATTAAGTTAGGAACACTCAGCCAATCAGAACAGAGCACACACAGAACACGCATTGATCACATGCTCCCCATGCTGCACATCTGGACACATTACCTACTGGCCCTCATTGTGTCCATGCAAGGTCAAGACTCACCTGATTTTCTCATCAGGTGGGTGTTATTTATGGCTCCACGACTAGGCCTACATTCCTCTCCCAAAACAGGATCTATGAAATTTTTTATGATGCTTCAGGAAATGTATATAAAGATGGTTAAACGATTGTACTTTGAGACAGTCCTCAGATCCCGACTCTGTAACTGTGCTCCCGGTCATAGTGTTTAATTAAAGCAACTGTTCCTGTTTTACCAAACGCCTCTTGTCATTGTTTTTTCATGGTAAATTCATATTTGAGCAACACACTGTAAAGAACAAATATTACTATTGCCCAAATTATGGTGCTCAATTTTCCAGTGTTGGAAGGATGGGGTCACTAACTCAACTGCCATTGTTTCGGGCATGGGTCAGACCGCCATGTAAAGGCAGAGGGAAAGGGACATCCTAATCCCTACTGTGGTGCCTCAGCAGGCACCGCCCCTATTGTAGGGATTAGGCTCCGACTAGTTCCCCGACGGGCTCCTTGAGACTGTCGGAGGCGAGGGTCTTTCCTCCACCTCAAATCGCTCCAACCGCTGGCATTGTAATCCACTGATGGCCTGCCGGTAGTGGTCCGCCCGACCTCCTAATCAGGCCCTAAGAGTCTAATTAGTCCAGACTCAAAATAGTGAAACTTGACTTCAGAAATACCTTTTTTTTAATCAATGAGTGTTATACTCACTGAGCAACCCTTCAAGCCCAATGCAGTGTGAACAATTGTTAGACCTGGCACTATTGGCGTGGGTCTCCCCAAATGCGATGCAGCGCGCGCAACGAAATTCGTTTTATTTATTTATATGTTTACTTACCTCTAATCAGCCGTAATCCGTAGTTTACTACCCCCCACCCTGCCCCTCACCCACCCCACGTCAGCGCCCGGCAGCACTCCCACCACGGGCCGCTACTGATGGACAGGATGGGTGATCCTGCCAGGATGGCTAGGGAGGGGCTGTAATCAGTCCCCCTTGCTCTTTAAAGAGATTTGCCTCCAGCACAGACAAAGGAACATGACAACAGGCCTTCCTATTTTTCTAAATTGGTTTGGGATTTTTTTCTTGGTCTGTGCTTTTTACTTTCTTACTGTTTGAGTGTGGCATAAATTATTTACACATTGCCTCTAAATTAAGCCTGACTGCTTTTGTGCCAAGCTACCAGAGGGTTAAGCACAGGTTAATGAAGTGACTTTTTGTGGTTTACTCTAACAAGGATTGTGTTTAATTTTTGAGGGGGGTTTCCACCCCTTTCAACTAATAACCCAATTTTGTACAGCCAGTTCTAATGAGGGCCACAGTGTACACCCTCTATTGAGAAGCAAGCATGAATTCCGGAAGCAGCAGTAGATGGAGAAGGCAAGACCTGGAAGCCAAAAACCTAATAATGCTTAGCCTGCACTCAGACTTTCTCTCTGTTAACTAGTTCACTACTTTATACATCAAATGATGTGTGCTGCCTCGTGGCGGAGCCTGCCCGTCTCCGTTATTGAACAATATTTCATAACAGTACACAAATTTGTGTACTCAACACGGTGCGCACTACTAATGGACCCTATGGGTTCCTACGTTTCAACCTTAGGTTTTTCAAAAATGCAAACCAATAAAACACCTTTCTATCTCTGTTTTGCATTTAAGGTAAACCTATTTACAATTGTTTACATAACGTTGCTTTAGTATTATAAATACTGTCATATATATATAATATCAATGTTACATCACATCCTACAAATAAACATCGTTATGCGTTAGATGCAACAACATTTCCAGACGATTCCCAATGCATTTCGGGTTCTTCACCCTGCTTCAGGGGAGTTGATAATCAGTCCAGAATAGCAACACGGATTTGTGTACTCTTATGAAATAAAGACCTGAAAGCCATCATTGCACAGGGATCCTCTGACCATTGCTGGCCTGGAAAAAAAACACACATAGCTTCCCTGTAGACTGATAATTTATGTAGAACCAAATGAGAATTTTGTAAGGTATGTTTATTAGACAGTCAAGTAACAGCCATGACTGAGGAAAACGAAAAAGGCTACCTTTCAAAGTAAAATGGCGCCGAACTTCAGCTGCTCTATCTTCTCTTGCATCAGGTGCCAGCATACAACAGAAAGAAAACCTGTTTTGAATTCATCGCTCATAGATATTGCATTACGATCTCCGAAGAGTACACAATGGGCGATATTGTGGCTGCAAGATGTGAAATTACGCCAAGCGTTCGTAATTGCTGCAATGAATAAGTAACAGATGAACACCCAAAACGAGGACGCGAAATTTGGAAGGATGAAATATGTCTCTCTTCTGCGACAATAAGCCATTAGCAGTGTTCAGCTGCAATAAGTCAAATGTTTGTCTAACCACTAGCGTTCCTTGTGTAATTTGTGGTAGATGCTGCGTGGCCTGGAACGGAATACACTCGAATCAGCAACGGCTGCTGAGTAATCATAAACGGCAGATTTTATGATAAGGGTAATTACCTTTATGGTTTCATAAAGAATTATTATTTCTTTGTTTTGAAGATCATTAAACAAGAAAGTGCAAATTGAGCTTCCATTTATGCCCTCGGTACAATCTGCTGTAAGGATATGATGTTGGAAACATTTTCACATTTTTCTTTTTTATTAAGACTTTCACTAGATGTAATATCATGGATCTGATAGCTTGATTCAATAAGAGAGAAATTATGTTATTCTCCTCCGTTTCATTAGCACCAACAAAAAGCAGCAAGGACCTTTTTGTCAACACCAAGACTTGCAATAAAGTGGCTGCAAAGTTTCTCATTCGAAGGTTCTCTGAGACCAAAAGTTAGTGAGAGTAGGCCTTAATACGTCATAAAAAATTACAAGCTATATAGTCTTTGACCCGCTTTAGGCCCAGGCGATTTTATAAGGTTATGTATATCTCGTTTTTGCATATTTCATACTATTTTGCCTTTCTTACATTTGTGCTTTTCGCATAATTTTCACTCGCAGACGACTGATTTGATTAGAAAATGTCTAGCTGGAAATATGAAACTGGATGTCAGCAGTGTTCACCACGTGACTTTAGAAACTAGACGAGCAATACATTGAACAAGTGATGCAAGAGCGAACCTTGACCACACAGCATACGACTGCCCAAATATGTTTTGCACAACACATGCACCAATTTTGCGTTAGAAAAAAACCTGATACCGTTGCTCCTACCTGCTCAGTGCCTGTTCCTACAGCCCTGTGTAGAGTGACCCTAGAGAGCGGGTAGACGATTGTACCAGAAGTATTGATCCTTCGGGTATCTGCGCTTCTAGGTTATGGAAATACTGGCCCACTAGAGAATTGCATCTAAGAAACGGGGAATAACACCGGGTCTCTGTCTCGGTGCTGATTCTTGTATGCTATTTCTCATTTGTGGTAGGGTTTTCACCCAGATATTTCAGCTTCTTTGAGCAGGTAAATTGAACAAAATTCTCAGGACCCACAAGCAACACTTGTAATTCCAGATGCTGATGGCACCGGAAATTAGTGTCCTCTCTAGAATTACGGTGCACTCGTAATGAGGGCTTTGGGCCTCATTACGAGTTGAGGGCTAAAATCCGATCCCTGTGCAAATACCTGTTTGCACAGGGATCGGAATTATGAGTTGTGAGAAAATTACAACACCCTTGTATGGGAGGGGTGAGGAGTGCTACGTGCAGTCCACTCTCTAAGTGCTCATGTGTGTTTTGGCCGGCTGTTTCAGGCCGACAAAAACACACATGCACATGCACACTTAGGTTTTCTCCAGCCCAGCTGCATTGAGCAGCCGGGCTGGAGAAACCCCACAGACTCCCTGGTCTGAGCAGGGCATCTTTCCTGCCTGCGCAGACCAATCCCTGTGCTGGATAGAGAGTCTGTCCCAAGGGCTGCTGGGACAAGCAGGCAGGAAGAGAAGCAGGTACGAAGAGAAGAGGCGGCGCGAGGAGACGCGACCCTGGAGCGGCCGGCAGCAAAAGGTAAGTTTTCTTTTTTTGTTTATTTAAATAATGTATTTCTCCCTCCCACTCGACCCCTCCAGCGCAACCCCACCCGCCTTACCACCCTCTGTTTATGGCGGCTGCCGCTGGTGTTAAAAACGGATTCCTCATGTTGTGCCTCGTTTTCCAGCTCATACTCGGAAGAGAGGGGTATTTACTACACATGGTAAATACCCTACCCTATGACGATAGACTTGTAACGAGGTTCTGGCTTTAAACATACACTATCATCAAAGCAGCGATCAGAAGTAGGTGGTTATGTTCAAGCTAACAGTGATTGCACAATAAATTAAAAAATAGCAGAAAGCCATGCAAGTTAATTATTTGCAAAGTGCATTGACAAAAAAAGGAAGCAAATAGAAACGTTGCCTGAAGCTGGGTGTGTCCTTCGTTTCTGCATACTTTGCTAAGGGTTCCAAAAGAACCTGTAAACTTGATAAGGTTGTCAAACATTCTTTTTCTGCAGGAGATTCAAATACACAATAGCTTTTAAGCTACAAAAATCGTTCAATTTGTTCATTTCTTTAAAGCAAAATAATTGAGACTTTTTCAACCATCTGCGCGATAAAAATGCAAATCCACTTTTGCTGGAGGTTTATATGGGGAAAACGTCATCATATGGAAGAATATGGAAGAAATGAGTGAAGGTCAAAAACTTCCAGATTTGATATAAAAACACAAACTTCCTTCCTCCATACAACACAGATTTGACATTGCTCCCTCTAAAAAGTTGAGGGGGAGGGGGCACATGGGGCCCTCCTTCCCTGGTCGATATCAGTCCTGGACCCCATCCCCCGGGGTCTGGCAGCATTTTGAAGGGGGCACGCATCCTCCCTCCCTGGGCCAGATTTGGCCCTGCAGACCCAATGCCCCAAGGCCTGGCATAACAAAAGGTGGGTGCCCTGGTGCCCACCAAGGGCACCCACCATACATTTGTTGGGGGCTGCAAGAGGGAGCTTCAAGATCCCCACGGCCACAGCTGGCTCCCACGTACAGCAGGAGCCGACATTGCTTCCGCCTTCAGGGAGCAGCTCATAATGCTGCTTCCTGCAGGCAGAACCAATATGTGTATCTGTTTCCTTGCCCGCTTCAGTGTGGGCAGGGAAACAGTTGAAAAGTCCTCTCCCAGTGTGCATGAGCATTTTTGAATCTCCAGCCAGCTGGGAGCGGACTTGGGGCCTTATTATGACTTTGGCGGTCCTCCAGCAGTGGTGCCACTGCGCCCTCCACTGGAGGACTGCCAAGGCTGTGGTACACCTGCCAGCCGGATTACGAGTGTAATCCATGGCAGGTGGGTGTGGCAGCGGCCGTCTGACAGTGGTAGTCTGTTAGGCTCATGAGAGAGCCTAACATGGAGACCGCTGCTGTGAAATTACCAACTGCATGTCCCCGCAAAGTGTGGCATGCATGCCACACCATGCAGGAACTGGGGGTGCATATCAAGGGGGCACATGTTGTGTCCCCCGCATGCACCCTCAGACCCAGGAGTGGCAGGAGGTCTTGTTAGGGCGCCTTTGTTGCCTCTCCTCCACCCTTTTCATTGTGGGCTCACCGCCATCAAAGGGGCGGCAGACAGGTGACTCGTAATATGCTCGGCCATGCCACAGAAGCACCGCCAGAATATTGCTGGTCCCTGATTGCTGCGCGACAAGCCCTGGAATCCTGGATCCCCGGCAGACGCAGCGGTCCTGTGGCAGTCTGACCGTTGCACTCTTAATACTTCGGGCAGGCCCGCAGTGTGGTGGCCGTCAGACCGCCACCATGAGTACTGCGGTCCTATGAACCGCCGTACTTGTAATAAGGCCCTTGGTATTTGCTCCCACTTGGTGGGAGTTTTGATAATGCTCTCACCAAGCAACACAGGGTTACCTGCCTGTGCCGCTGCAGGCAGAATAACCTCTATGTCCTGGTAGTGGGCTCCCCAGGACATAGCTTGTGAGCTGGCCCTGGAGTGGGCTACCCGGGGTGTTTACAGGCTCATGTTCTTAAATTTTAGCCCTGGGTGGGACCCCCTCCCAATAAAAGGTAATGTTAGCCCTGGGGGTGGGCGCCCTGGGGCCTCTTGGGGAACTGGAAGTGTGGCCCCCTCCTCCCCATACAATGTGTATTTGTGGTTGATGGTTCAGGGAGGAGAGATGCATGTCCCCCTCCTCATAATTAATATGTGCAGCCTTGGGGGTGGGCTTCCTGGATCCTCTAATGGCTCGGGGAGGGGAAGCGTGTGATCTCTCCGGATAAACTTTGTTTTTGGGCGAGAGGGTGGGCTCACCAGGGCCTCTGGAGTCTCCCGTTTATAAACACAGCCCCAGGGGTAGGCTCCCCGGGGCTTATAATAAATAAATACGGACCACCCGCCATTTTTTTTTTCCGATCCCACAAGAGACTTGTGAGATTGCGCCAATATTCGTCATTTGTTTTCTTTTTATGCACCAGCGGAGGTCTCTCATGTTATCCCTACCCTGCCCCCATATATCTTTTTTTTTAGAACTTCAGGATAGGCGAATAAGTGCCTGAGTCCTGGATTGGCTGCCATGAACATTTTTCTCATGTTGCTGGCAGCCAATCAGAGAGCCCACTCTCATGGGAGTCTGAGTCCCAACGGAGTGAGTATGCGCCGCCATCAAGAGCACCACAAATGCCTTTTCAGACAGCTCATGGAGGAAGTTGTTTGAAACAACATAAGGCTGTGGTGCCGCCGTGAATCAGCGTGGCTTGGATCCGATCAGCCTTTGGGTTAAGGACTGCTAAAAGGAACGGTTTATGGCTGCTATACCGACAGATGAATTTTAATTAGCTGCATTGGACATTTGATTTGATTGCCCACTTGGGCTATATGGAATTGCTTGGCGGACTACAGGTCCCATCATGCACCTGCAACCCAGAAGGGAGCCACTGGGCAAGTACTTTGCATTGTGCAACTGTGGTAGCCATCAGTGCATGATTACTGAATCCTGGGGTCAAGGATCAAGGTCTGATGAGACTGAAACACATGCGGATTTGTGCAGCTTGGTGATAAAATAATGGAGTGTGAAGCCATACCGGGAGTGCAACTTTCTCTTACCTTGTTGTGAGAACTTTTGATATATATCTATATATATATATTCACTGAAAAAACCATAGGTTTTAGGGACAGTTATAGTTAGTTGGACATTTCACTTGTACAAAACCATAGAAATTCCCCCGTTATAGTTAGTTCAGCTAACTATAACTCGCGCCCCCGCAATGCACTGCTGATGACGTCACATATTACATCATTCATGACATGGTCAGTGACATCACTGATGACATCACTGATTACATCTCAAATGACATCACTGATGACATCATCCAGTGACTGTGTGTTTCTGTAAAGTTTAAATATGTTTTATATATATGCCAAGGTGTAATGAAGAATGAGAGGGTGTATAAGTGTCTGGATGAAGGATTTAGTAGGTGCGTGACTGACTGTATAAGTGAATGATTAAATGTGTCTTACTCAATGCATGGGTTAGTGACTAAACTGTCTGAATGTGTGTATCAGTATGTCTGTTGTGTAAGCTCCTGCATGTGTTGGTCAGTAGCTACATGAGTGTCTATATGGGTTATTGATTTATTGCCTGAGTATTTGTATGGGAGACTGAGTGTGTGTGTGTGTGGGTGGGTGGGAGGTGTGTGACTCTGTGCATAGATGTGTGAGTGGCTGATTCACTGGGTGTATGGGTTCAAGAGTGCATGTGGAAACAGCTGTATGGGCGGGTGAGTGTGTGTATTGGTGTGTTGGTGAGAGATTGGATGTCTCAGTGTACATGTCCAAGTAACTACATATGTAAAAGGCAGTGTATGTGAGAGTTGGAGTATATAAATGACTATACGTGAGAGTCAGTGATTGTGACAGTGGCTGTATGGATGAGTGTGTACTTGTATCAGTGATTGTATAAGAGAGTAAGTATGTGTTAGTATATGTTTGAATAAGTGAGGTGGTGTGTGTATAACTGTATAGGTGAGGAAATGGGAGTGTGATTGAATCTTTGCATGACTGACTAGGTGTGTGAGTAACTCCATGGATGAGTGGCGGTGTGTGAGTGTCTGTGTAGGTGTATGAGTGCATATGATAGTGTTGTATTGATGAGTGACTGTATGTATGAGTGATTGTATGGGTGAATGAGTGGATGTGTGTGTAGACCTAGGAATTAGTGAGTGCGTATGTAGTAACTGGTATTGGTGTGTCGATGGTTTCGAGAATGGTAGTCTGTATTTTACAGTGGATGTATCAAAGGTTATATTAGAGTGTGAGGAGGTGCATCAGATTTTGACGTGGATGATGTCATCAGTGATGTCATCAGTGATGTCATTTGAGATGTCATCAGTGATGTCACTGACCATGTCATGAATGATGTAATATGTGACGTCATCAGCAGTGCATTGCGGGGGCGCGAGTTATAGTTAGCTGAACTAACTATAACGGGGGAATTTCTATGGTATTGTACGAGTGAAATGTCCAACTAACTATAACTGTCCCTAAAACCTATGGTTTTTTCAGTGAATTTCTAAGGTTTTTTAAATGCTAATTTCTAACTATAACATGCTTGAAACCTATGGTTTTTTCAGTGAATTTCAAAGGTTTTCAAAATGCTAATTTCTAACTATAACGTGTCTGAAACCTATGGTTTTTTCAGTGAATTTCAAAGGTTTTTTAAATGCTAATTTCTAACTATGCCTCCAAAGGTAGGACATGTGAAGAAAGAGGAAGAAAAGCGCACAAAGAAGCAAGACATGCAGAAAGAGGCAACAAAAGTCCAGAAAGACGAAGAAAAGTGCAAGAAGAAGCAAGAGATGTGCAGAAAGAACCAACAGAGGAGCAGAAAGTCCTCCTGTGCCCCCAACTTTTTGCTGACGGGTATTGGTGGTAACTGACTCTGACTAACCGGCCCTAGAGCCAGTGCTATGCTAAAAGACACTTAGAATACAGTGAAAACACCTACATACACTAGGGGAACACTATGCGTTGGGGTACCCCTGTGATTAGCATGACCTCCTCTGTATTTGCCATGAGTTAGTGCCTGGGTCATTGGATGAGTACATGGGTACTGACTGGATGATTAGAGTACTGCAAGGAGAGTGGATGGTGAATTTATAAACGTTTGTGTTTTGGCGGAGTGATTGGATAAGTACATGGTGCTCGCTGGGTGATTGGAGGAGTGCATGGGTAGTGACAAAGAGATGGCTGGGCTGCATCAGTAGTGCTCAGGGGATTGTAGCAGTGCATGTATTAGTGCCTGGGTCATTGCATGAGTACATGGGTAGTGACTGGATGATTAGAGTACTGCAAGGAGAGTGCATGGTGAGTTTATAAGTGCTTGTGTTTTGGCGGAGTGATTGGCTAAATACATGGTGCTCACTGGGTGATTGGAGGAGTGCATGGGTAGTGACAGGGCGATGGTTGGACTGCATCTGTAGTTCTCAGGGTATTGTAGCAGTGCATGAGTTAGTGCATGGGTCATTGCATGAGTGCATGGGTACTGACTGGATGATTAGAGTAATGCAAGGAGAGTGCATGGTGAATTTATAAGTGCTTGGGTTTTGGCGGAGTGATTGGATAAGTACATGGTGCTCGCTGGGTGATAGGAGGAGTGCATGGGTAGTGACAGGGCGATGGCTGGACTGCATCAGTAGTGCTCAGAGTATTGTAGCAGTGCATGAGTTAGTGCATGGGTCATTGCATGAGTGCATGGGTACTAACTGGATGATTAGAATACTGCAAGGAGAGTGCATGGTGAATTTATAAGTGCTTGGGTTTTGGCAGAGTGATTGGATAAGTACACACATGTCACATCAGGCCCGCCCCCTCCCTCCACCACTGTGCAAACGTGCCCTGTGGTGCATTTTAAGTTGGGGGATTAATTCCCCTTGAATCCTGAGGGTCCCTGGGGCCAACTAGCCCACCAGGTACCGCCAGCAAGCGCCACAGAGCTGCGTTGCAGAGAGGTGGTCCAAGGCCACTCCCCTTTTGACACCTCTCTGCAACGCAGCTCTGTGGCGCTTACTGGAGGTACCTAGTGAGCTAGTTGGACCCAAGGGACCCTCAGGATTCAAGGGGACTTAATCCCCCAACTTACAACGTGCCAGAGGGCCTGTTTGCACAGTGGTGAAGGGAGCGGGTGGGGCCTGATGTGACAAGTGTGCAAACGCACCCCGTGGCGCGTTTTAAGTTGGGAGATTTAGTCCCCGTGAATCCTGAGGGTCTATAAGGTCCAACTAGCCCACCAGGTACCTCCAGTAAGCACCACAGAGCTGCGTTGCAGAGAGGTGGTCCGAGACCACGCCCCTTTTTACACCTCTCTGCAACGCAACTCTGTTGCACTTACTGAAGGTACCTGGTGGGCTAGTTGGCCCCCAGGGACCCTCAGGATACAAGGGGACTTAATCCCCCAACTTAAACGCACCACGGAGCGCGTTTGCACACTTGTCACATCAGGCCCCGCCCCTCCCTTCACCACTGTGCAAACACGCCCCGTGGCGTGTTTTATGTTGGGGATTAAGTCCCTTGAATCCTGAGGGTCCCTGGAGTCCAACTAGCCCACCAGGTACCTCCAGTAAGCGCCACAGAGCTGCGTGGCAGAGAGGTGTAAAAGGGGCATGGCCTCGAACCACCTCTCTGCAAGGCAGGCCTGTGGCGCTTACTGGAGGTACCTGGTGGGCTAGTTGGCCCCCAAGGTCCCTCAGGATTCAAGGGGAATTAATTCCCCAACTTAAAATGCGCCACAGGGTGTGTTTCCACACATGTCACCTGAGGCCCCGCCCCCTCCCTTCACCACTGTGCAAACGCGCCCTGTGGCGCATTTTAAGTTGGGGGATTAGGTCACCTTGAATCCTGAGGGTCCTTGGGGCCCAACTAGCCCACCAGGTACCTCCAGTAAGCGCCACAGAGCTGCGTTGCAGAGAGGTGGTCCAAGGTCACTCCCCTTTTTACACCTCTCTGCAACGCAGCCCTGTGGCGCTTACTGGAGGTACCTAGTGGGCTAGTTGGACCCAAGGGACCCTCAGGATTCAAGGGGACTTAATCCCCCAACTTACAACGCGCCAGAGGGCCTGTTTACACAGTGGTGAAGGGAGCGGGTGGGGCCTGATGTGACAAGTGTGCAAACGAACCCCGTGGCGCGTTTTAAGTTGGGAGATTTAGTCCCCTTGAATCCTGAGGGTCCCTAAGGCCCAACTAGCCCACCAGGTACCTCCAGTAAGCACCACAGAGCTGCGTTGCAGAGAGGTGGTCCGAGACCACGCCCCTTTTTACGCCTCTCTGCAACGCAACTCTGTTGCACTTACTGAAGGTACCTGGTGGGCTAGTTGGCCCCAGGGACCCTCAGGATACAAGGATACACATGTCACCTGAGGCCCCTCCCCCTCCCTTCACCACTGTGCAAACGCGCCCCGTGGCGCGTTTTAAGTTGGGGGATTAGGTCACCTTGAATCCTGAGGGTCCCTGGGGCCCAACTAGCCCACCAGGTACTTCCAGTAAGCGCCACAGGCCTCCATTGCAGAGAGGTGGTCCGAGGCCACGCCCCTTTTACACCTCTCTGCAACGCAGCTCTGTGGCGCTTACTGGAGGTACCTGGTGGGCTAGTTGGACCCCAGGGACCCTCAGGATTCAAGGGGACTTAATCCCCAACTTAAAACACGCCACATGGCGTGTTTGCACACATGTCACCTCAGGCCCCGCCCCTCCCTTCACCACTGTGCACACGCGCCCCGTGGCGCGTTTTAAGTTGGGGAATTAAGTCCCTTGAATCCTGAGGGTCCCTGGGGTCCAACTAGCCCACCAGGTACCTCCAGTAAGCGCCACAGAGCTGCATTGCAGAGAGGTGTAAAAAGGGGCGTGGCCTGGACCACCTCTCTGCAACGCAGGCCTGTGGCGCTTACTGGAGGTACCTGGTGGGCTAGTTGGCCCCCAGGGGCCCTCAGGATTGAAGGGGAATTAATTCCCCAACTTAAAACGCGCCACAGGGCGTGTTTGCACACATGTCACCTCAGGCCCCGCCCCCTCCCTTCACCACTGTGCAAACGCGCCCTGTGGCGCGTTTTAAGTTGGGGGATAAAATCCCCTTGAATCCTGAGGGTCCCTGGGGTCCAACTAGCCCACCAGGTACCTCCAGTAAGCGCCACAGAGCTGCGTTGCAGAGAGGTGTAAAAAGGGGATTTGCCTGGACCACCTCTCTGCAACGCAGCCCTGTGGCGCTTACTGGAGGTACCTGGTGGGCTAGTTGGCCCCCAGGGACCCCCAGTATTGAAGGGGAATTCATTTCCCAACTTAAAACGCGCCACAGGGCGCGTTTGCAGAGTGTTGCTGGGAGGGGGCGGGGCCTCCGGCACGATCGCGTGTTTTTTTTGGAAGGGGGGCTCTGTGGCCCCCCTTCTTTTTACTATTTTTCGGCCCTGGGGACCCCATCCCCCAGGGCCTGACCCCTTTTTTATAAAAAAAAAAAAAATGAACGGGAAGGGGGCCGCTTGGGCCCCCCTCCCATGGCCAATTCCGGCCCTGGGGACCCCATCCCCCGGGGCATGGCCAGATTTTGTTTTTGTTTTTTTATGGAGGGGGGCTGCGTGGCCCCCCTCCTGAGGCCTCTATTGGCCCCAGGGACCCCATCCCCCGGGGCCGGCCTTTGCAAGATTTTTTATTTATTTTTAGGGGAGGGGGGCCTCGTGGCCCCCCTCCCAGGCCACTTCTGGCCCCAGTGACCCCATCCCCCGGGGCCTGGCCTCTTCGTTGGGGACCGTGGGGGGAGCCCCAATGCCCCTACGGTCCCGCCGGCTCCCCGCGTCCTGCAGGAGCCGGCATTGCTTTTCCACATGGGGAGCTGCTAACATGCAGCTCCCCGTGTGGAAAAGCAATCTCCTTTAGATTTTGGAAGAGAGAGCAGGTTTCCTGCTCTCTCTTCCAAAATCCAAAGCAAGTTTGCTATGGCTCCCGTCCCGTCCTGCCATAGCAAACAGCAGTGTCCCGGGGGTGGGCCCCCCCGGGACACTGCAGGAGCCGGCCCTGGGAGGTGGCGGGCCCCAGGGCCATCACAGGCTCCAGGAGGGGGGCCGCGTGGCCCCCCTCCCAAATTTTCAAAGCCCCGGGGAGGTGGTGGTCCCCGGGGATCCTGGGGTCCGTTACGGACCCCCATATTTAAATATTTAGTGCCCCGGGGAGGTGGCGGTCCCCGGGGCGTGTGGGGGGCTCGAGCCCCCCACACAGGTAATTTATTTTAAAAAAACAAGCCCCGGGGGGTGGTGGTCCCCGGGGCTGCGGGGGGCTGTGTGCCCCCGCAAATATTTGACAAAAGCCCTGGGGGTGGCGGTCCCCGGGGCTTGGGGGGGCCTTGGAGGCCCCCCAACATTAAAAAAACCAAGCCCCAGGGGGTGGCGGTCCCCGGGGCTGCGGGGGGCTGTGTGCCCCCGATAATATTTCAGAAAAGCCCCAGGGGTGGCGGTCCCCGTGGCTGCGGGGCCCCCCTGGGCCCCCGCAATTATGTTGGACCTGGCTCAACCGGGGGCTAAATATTAACGAAGCACGCTTCGTTTTATTTTCTTCACTGCGGGATTCGCTGATCCTACGCGAATTTTGCCGTTTGTAAAAAAAAAGTAATGCTTTTTTGGGCCCTGGGGGTCCTTGTGGGACCCCCTGAGCAGGCCTAGGGGGTCAGGGTGTTTCTACCCTGCCCCCTTTTCTTTTTTTTCGTGTTTTTTATTCTGATTTCTTGTGACTCAGTTCTACTGAGTCACAAGATGGCTGCCAACACTTCCTGGTTTGGAGTGTTGACAGCCAATTAGAATAAAGCTCGTGGTTGGGAGGGTCCGCGGATCCTCCGTGCCTCTAAATATCCAAACTTTTATTTTTGATTTTCTCAGCAACTACTGAACGGATTTACACCATTTTTAAAAAGGTCGCTTTCTGAGCCAAGCAGTACCTTTTTGCCAAATTTGGGGTAAATCCGTTCAGTAGTTTCGGCTGTAGCCTTGCATAAAGTTTCCTATGGGAAATTGATTTTTTGACTCTTATTTTTTGAATTTCTCTGGAATTACTGAACGGATTTACACCATTTAAAAAAAAGGGCGCTTTCTGAACCAAGCACTACCTTTTTGCCAAATTTGGTGTAATTCCGTTCAGCAGTTCGGGCTGTAGCCGTGGCTAAAGTTTCCTATGGAAAATAACATGGAGAAAACACATTTTGGGACCCCCCTTTTTTCGCAGCCCCTACTTGCCGAATCACCCCGAAACTTTCAAGACAGGAGCTGACCGGAGCGCCCCACTCGTTTTGCAAATTTCACGATGATTCGTCATCCGGCACTAAAGTTATTAGAAAAACAATAAACGCTTTTCCTATGGAAACTAGGTCCTAACTATAACTATCTACTGGCGACCGCCAGTAGATAATATATATATATACATATATTTATATCCATAGCACTCCACCCGCCACTGGCGATTCTGTTGTTGAGAAGAATGGAGCACGGACCACTGGGTAAGTGCTAGAAAATTGTTTAATTCCAAAAAGTTACATGGCAGCCATAACGCGTTTCAGCCCCGGAGGGCCTTGATCACATGATGCGCAAACCAGTCAACACGTGCCAGTAGGCAGTTATAGTTAGGACCTAGTTTCCATAGTAAAAGCATTTTTTCTTTTATTAATAACTTTCGCGCCATTTGACGCATCTTCACAAAATGTTTAAAACTAATTTGACAGTCATTTCAGCTGCTGTCTGGAAAATTTAAAAGTGCTTCATCAAGCGGGGGCAGAGAAAAATGGGGGTGTCTCAAAAAGCGTTTTCCCCATGCAAAGTCCCATAGGTATTTAAGACACGACTACAGCCCAAATCACAGTACGGAATTACACCAAATTTGGCAGAAAGTTCGATCATGGTCTACAAAGAGGGATTTTTGTAATTTGTTGTAAATCTGATTAGTAGTTTTGGAGTTATTAAAGAGAAAACATTTATGTATATCTAGAGACCCGGATCCACCGCAGTGGAGCCGCAGATCCTCACGCCAACAGCAATGCCTTGATTGGCTGGCCACAACCTGAGAGAAAAGTTGAGGCCGCCACTTTGTGAAATGGGACACAGTTCCTGAGGGGTGGACACAAGGTAAAAATAGGATAAAAGGGGTCAGGTTAGAGGAAACTTGACTCCATGGGACTGATGGAGGGGTCTGTGAGGGACAGATCATGGGCAAGAAATTGTCCCCAAAAATGTTTGGGGGGAGCATGAGGATCTGCGGATCCACCACAGTGCTCAGCATGGCCCCCATGGAAATCTGCCATAGATCAGTGGATCCAGAACCCAATTAAAAAAATACACCTACACACACATCCATAAAGCCACTCACACATGTACTCAGAGATCCAGAACACCACTCACACACCCATGCAGCCACTCACACACCCACTCAGTGACCCAGAGAACCACTCCCAGACCAACACAGGCACTCACAAACCTACTCACAGACCCATGTACACATGCATCCACTCACACACCTGTAAAGCCACTCACACACCAACTCGGAGACCCACAAAATAATTCACACAGCCATTCACAGACCCACACAGCCAGTCACATATGTACTCACACACCCACTCACACACCCACTTACACACCTACACAACCACTCACACACCCATACAGCCACTCACACATCCACTCACAGACCCATAATAAATTCATTCACACAGCCACTCACACCCACTCAGAGACCCATAAAACCACTCACACACCAACTTATACACTCACACACCCACTCACAGACCTACGAAGGCACTCACACACCACTCAGACACTTACACACCCATGTACACACCCATACAGTCACTCACACATCCACTCACAGACCCACACAGCCACTCACACACCCACTCACAGACCCACACAGCCAATCACACATGCACTGACACTCCTACCACACACTAACTTACACACCCACACAACCACTCACACAACCACTAACAAGCCCTCTTTACATGGACATTACAGTTAGGAAATAGCATTACAAAACCGTAGAAATCAACTGAAAAAATTAAGGCAGCAGGGATGTTATATTTAGGAAATTGAATTAAAAAACATTAGAAATTCACTAAAAACCAAGGGTTACAGGGACATTATAGTTAGGTTCAGATTTTACACACACGAAACCATAGAAATACAGCAGTTATAGTTATAGTTACAGTTATCTCAAGTAACTACAACTCATACCCTATGGAAACTATGGCTAGTGGCCACTCCATGCACTGCTAATTACCCTACATATTACATCGCTCATGACGTCTTCGAAGTAACAATATGACTGCGCATGGCAGAACACAAGTTATAGTTAACTTAGGGCATGAATTATAGTTACTTGAGATAATTAACTGCTGAATTTGTATGGTTTTGTGTATGTAAAATCTGAACCTAGCTGTAATGTTCCTGTAACCTTTGTCTTTTTTAATATATATATATATATATATATATATATGTAAACCAGGTCCCCTTCTCCAGAAAGGAACGAGCCCACACGGGTTCCACAGTAAAGCAGGCTTTTAAAGAACATCAGGGCATGATGCGTTTCGTCTGGAATAGACTTTTTCAAATGCCACAAAGATTAAAATGTTCACAGGTGTCCACTTTTAAACACAGGAACCCCAATGCGATTGGTTGAGGCACTGTGAGTGGCGTTAGGGGGTGTGTCCTGAAACCGGCACTCCGAGATTCAGCAAGGCAGTCCATGCGTAGGTACTTCCCAAGTGGGCGGTGACTGCCTCCTTCCCTCTTTCGCCGAGATGTTATTTTGACATCAAGCAGCTGTCCTGGACCCTCACCCCACCGCAAAACTCCCAACTGCACTACAAGAACATCTCCTATGTAAGCGATGTTCACTCGTGTAGTCACGGTCCAAATTGCTCAGCATTGTCGCAGTTGGGGAAGCGGCGGTCCGGCGGTTCTCAAGTCCTTTGAGTAAACCAAAAATTGCCACTTCAGCCGCCAGACTGCTTAGGGGTGGTTGCTCGCAGTGCGCTGTGGACGCACACAAACATATAAAACCAGGTCCCCTTCTCCAGAAAGGAACGAGCCCGCACGGGTGCTACAGGAAAGCAGGCTTTTAATGAACATCAGGGCATGACGCGTTTCATCTGGAATTGACTTTTTCAAATGCCACAAAGATTAAAATGTTCACAGGTGTCCACTTTTAAACACAGGCACCCCAATACGATTGGTTGAGGCACTGTGACTGGGGGTGTGTCCTGAAACCGGCACTCAGAGATTCAGCGAGGCAGTCCTTGCACTACAAGAACATCTCCTAGGTAAGCGATGTTCACACATGTAGTCACGGTCGAAATTGTCATGAATGATGTAATATGTGACGTCATCAGCAGTGCATTGCGGGGGCGCGAGTTATAGTTAGCTGAACTAACTATAACGGCCGAATTTCTCTGGTTTTGTATGAGTGAAATGTCCAACTAACTATAACGTCCCTCAAACCTGTGGTTTTTTCAGTGAATTTCTAAGGTTTTTTAAATGCTAATTTCTACTATAACGTCCCTGAAACCTATGGTTTTTTCAGTGAATTTCAAAGGTTTTTTAAATGCTAATTTCTAACTATAACGTCCCTGAAACCTGTGGCTTTTTCAGTGAATTTCAAAGGTTTTTTAAATGCTAATTTCTAACTATGCCTACAAAGGTAGAACATGTGCAGAAAGAGGAAGAAAGGCACAGAAAGAAGCAAGATAAATGCAGAAAGAGGCAACAGAAGTCCAGAAAGTCGAAGAAAGGTGCAGAAAGAAGCAAGAGATGTGCACAAAGAACCAACAGAGGAGGAGAAAGAAGCCTTGTTGCAAAGTCATCCTGTGCCCCCAACTTTTTGCTGACTGGAACTGGTGGTAACTGACTCTGACCAATCAGGCCCGGAGCCAGTGCTATGCTGAAAGACACTTAGAATACAGTGAAAACATCTACATACACTAGGGTACACTATGGGTTGGGGTACCCCTGTGATTGGCATGACCTCCCCTGTATGGCCCTAGTACACAATAGGGCAGGGGGATTAAAACGACCTCTAAGAGGTGCAGAAGGAGGCAAGAGAAGTGCAGAGAGAAGCAACACAGGTGCCGAAAGAGGCAAGAGAGGTACAGAAAAAAGCAAGAGCAGTGCAGAAAGAACCAACAGAGGTGTAAAAAGAGGCAAAAGGGGTGCAGAAAGGGGTAGGAGAGGTGTACAAAGAGGCAAGAGAAGTACAGAAAGAGGCAGGAGGGGTGCAGAAAAAAGGAAGAGAAGTGCAGAAAGAGGCAAGAGAATTGCTGAAAGAAGCAACAGAAGTGTAGAAAGAAGCAAGAGAAGTGCAGAAAGAGGCAAGTGAGATGCAAAAACAGGCAGCAAATGTACAGAAAGAGGGAAGACGAGTGCTGAAAGAGACAACAGGGGTGCAGAAAGAAGCAAATGAGGTGCAGAAAGAGGCAACAGACGTACAGAAAGAGGGAAGAGAGGTGCAGAAAAAGCCAAGAAAAGTACAGAAAGAGGCAAAAGAGGTACATAAAGAGACAACAGGGGTGCAGAAAGAAGCAAGACAGGTGCAGAAAGAAGCATGGAAAGTGCAGAATGAAGCAACAGGGGTGCAGAAAGAAACAAGAGAAGTGCAGAAACAGGCAAGAGAAGTGCACAAAGAGGCAAGAGAATTGCTGAAAGAAGCAACAGAGGTGTAGAAAGAAGCAAGAAAAGTGCAGAAAGAGGCAAGTGAGATGCAAAAACAGGCAGGAAAGGTACAGAAAGAGGGAAGACGAGTGTAGAAAGAGACAACAGGGGTGCAGAAAGAAGCAAATGAGGTGCAGAAAGAGGCAACAGACGTGCAGAAAGAGGGAAGAGAGGTGCAGAAAAAGGCAAGAAAAGTGCAGAAAGAGGCAAAAGAGGTACATAAAGAGACAACAGGGGTGCAGAAAGAAGCAAGACAGGTGCAGAAAGAAGCATGGAAAGTGCAGAATGAAGCAACAGGGGTGCAGAAACAGGCAAGAGAAGTGCACAAAGAGGCAAGAGAATTGCTGAAAGAAGCAACAGAGGTGTAGAAAGAAGCAAGAAAAGTGCAGAAAGAGGCAAGTGAGATGCAAAAACAGGCAGGAAAGGTACAGAAAGAGGGAAGACGAGTGCATAAAGAGACAACAGGGGTGCAGAAAGAAGCAAATGAGGTGCATAAAGAGGCAACAGACGTGCAGAAGGAGGGAAGAAAACTGCAGAAAAACGCAAGAAAAGTGCAGAAAGAGGCAAAAGAGGTACATAAAGAGACAACAGGGGTGCAGAAAGAAGCAAGACAGGTGCAGAAAGAAGCATGGAAAGTGCAGAATGAAGCAACAGGGGTGCAGAAAGAGGCAAGAGAAGTGCAGAAACAGGCAAGAGAAATGCACAAAGAGGCAAGAGAATTGCTGAAAGAAGCAACAGAGGTGTAGAAAGAAGCAAGAAAAGTGCAGAAAGAGGCAAGTGAGGAGCAAAAACAGGCACAAAAGATACAGAAAGAGGGAAGACGAGTGCAGAAAGAGACTACAGAAACTATGTCCTAACCAGAACTACCTACTGTTATAAAAAAGGGAGTGGCGGGGGGTTAAAAAAATTCACGGATTAGTGTACACTGGTGAAACACACCTGAAAACAAGTGAGGCCACTTTTGCTCAGGCCCCCTGCCCCCGCTCAATATGCATATATTAATGGGCCGGCCCAGCGAGAGAAAGGGAGTGACACCTCTGCCGTTGATAAAAGGGAGGTAATGAGAGCCGATCTACCTCCAGAAAGGCTACTCAGGCACCCACTGGGCCGCTGGCGGCATCGAACAACTAAGAAACCGCCCACATCGCCTCCCCCGGCTGCTAAAAAAAGCAGCCCACAGCTGGAATTCGGATACCGGCCCCTCGGGCATTGGCCGAGAGTGCCCGCGTTACCAATCCGACGCTGCCCCAAAGAATAATTTTGGCCATATGGCTAAATGTTAATAGAAAACTTAGCACCTAGTGCGAGGAATCAATAAATATATTTGAGGTCTCAACTCAGGCTCCAATGTTGCTAAAGCATTCTGGATGTCATTGCCTATCCTAATTTTGGATGCACGTTTTTTTACTTACCTGTTAGTAAAAGTATTTTTTCTAAAGTGAAGGACTGACTGGACATTGAGTGATAACTCACACTGAATCGGAGTCTCTAAACCCCTCCACCTCCAGGAGTAAGTCTTGATTGATCATCTGATCGTCCTGCTACACTGAGGTAGTTTCTTGCCTATTCACTTAGGAGTGTGCCATTATTGTGCCCTTGTATCACCAAAGGTAAGCAATGGTACCTACAAAGGGTACTGCCCAGTAATCATCAATTGCACATTGACCCCAAGTAAAAAAAGAACACAATGCTCTTAAAACAAGCCGACTGAAAATGTACAGCAGATTCCCACAATTGTACACAATGTTATGGTGGCGGGTGCACTCTACTCATCTGTGATATGAGGCACGGCTCAGAACAGTGCGGAGGAGGATGATTCCCCAGGTTGGCTAATAGTAGATGGTTGGTTGAGGCATGGAATTTGTCACTATCTGGTGCTTGTAGCTGATGCTCGACTCTGGCACGCTTTGCTCGAATTGGTGCTCCTTGTGAGTAATTCTATACATTCTGGGATGCATCTGTCTGAGATGCTGTCTGCTCAGTCACTTTCATTTAAATCATGTGCCACACAAATTGTCACCTAAGGTGCCCTGTTGTCAGGTCGGCGGGGGGGTTTACACATACGAACCAGGAAACGGGTTGGCAGCTCAAAAAAGTATATCTCCTCGAGACCCAAAATATCTTGACACAAGCCCAGATGTGTGCCTGGCTTTGGCTGGGTGTATCTACAGCTATGTGCAATGCTAAAGAATAACAGAAAAGGGAGCTGTGTGACTGGCCCTGTTTGCCCAACTGTGTGTCTGAGTGACATGCTGTGCATCGTACCACGAAATGATAGTTCAGGTATGTTATTATACATTTTCTGGATGCATAATAGGTGGGGAAAAGAAGTGATGGGTGGACAGCTTGGGCATAGTTATAAAATTAAGCATGTTTTTACGCCTCCTGTTGTAGCTGGACCTAAACTGCTGCTGTCTACGTAGACTCTGAAGTAGCATGCCAGACTGTGTTCTGGAATTGTGTAACTGGCTCAAGGAATGTCTTGAAGTGCTCTGGGGCTTGGTTCTGTAGTTTTATAGTGCAGCCCCTCTTACCTCCTAACCCTAATAGTGCTATAAAGCTCAGGATAGCGTGCTAGGCTTTACAACGGGCTGTGAGCCTAAGGGGGCCAACCATCCTGCACTTTGGAGGTTTGTCCTGCAATTGAGGCTTCTGTCCCACTGCCCAGAGGCACAACGGGTCACCCATTGTGCCACATTTTCGTTCCCAGCCACTTTGAACCCTCAAAAATCACAAGCAGCTCTCACACGTTCAGCCCTTTAAGAGCTCAAAAAGAGGTACCCTTCGGTGGTTCGAAGAGAGGTGCTGTAGCAAAGGATAGAAACTGCAGTGTAGCTTCATGAGCAAAATCCACTATAGTGATGCAAATAGAGCCTCCTGCAGTTAAAAAGGCCTGAATATGTAAATGTAAAGCATAATGATGCCCAGTACTGGGAACATGCCTTTGCTGTTTATTTCTTCCATTTGGCCAGTTTCAAAGGGTTCACATATTATCATATTAGTGGACAGAGGCACAGTGAGAGTATACTTTGCCCAAGATCAAACACTATGTTAAACTGGCAGCCTCAACACTGCTGCACTCTACTACTTGCTGCAAAGACTATACATTTACCACCATGTTGCATCCTGGAAAACATACTGTGAGACTGTGCACTTCAGCCTTGCCGTATGTTGTATAATATACAGTCCATTTTATTAACCACGCGCTTACCAGCAGCTTTAATATTGATTCTCAATACCCACAAAAACGCCATAAGTGAGCATAATTATACGTTTACACACAATTTGGCCAAATGAGCGGCCAGGATTAAAAACCATGTTCCATGGTTTCAACTTGTCCACAACTGGGAAGCAGTGATTCTGATGACAAGCCAAGGGGTAGCCCTTCCAAGGGAAATGTCAGTATTCGGGGCCCTGCCCAGCTTAAAAATACAGTGTTTATTTCCACCATATTTAGCTGAAAAGAGGAACCTATTAGATGCCAAGAACCATGGTTCCATGGTGAAAACGTAATCACTGGACCAAGCCATGTCGCAGTAGGTAGTTACTAGGCAGTATGTGCTGTAGATACTTATATTTGCCATTGGTGTTTCAAAACCGATGACTATTAAATTCATTTTGATAGCCAGAGCTGTTCATATTATAAACTTGTCTCTCAAAAATTGCCTACAGTGGAGTTGTACTGCTATGGCTTTATTGTAACTGGATCCAGTCTGTTTGCAGTGTGGTTTGCAATTGTGTGCCTTGTTGTTCTATAAGCCCTGTCTGTGCAAAGAGGCTGCAGTGTGCCTGGTTCGGGGAACGGGAAAGTGCAATATTACAGTGCTCTGGGTGTGTATACCAAGTTCTATGGTAGGATGCCCACTACGCCTGAAATTCAGGCTCACCTCTTTACTCGTGTTCAGCAGCTCTACTCACCGTTGGATACTGGGGCTGCTGTTGGCCTCTTCGATGGGATGTTGCAGGCTGTCGCAGGGCGGACTCTCATTTTCATGTGCCATTGGTAGATCAGGGGTGGTGCTCTGGATGGGTGCTAGTTGAGGAGCAACAGGGGTGGGAGGCACAGGGCCACCTCTATATCCTGCCGTGCCATCCTTCTTTCACAGGCTGCCTCCTGCCACCGGAATCAACAAACCATGTAGAGGCCATGACAGCCTGTGTCACATGGGCGAACTGCGGCTCGCTTGTAATTACTCATTAGGCGGCGCACGCTTTTTACCTTCCAGAAGCCGAGTGGGGCGGTAGGGGTAAAGCAGTCCCTGGAAACCAATAACATTTCGAGTCAAAGAGAAATGCTAATATAATTACTTAGAAGCAACACTTAGAACTCAGCCACTACACTAAATATGTCTCGATGTGGGCCAATGTTTACAAAGAAAGCTTCTCCAGGTGGGACCCCTCGTCCGAGGCACAAGATGGCTGCCAACACTTCCTGGTTTGAAGTGCTGGCAGCCAATCAGAGGCAAGCTCGTGCTTGTGTGGTCAGGCTCCGCCCAGATATCAAAAGTTTTCTTTTTTTTAATTTCTCAGGAACTACTGAACGGATTTACACCATTTAAAAAAAAGGTCGCTTTTTCAACCAAGCGCTACCTTTTTGCCAAATTTGGTGTAATTCCGTTCAGCAGTTCGGGCTGTAGCTTTGTCTAAAGTTTCCTATGGAAATTAACATGGGGAAAATGCGTTTTGGGACCCCCCTTTTTTCTCGGCCCCGCTTGACGATTCACCCCAAAACTTTCAAGACAGGAGCTGACTGGAGTGCCCCACTAGTTTTGAAAATTTCACAAAGATTCGTCAACCGGCGCCAAAGTTATTGGCAAATCAAAAAACACTTTTCCTATGGAAACTAGGTCCTAACTATAACTACCTACTGGCGACCGCCAGTAGGTAATATATATATACACATTTTAAAAATTTAATAAGCTTAATTTAAAACTAATATGAAATTTCTAATTTGAAACTTTTGTTAAATAATTTAAAATAGTGTCAATTAATTCAATAAATGCTTTCCATCAAAATGTAATACATATTAATAATAAAAATGTTATCATGGCTGGGATTTTTTAAAATCTTCTGTAAGAAATATAATTTGTAAATTGTATAAATATATGTCCATGAATTATTTAATATACTTTAATATGAGATGTAGGGAATGTCGATGTGTGTTTTTAAATATGACACGCGTCAGTGCTTCTATACTTTATCATTATGGCAGCGCAGAAACCACTCCGCAGCGCTCTCTCACTATATATACATAGTATATAGGCCACGACTTATGAAGGGTAAAGCCTTGAGTGTGTCGCAAGCCCCCCCTCCCTGCAAAGTGGGAATAAATAGCATCTTAGACTCTGTGTAACTGAAACATTTGATACTTAGGGTATTTAGCAAAAAACAGCATGTAAGGGGTTAAATATGTGCAGCTTGGTAACATCATACGGAAGAGACTGTGTGACTGCCGGAGAGCTGCGTGAAGAGAACGTGTGACTGCTGGAGAGCTGTGTGAAGAGAACGTGTGACTGCTGGAGAGCTGTGTGAAGAGACCGTGTGAGAGCTGGGAGAGCTGTGTGAAGAGACTGTGTGACTGCTGGAGAGCTGTGTGAAGAGACCGTGTGAGAGCTGGGAGAGCTGTGTGAAGAGACCGTGTGACTGCTGGAGAGCTGTGTGAAGAGACCGTGTGACTGCTGGAGAGCTGTGCGAAGAGACCGTGTGACTGCTGGAGAGCTGTGTGAAGAGACCGTGTGACTGCTGGAGAGCTGTGTGAAGAGACCGTGTGAGAGCTGGGAGAGCTGTGTGAAGAGACCGTGTGACTGCTGGAGAGCTGTCTCCTTGTGTAAAATAAATGAAGCATGCCACCTGTGAGGCAGTAAAGTGTGGCTTTCACATAGTCATTCTCACTACTGTGGTAATAAACTTAATTTTGCCCTTTGCACTGTAGTACACATACATACATGTACACATATATATGACATGTGTCCTACATTAATTACACTAAAAGCAACGGCTTCTTCACAGAAGGAACGTCACTCTGACTTCATTGCTGGAATTCTGGGGAATGACGTCACATGTCTTAACTTCGGGTTTCAACCAATGGGAGGCCCCAAGGACGAGTCGGTAAGTCTAGTATTCTTTTCAAACAATTATCCTTGGTGTTCTCCGCACATGACAAGTTTTTAATATTCCCCAAAACACAGGCCAGCTTCACCGGTCCCTGAACCCCAGCAGTGCCTGAACCCCAACAGTGCCTGAACCCCAGCAGTGCCTGAACCCCAGCAGTGCCTGAACCAACCCCAGCATTACCTGAACCCCAACAGTGCCTGAACCCCAGCAGTGCCTGAACCCCAACAGTGCCTGAACACCAGCAGTGCCTGAAACCCTGAAGTGCCTGAACCTCAGCAGTGCCTGAACCAACCCCAGCAGTGCCTGAACCCCAACAGTGCATGAACCCCAGCAGTGCCTGAACCCCAGCAGTGCCTGAACACCTGCAGCGCCTGAACCCCAGCAGTGCCTGAACCAACCCCAGCAGTGCCTGAACTCCAGCAGCACCTGAACCCCAACAGTGCCTAAACCCCAGCAGTGCCTGAACCCCAGCAGCACCTGAACCCCAGCAGCACCTGAACCCCAGCAGTGCCTGAACCCCAGCAGCCCCTGAACCCCAGCAGTGCCTGAATCCCTGCAGTGCCTGAACCCCAGTAGTGCCTGAACCCCTGCAGTGCCTGAACCCCAGCAGAGCCTGAACCAACCCCAGCAGCGCCTGAACCCCTGCAGTGCCTGAACCCCAGCAGTGCCTGAACCAACCCCAGCAGCACCTGAACCAACCCCAGCAACGCCTGAACCCCAGCAGAGCCTGGGCCCAGTTGAGCACTACAGACAGCAGCTGCTAAAACCTCACTTCTGTACACACGTTTGTAAAATATATCACCGCCTACACAACAATATAACAAACCTTGGTTTTCCGCTGCTCTCACCGCAGATTCCAGGCCACTCAATGTACATAGTAACTATATATTTTTTCTTTCACACTTCAGTATTGAACTTCCCATCCTAACCCCATAAACATTTCTTTACTTGGAAAAAAACGCATTTTTCATACACTACAAACTAAACTAAAACACGTGACAGAAAACCCCCGGTAGGTAAAATTAAATACTATTATTAAGTGTATTATGGTCTGGTGACACCGGGAGTCTGGTGACACCGGGCTTGCGGCCTTCAGCCCACCACGGTCCCTCGGTATGTTGTATCCCACACACACTTGTTAATAGAAATATCGTATTTTGTAAATACTTTTTTCAGCGCTGCAAACCTGCAATAACGAAACCACGGCGACCCCCTGTCAGGGTGTAAAGATAGCCCCTCGAAAGTCAGAAATAAACAAATACAAAACAATAAAAATACATAAAAAACAACTTAACATTATTACTATGGATAACATTTCGCTCACAGACACGTTTTCGGAATGTCTTTTTTAATAGAAATAAAAGCCCAATCTGGTGGATTTTTTGAGGTTTTCGTTTCCATTTATTTCAGACTCGTCGCTGCAACGTCACCGTTTCCAAAAATCCTCTTTGCCGAAAACGAATGCGGACGGCGAAAGAAAACACTGCATTTGTGAAACAAACGCTCCCGCCTGCAGCAGACAAGGGGAGGATTGAAATACAAAATAAAAGTGCCACGTCGTGAGAGGCGCTCTAGCGCCTACGCCCCCGGCTTCAAAGCTCCTACTGACACAGAATAAAACAGAGGCGGTTAAGAGGGATAAGGAAGCGGATGGTTGTAAACAAAGAGAGAACGGAGAGAGCGCACTTTTTAAAAGCAATAAAAATGAATGAAGTGATCGTGGAATGAACGTGGGATTCAAAAGCCGAGAAATGGGCTTAAATATTAGTTTAAATGGGAGGATTGAAGACTTATTTATGGGAGAGGCTTCTAGCGGCTGGACCGGAGTCCACGAGGAAGATGTAGAGTCCATGACAGCCTGTGTCACACGGGCGAACTGCGGCTCGCTTGTAATTACTCATTAGGTGGCGCACGCTTTTTACCTTCTAGAAGCCGAGTGGGGCAGGAGGGGTAAAGCAGTCCCTGGAAACCGATAACATTTCGAGTCACAGAGAAATGCTAATATAATTACTTAGAAGCAGCACTTAGAACTCAGCCACTACACTAAATATGTCTCGATGTGGACCAATGTTTACAAAGAAAGCTTCTCCAGATGGGACCCATCATCTGAGGCACAAGATGGCTGCCAACACTTCCTGGTTTGAAGTGTTGGCAGCCAATCAGAGGCAAGCTCGTGCTTGTGTGGTTAGGCTCCGCCCAGATATCAAAAGTTTTCTTTTTTTTAATTTCTCAGGAACTACTGAACGGTTTTACACCATTTAAAAAAAGGTTGCTTTCTGAACCAAGAGCTACCATTTTGCCAAATTTGGTGTAATTCTGTTCAGCAGTTCGGGCTGTAGCTTTGTCTAAAGTTTCCTATGGAAATTAACATGGGGAAAACGTGTTTTGGGACCCCCCTTTTTTCTCAGCCCCCGCTTGACGATTCACCCCGAAACTTTCAAGACAGGAGCTGACCGAAACGCCCCACTAGTTTTGAAAATTTCGCAAAGATTCGTCAACCGGCGCCAAAGTTATTGGCAAATCAAAAAACGCTTTTCCTATGGAAACTAGGTCCTAACTATAACTACCTACTGGCGAATGCCAGTAGGTAATATATATATACACATTTTAAAAATTTAATAAGCTTAATTTAAAAATAAAATGAAATTTCTAATTTGAAACTTTTGTTAAAAAATTTAAAATAATGTCAATTAATTCAATAAATGCTTTCCATCAAAATGTAATACATATTAATAATAAAAATGTTAACATGGCTGGGATTTTTTAAAATTATTCTGTAAGAAATATAATTTGTAAATTGTATAAATATATGTCCATGAATTATTTAATATACTTTTAATATGAGATGTGGGGAATGTCGATGTGTGTTTTTAAATATGACACGCGTCAGTGCTTCTATATTTTGTCATTATGGCAGCACAGAAACCCCTCCGCAGCGCTCTCTTACTATATATACATAGTATATAGGCCACGACTTATGAAGGGTAAAGCCTTGAGTGTGTCACAAGCCCCCCCTCCCTGCAAAGTGGGAATAAATAGCATCTTAGACTCTGTGTAACTGAAACATTTGATATTTAGGGTATTTAGCAAAAAACAGCATGTAAGTGGTTAAATGTGTGCAGCTTGGTAACATCATACGGAAGAGACCGTGTGACTGCGGAGAGCTGCGTGAAGAGACCGTGTGACTGCTGGAGAGCTGTGTGAAGAGAACGTGTGACTGCTGGAGAGCTGTGTGAAGAGACCGTGTGAGAGCTGGGAGAGCTGTGTGAAGAGACCGTGTGACTGCTGGAGAGCTGTGTGAAGAGACCGTGTGAGAGCTGGGAGAGCTGTGTGAAGAGACCGTGTGACTGCTGGAGAGCTGTGTGAAGAGACCGTGTGACTGCTGGAGAGCTGTGTGAAGAGACCGTGTGAGAGCTGGGAGAGCTGTGTGAAGAGACCGTGTGACTGCTGGAGAGCTGTGTGAAGAGACTGTGTGACTGCTGGAGAGCTGTCTCCATGTGTAAAATAAATTAAGCATGCCACCTTTGAGGCAGTAAAGTGTGGCTTTCACATGGTCGTTCTCACTACTGTGGTAATAAACTTAATTTGGCCCTTTGCACTGTAGTACACATACATACATGTACACATATATATGACATGTGTCCTACATTAATTACACTAAAAGCCACGGCTTCATCACAGAAGGAACGTCACTCTGACTTCATCGCTGGAATTCTGGGGAATGACGTCACGTGTCTTAACTTCGGGTTTCAACCAATGGGAGGCCTCAAGGACGAGTCGGTAAGTCTAGTATTCTTTTCAAACAATTATCCTTGGTGTTCTCCGCACATGACAAGTTTTTAATATTCCCAAAGACACAGGCCTGCTTCATCGGTTCCTGAACCCCAGCGGTGCCTGAACCCCAACAGTGCCTGAACCCCAGCAGCACCTGAACCAACCCCAGCATTATGTGAACCCCAACAGTGCCTGAACCCCAGCAGTGCCTGAACCCTAACAGTGCCTGAACCCCAGCAGTGCCTGAACCCCTGCAGCGCCTGAACCCCAGCAGTGCCTGAACCAACCCTACCAGTGCCTGAAGCCCAACAGTGCCTGAACCCCAGCAGTGCCTGAACCCCAGCAGTGCCTGAACCCCTGCAGCGCCTAAACCCCAGCAGTGCCTGAACCAACCCCAACAGTGCCTGAACCCCAGCAGCGCCTGAACCCCAACAGTGCCTAAACCCCAGCAGTGCCTGAACCCCAGCAGCCCCTTAACCCCAGCAGCACCTGAACCACAGCAGTGCCTGAACCCCAGCAGCCCCTGAACCCCAGCAGCACCTGAACCCCTGCAGTGCCTGAACCCCAGCAGCACCTGAACCCCTGCA
The DNA here is from genome assembly GCA_963921515.1 of Calotriton arnoldi. Lineage (NCBI taxonomy): Eukaryota > Metazoa > Chordata > Amphibia > Caudata > Salamandridae > Calotriton > Calotriton arnoldi. Next base: position 660,435 of record CAWUFW010006484.1, read on the forward strand.
GTGCCTGACCCCAGCAGCACCTGAACAAACTCCAGCAGCGCCTGAACCCCTGCAGCGCCTGAACCACAGCAGTGCATGAACCAACCCCAGCAGCGCCTGAACCAACCCCAGCAGCGCCTGAACCCCAGCAGCGCCTGGGCCCAGCTGAGCACTGCAGACAGCAGCTGCTAAAACCTCACTTCTGTACACACATTTGTAAAATATATCCCCGCCTACACAACAATATAACAAACCTTGGTTTTCCGATGCTCTCACCGCAGATTCCAGGCCACTCAATGTACATAGTAACTATATTTTTTCTTTCATACTTCAGTATTGAACTTCCCATCCTAACCCCATAAACATTTCTTTACTTGGAAAAAAACACATTTTTCATACACTACAAACTAAACTAAAACACCTGACAGAAAACCCCCGGTAGGTAAAATTAAATACTATTATTAAGTGTATTATGGTCTGGTGACATGGGGTGTCTGGTGACACCGGGCTTACGGCCTTCAGCCCACCACGGTCCCTCGGTATGTTGTATCCCACACACACTTCTTAATAGAAACATCATATTTTTTAAATACTTTTTTAAGCGCTGCAAACCTGCAATAACTAAACCACGGCGACCCCCTGTCAGGGTGTAAAGATAGCCCCCTCGAAAGCCGGAAATAAACAAATACAAAACAATAAAAATACATAAAAAACAGCTTAACATTATTAGTATGGATAACATTTCACTCACAGACACGTTTTCGGAATGTCTTTTTTTAATAGTAATAAAAGCCCAATCTGGTGTATTTTTTGAGGTTTTCGTTTCCATTTATTTCAGATTTGTCGCTGCAACGTCACCATTTCCAAAAATCCTCTTTGCCGAAAACGAAGGTGGACGGCGAAAGAAAATACCGCATTTGTGAAACAAATGCTCCCACCTGCAGCAAAGAAGGGGAGGATTGAAATACAAAATAAAAGCGCCACGTCGTGAGAGGCGCTCTAGCGCCTACGCCCCGGCTTCAAACCTCCTACTGATACAGAATAAAATGGAGGCGGTTAAGAGGGATAAGGAGGCGGATGGTTGTAAACAAAGAGAGAACGGAGAGAGCGCACTTTTTAAAAGGAATAAAAATGAATGAAGTGATCGTGGAATGAACGTGGGATTCAAAAGCCGAGAAATGGGCTTAAATATTAGTTTAAATAGGAGGATTGAAGACTTATTTACGGGAGCGGCTTCTAGCGGCTGGACCGGAGTCCACGAGGAAGATGTAGAGTCCATGACAGCCTGTGTCACATGGGCGAACTGCGGCTCGCTTGTAATTACTCATTAGACGTCGCACACTTTTTACCTTCCAGAAGCCGAGTGGGGCGGGAGGGGTAAAGCAGTCCCTGGAAACCGATAACATTTCGAGTCACAGAGAAATGCTAATATAATTACTTAGAAGCAACACTTAGAACTCAGCCACTACACTAAATATGTCTCGATGTGGGCCAATGTTTACAAAGAAAGCTTCTCCAGATGGGAGGCCTCGTCCGAGGCACAAGATGGCTGCCAACACTTCCTGGTTTGAAGTGTTGGCAGCCAATCAGAGGCAAGCTCGTGCTTGTATGGTTATGCTCCGCCCAGATATCGTAAGTTTTATTTTTTTTAATTTCTCAGGAACTACTGAACGGTTTTACACCATTTAAAAAAAGGTCGCTTTCTGAACCAAGCGCTACCTTTTTGCCAAATTTGGTGTAATTCCGTTCAGCAGTTCGGGCTGAGGCTTTGTCTAAAGTTTCCTATGGAAATTAACATAGGGAAAACGCGTTTTGGGACCCCCCTTTTTTCTCGGCCCTCGCTTGACGATTCACCCCGAAACTTTCAAGACAGGAGCTGACCGGAGTGCCCCACTAGTTTTGAAAGTTTCGCAAAGATTCGTCAGCCGGCGCCAAAGTTATTGGCAAATCAAAAAACGCTTTTCCTATGGAAACTAGGTCCTAACTATAACTACCTACTGGCGACCGCCAGTAGTTAATATATATATAAATATATATGTATATTTTAGAGATTAGGGTAAGGGTGTTTTTAGGGTTTTAAAGTGGGTAAGTGTATAAGGTGGTAACAGTATTTTTACGGTTTACTGTTGGGTAAGGGTGGTATGGGTGTTTTGGGGTTTAGGAGTGGGTAAGGAAATTGGGTAGTAACGGTGTTCTGGGGTTTATGGGTGGGTAAGGGAATTGAGTTGTAAGGGATATTTTTAGGATTTAGGGGTGGGTAAGGCAAAAGGGTGGTAAGGATACAAAAATGGGGGTTTGGTGGTTCCCCCATATATATATATATATATAATTTCTTTTTATTTTACCTACTGGCGGTCTGCAGTAGTTAGTTATAGATAGGATCATGTTTCCACACGAAAAGCGTTTTTTGACTTGCCTATATCTTTGGCCCCGTTTGATGAATCTTCACAAAATTTTCCCCCAAAAAGTGCTTCGATCAATCTTATTATGCACGGAAAGTTTTGGGGTGATTCTAGAAGCAGGGGCTGAGAAAAATGGGGTTAAAAAAGGGTGCGTTTGCAATGTTTATTTCCATAGGACCTGTCAACACGCCTCAGCCCGAAACACCGAACGTAATTACACTAAATTTGGAAGAAAGGTAGATTTTGGCACGCAGATCACGCTTTCAGTTATTTGGTGTAAATCCGTTCAGTAGTTGTAGAGAAATAAAAAAAAAGTTTGTGATATTTGTGGTCACGAACATTTTGCGAACAATAACAAGCTTGTGCAGGGAAATGCAGAACTCTGATTGGCTGCCAAAACTTCAACCAGGAATTGTGGCAGCCATCTTGGGACTCAGCTGTTAGCCGAGTCCCACAAAAAAAAAGAAAACAAAAGGATTGGGGCAGGGTAGGAATACCCCGACCCCCAATCCTTGGTCTTGGGGTCCCCCTCGGACCCCACAAGTCCAAAAAAGCATTTTAAAAAGAAAAACATTGCTGCTAATTCACGATATTCACAAATCGCGGCAACAGATTTTTTTTAAAAAAGCAAGCGCTGGCTCCTGCCCTTGCTTTTAAATAACCCCTGAGTGGGCCTGGTCCTGGGGATATCATAAAAATAGGGGTTGCACGGAGCCCTGCTCTTAAGGCTTAAGAAAGCACCAGGGACTGCCACCTCCCCAGGGCACTTCTTATTATGAATGCATGTGGGCCTTCCACCTCCCCGGGGAAAAGTGATTAAAAGAATGCGAGGGGGCCTGCACAGCCTACCCGCAGCCCCGGGGACCAACACCTCCCCAGGGCAATTTAGAATATGTGTGCAGGCGAGCCCAATGGGATGCCTCTGAAGCCCTGTGGATTGCGACCCCACTAGGGCAAATAATCTTAAAATGAGCCTTGAGCACTGCCACCTAACCAGGGCACTTTACAATATGTGTGCGAGCGAGCCCACAGGGCCTTCCCACAGCCCCAGGGACCACCACCTCCTGATACATAGGAAAAATAATGCGGTGGGACCACGCAGCCTCCCTGCAGCCCTCTGACCGCTACCTCCCCAGGGCAAATAATTTTAAAATAATGTATGGAGCCATTCCCTGCAGCCCTGGGGAAAACCACCTCCTGGACCACATCTTTGTAAAAAAATGTTGGGGGCCCGCACAGCCCCCCTGCAGCTCCAGGGACTGCCACCTCCACACAGCACTTTACAATATATGTGTGGGTGAGCCCACAGGGCCCGCCTGCAGTCCAGTGGACTGTCACGTCCTTTGGGCATATGTAAATGAATGCGGGGGCTGGCACATCCCCTCTGCATCCCCTGGGACCACCACCTTCCTGCGGCACATCTTAAAAAAATAATGCATGTGGCCCACGTGGCCCCCCGCATTCCCGGGGAATGCTACTTCCCCAGGGCAAATAATCTTAAAATAATGCAGAAGGGCCTGTGCGGCACCCCTGCAGCCCTGGGGACCGACACATCCCCAGGGCACATCTTTGTAAAATCATGCAAAAGGGCCCACACTGCCCCCTGCAGCCCCAGGGGCCACCACCTCCCCAGGGCTGAAATAAATTAATGTAGGGGGTTCATCACAGACACCCAGCCCTAGGGACCACCCCCTACATGGGGAAAAAAATATATGAAGGAGGAGGCTCCCCTCGTGGAGCCATGGATGACCTTGGGGACTGCCACCCCCTGGGCCATCTCCTGCTACCTCCTGAGGTGCCCATCCTTGAGAGGTTGCTGTTTGCTTTTGCTTGATGGAAGATGACAGCTCCTACCAAGCAAAAGAAACCATAATTCCACTTTCTGCCAGCGGGAACTGTCAATTAGCTCCTGCTTGCAGAAAGCAGAGTTTACATCTGTTTCTCTGCATGCAAATATTTGTGTACGGAAACAGATGAAAACATTGCTCACACAAGCAGGGAGCTGCTATTTGAACCAGCTCACTGCTTGCAGGAGCAATAGACACTCCATTGCTCAAACACTAAGGGCCAGATTTACCAATTCTCATGCAGTGCAGAACAGCAGCTACAAATGCTGCACTGTGTGTGAAGGAGAGAGCAAGAGAGCACCAAATTTACAGAAATATGGCAATCTTCTTCTCTCTCCCTAGCGCCAGCACTGAAATTAGCTGCTGTGAGCCACAGGGACACCTTTGTGCCACAGTCAAGGGTGTCTCCATGAGTCAAGCATTGGTTTTGTAGTAGAAGGATACCCTTCCAATACAAAATACTATGCTTAGACTAATTTTAAACATGTTCCCACTTTGTATGTGTGGGGTACAGTGCAGTACACGTGCAAAGTAGGATAATAAAGGAGAAAAAAACATTTCTCATTCATAGTGCCTGGTTGAAGGGTGTACGATTTTCTGATGCTAAACCCTGTCTACTTTAATTAGTAAGCTGGGTTCAGCATCCGAAACCTTAGGTGGTTGCATGGGAACACCCATGCACCACCCAAGGTACGCCCCCTTGGTGCTAAGTAATGCAAAGCAGCGCTATCCGCTGCTTTGCGTTACATTCACGTTATTTCCAGTGCTAAACAAGTTTAGCAATGGAAAGAAAATCTGACAAAAATATTTTGCGCTGATTTTTGTCACTTTTGTAATGCAAACACGGCATAAAATCTTAGTAAATCTGCTCCTAAATGTACAGTAGTATGCAGCATAAATTGCCTTTTCTTTCCGCATAATTTACTTAACCCTGCTGCATAATCTGACCCTTCTCAACCACATAATTCCAGTACTACGTTATGGAGTGCTGGAATTTTGTGGCAGAGAAGGGTCTACTCATGCAACAGAGTTTACTCAAGCCTGTCGCATAAGTTGACCCTTCTCCACCATGTAAATCCAGTACACCATTAAGGAGTAATTATGTGGCGGAGAAACGACAAATTATGTGGCAGGGTTGAGTAAATTATGCAGCAAGAAAAGGCAATATATGCCACTTCTCTGCCTTATAATTTCAGTACTCCATTATGGACTACTGGAATTATGCGGCAGAGAAGGGTTCAATTATGCAGCAGGCTTTATTCAACCCTGCCACATAATTTGACCCTTCTCTTCTGCAGAATTCCAGCACTCCATCATGGAGTACTAGAATTATGTGGTAGGGAAGGGTCTAATTATACAGCAGGGTTGAGTACATTATGTGGCAAGAAAAGGCAATTCTCGCCCCTTCTCTGCTGCATAATTACAGTACTTCATTAAGGAGTACTGCCGCTATGCAACTGAGTTGATTACATTTTGTGACAAGAAAAGGCAATTTTTGTAACGTAATACGGCACATGTAGTGCGTGTAATATTTCATTATATTGTCATTTTCACACTCGTTAACATTGTCTGGGCGTTGGATGCAACTCATTAGTACCAGTTTAACACCAAACTATAGCAATAAGCAACAGAAAGGTGGGCAGTCAACCATTACAAAGGGCCTTCCACTGTGCATCAGCAACTGTTGCTGCGTTTTTACTTTGAGGCTGTGGCCAACCCCCACCGTGCATGGCCAAAGGCCGTGCACGATGCAGGGTTGGGTGATTATAGAGGGTTGGCTGCAGAGACTGGCTGCAGGCCAGGCCCTGCAGCCAACCCTCATTCAGCCGTATGTGAAGCAAGGTTGGGTGATTATAAGGGGTTTGCTGCAGGGACTGGCCACAGGCCAGGCCTTGTAGCCAACCGTTGCCGTGCACAGCCAAAGCCCATGTGCAGCGGTGCTTGAAGTAACATATAGTAATTAAAATTAATTTACATTAAAAAAAATGAAATTGACTGAAAAAACAAAGGTAACAGTAACGTTATCGTTAGGAAATAGAATTTTTGAAAAACATTAAAATGTACTTAAAAATCAAAGGTTACAGGGATATTATAGTTAGGAAATAGATTTTAATAAAAACCTTAGAAATTCACTTAAAAAAACAATATGAAATAGAAATAAAAAAAACCTTAGAAAGTCACTCAAAAAACCAAAGTATAATTGGAAGTTACAGTTAGGCTCAGATTTCACTTGTACAAAACCATAGAAATTCAGCACTTATAGATACCTGAGCTAACTATAACTTATGCCCCTGCAAAAACATACAAAAAAAGAGAAGCGACCACCCCCGGGACATAGCTTTTTGCTGCGCTTGGCGGGAGATTTTCCCCTCCTGTAAAGCCACAGCAAATGATCCATTTAAAAAGCTTGCTTGCTGGAATGAAATTGGCCTGGGTAGGGGGGTCGCCCAGCCCCCCTCCTCTTTTATAAATTTCTTAAAAAAGAAAAGGTCGGGCCCCAGGGGATGGGGACCCCGGGGCCAAAATAAGCCCAAGGAGGGGGGCTGCATGTCCCCACTCCTCTTTTATACATTTAAAAAAAAAGAAAAGGTCAGGCCCTGGGGGATTGGGACACTGGAGCCAAAATGGGCCTGGGGAGGGGTGCCCTACTGCCCCTTCATAAAAATAAATAATTTAAAAAATGCCGACCTGCCCCCTTCTCGACTATTCTGCAAAGGGACTTCCTGGTGCACATCTTGTTGTAGGATGAAGTCCCCTTGGCTGCTGAGGGTCCTTGGGGGTTAACAACCCCTCCTATTACCTCCAACAACCTTACAAAGTGGGATTTTTGAGAGGTTGTTGGAGGCCCTGCCCCCCTTTCACCATCACTCTGCAAACACGCCACTTGGTTCACTACTAGTTGGTTGGGGATGAAGATCTCTTGGCTCTTGAGGGTCGTTGGGGTCCAACAACCTCTCCTGTTACCTCCAGAAAGTACCACACAGCAGGATTGCAGAGAGGTCATCGTTGGCCCGCCCCCTTTCTCCACCATTCTGCAAACGCACATCCTGTTGCATTACTCATTGGGGATGAAGTCCCCTTGGATGATGAAGGTCCTTGGGGGCCAGGAACCCCTCCTATTACCTCCAGTAAGTCTCACACAGTGGGATTGCTGAGAGGTCTTCAGATGTCACGCCCCCTTTCTCCACCACTCTCTAAACATGCAAGTTTTCAGAGTGGTGCAGAAAGTTTTTGTAAAAAACCAAAGGTTACAGGGAAGTTATAGTTGGGAAATAGAATTTAAAAAACCTTAGAAATTCACTGAATAAAAAATAAAGGTTACAGGAACGTTATAGTTAGGCTCAGATTTCACTCACACAAAACCATTGAAATTGAGCAGTTATAGTTACCTGAGCTAACTATAACTTAGGCCCTGCAATGCATTGCTCATGGCCTCATATATTACATCATCATCATGACATGGTCAGTGACATCCCTGATGACTTCACCGATGACATGTCAAATGACATTACTGATGACATCATTCACAGAACCTCTCACACACCCACTCACACCCCTATCCAACCTCTCACACACCCACTCACATACCCACACAACCACTCACATATCCATTCACAGACCCATACAGGTACTCACACAACCATTCACTCATCTATAGAACCACTCATATACCCATTCACTCACTCATACAGTCACTCAAACAAACACTCACTCAACCATACCGCTACTCATACAACCAGTCACTCATCCTTATACCCACTCATGTACTGACACACTCACCCATACAGTCACTCATACATTCATTCACACACTCATAAACCACTCCCACATGCAGTCATTTACCCATACAGGCACACACACACTCACTTATCCATATAGCCATTAACTCACCCACTCACTCATCCATAAAGGTACTCAGACAACTACTCACCCATACACCTACTCATACACCCAGTCACTCACCCATACAGTCACCAACACAGCCACACACTCACCCATACAGCTACTCACACACCCATTTATTCACCCATACAGCTACTCAGACACCCACTCATATAGTCTCTCAACACAGCCACTCACTCACTCATACAAGCACACACACACTCTTTCACACACCCAAACAACCACTTACATACCCATTCACACATCCATACAAGTACTCCCACATCTGCTCACTCACCCATACAGCCATTTACACAGACACTCACTCTCCAATACAACCACTCACACCCCAGCTTACTTAACCAAGCACCTACTCAAACAGCCACCCACTCACCCATACAGCCACTTAAGTTGTTAGAAGGCATGTACTGTCTTTCTCAATTTTCGCTTTTAGTGAAGTACTTGATATGTGATTTATTTAAGATGACATTGGTATGTCTGGATAAATATTGAAGAGTCTGCTCTTTACATAAATGAATGAGCAGCTGTTATCTTGAGCAGACAAACATTGTCCACTAAGCAGGAAACATTTTAATCTACCGAACAAACTGGGTCTGATGTACTATGGGATTTTGTGCTCACAAACCTGGCAATTTGCAAAATCACAGAATTTGTGACTGCAAAACCCCTTTTTTCAAAACGTTGTGCCATTTTGAGATTCTGAAGTGTTTTCTTCAAATTGCGAAATTGGGTTTATGGTCCCCCACTGAACTGCAATTTGGTTTCAGTCGCAAACCATTGATTATTCACTGACTTCCGATATGGGGCAATAACTGATTTACAAAGTGGATGTGGTCCCTTTTAGAACTCTTCACCTTTTGTATGGAAGAGGTAACTACAAGGGGAGCAGGCTCTTATTGAAATTTTTCAAACTGGAAAATGTTTTGTTTTGCAAAGAAGCCCCAACTCCTATAAAGAAATTGGGCTGCTTTAAAAAAAAAAAAAACTTTTCTATTATGAAATGTAATAACAGGGATGCTGGTCTTCTGTCCTTAGCTTGGTTTACAAAATCAGACTGGATTTCAAAAAATTGGTTTACAATTTGCAATCTTTATACATCTGGCCCTTAGTTCTCAGAGTGTAGGACAGATGAGCTTGAGTTGGAGATTGACAGGACAATTATTTCATAATGTGGCCACTTTGAGGGGAAAGCATTTTCACCCCATTTAGGACCTTAGAATCCTGGGTTGAGCAAGTAGCATTTCATCCTTAGAACTTACATGTTTTGTATTTTGATAGATATGCAGCCTATTTTTAAGATAATTTGATTCAGTCATAGACAGCTTTATGTGCTTGTGTAAGTGATTTGAGCTGAGTTATTTCATGTACTGAGAGTCAGTGTAGATCTGTCCTAATCTGGGTCACATCTTTTGCAGTAGTGATAACAGTTCCTTATGGCAATTAAGGCTGGCCTCGCATGGATGTGGACTAAACATGAATAAGTATGGGATTTTCCCAACTTGACTCACCTTATCACATACACATCCCTAGGTGTGCTATAATTAGAATGCATTTTGGAGTAGATACAAGGATCTGCATTCCAAGATCCGTCTCCATTATAGATGTCAGTAATAAAAGATGTCAGTGCTCCTCCACAAGAGCATTTTGGTGGTTTGAAACACAAATTGGGTAGATTGTCAAATTCTGGGGGCGAAATGGCAGAGGATAGAGAGACAGAATGCTGCATGTGATCAGATTAGAATAAATGAGATCACCTGCTATTTTAATAAATTAAAAAAGTATTTGACAAAGATGGTTACGAGGATCCAGATAAGGAAAACATAAATCTGAATATCACAAAGAACAAGCATTCCTGTTTGTCTATCTTTTTTGTGAATTAAGTGTTTGGTGAATTGATACATTATTAGTAAGTATATGAACAATAAATTGATTAGTGACTGAGTGTCTGGGTGAATTCTTGAGTGAATGCATCAATAGATGAGTTGGGAGATTGATGAAGAAATGGGCAAATGAGTGCATGGATGGATGCTGGGTGGATGGGGGAGTGCATAGATGGATGGATACATAGTTGAGTAAGTTGATGAGTGAATGCAGGGATAGAAGAATGAATGTCAGCCACCCACATCTATGCATTCATCTCCCAATCTGTCTGCCCACAATTCATTTACACATACTGATCCTGTCATTACCCATACACACACCCATGAAAGCAAGTAGCCAGAGGCAAGAGATAAAAAGCATACTTTGAGGAAACACACCTTTTGCATGGTTACCATCCCACTTTTTGCTAGATTTTATTGCTGGTGTATGGACCCTGACTACTGGGGAACTACTGTCCGGCACCCAGTGTATGTGCTCTAACCCCTAAAACAAACATGTAGAATTGGCTAATCCCAGAATGCTATATTTAACTAACCTGTAAGTCCTCAGTATATGGTACTCAGTGTACTCAGGGCCCATAAGTTAAATGTCACTATGGGACTTTAACACCTTTTGTGGCACCATTAAAGTGACAAAGTAAAGCATGTCTTCAGGCCTTTCCCCTGCAGTCTGAGTGTGCAGTTTTAAAACAGCAAATTTGACCTTGCAAAATAAACCCTTCACCAGGCCTAAACCTTTCTTTTTAATACTTATAAGTCCCAGGGGGGTAATCACAAGAAGGGGGGTCTAGGTCCACAAAAAGGAAAGGAGGGGAGCAACAAACCTCAAAAAGAAACCTCCTTAGGACCCCAAAAACCTGACACTGGGAAAGAGTCCCACCCCACTCCTGAAAGGCAGGAAAGTGGAAACCCAGGTGGAATAGAGACCCCTTTAGATGGGTACGTGTTATGACAGTCATCAGTCAGGAACAGGGATTCCTCGTGCCCCAGGAAAAAGCCTAGCATTGGTAGGCACTCCACTGGAGTGACTAGTGTTGCTCTGGGGAGGGTTACCTAGCTGAAGAGATGTCCGTAGCCTTTATTTGGGAGGTGAGGGCCAGATGGTAAGCTGGTAAACCCTGAGGGTGGTAGAAGTCACTTTCACAGGACCACAGTGAATTGGGTCACTGCCACCGCTCTAAGGGATACAATTGCCATCTAGGTCATTGTGGTGGACTGGCTGGTTCCAATCGAGCAGTACCTGCCAGGAGAATTCTGTATGCCACTTGGCCGGAAACTGTCAGCCATGTGGCCTTGGTGTCCCTAGAATGGGAGGCAGTCCTTACTCAGAGAAGGTTGGTGGTCAATACTGATCTAGCACATCACAAAAATTTACGGGGGCTCATCATACACAAGAGAAAACAGAGAGTCACAAGGAAAACTGTTTCCTACATTTTAGGAGAGTGCTCATCACTTGCACACAATTTGACATAACAGGATTTCTGTTAGACTGAGTGGGAAAGCCATCCTTTTTGGAAGAGGATACCTCACACATGATAGTGTCTTGCTTTATCATCTGCATCCTCTCCTCATCCTGGTAAGATAGTACACCCAGGGCGGACTCAACCTCCTTGAAAAAATACCTTAGAGTTTCGTGGTTATCACCTTTATTGGTGAGGACTCTAGGTATATCTAAAAACGCAATATCAGGTGGGTAAACGGAGAACCATGGATCAAACCTGTCTCATACTAGGCAACATGTTTCTGCCCACAGTAACTAGCATATCCGGTCTGGGGTATTCATCAGGGCTCCAGGATCCCTAAATCTAAACAGTAGGCTCAATCTGCCCTATGTGGTAATGCACCATCAAGAACAAAGAAAACAAAAAACACCCAAGTGAATCCTACCTGAGTTTTGAATTGACTTAAGAGGTCAACCCTAAATTTTAGGGAATACCGGTAATCTGGTCAGGGAGGGGGTGGTGTCCTTTGTAGTCATACATTCATCAAAAGGTCCACCCCCCCTGGGGACCTAGTTGTTCCCGCTCCTTGCCTCTGGTACCCCTGGACTTCATCCTAGGCAGTGAGCTCCCACAAGTGAAAAAAGATACAGGAAGGGCGGCTGCCCAGTGCATCCCAAACACCCAGATTTCTGGGAGTACTGTGGCTCAGCAAAGGATACAAATGCCCTGTAGAAGAGTAAAGGGTAGATGGTGGAGGCAACCCATAGTGGGAGAACCAGAGAGACAGGGACCACCTATTCTGGTGGTAGTGGAATGAAAAACTGCGCTGGTGAGGCCACTGCTGACATAGGAATATTGCCTGCACTATCACAGTGAAAGGAGTCAGTGGACCTGAGCCAGACGGACCCCTTCAAGACACCCCACATATGTGGGTAACCATTAAAGGGGACTGTGGATCCACTCTAGAAGCCCTGGGCTACCAGGCACCTGCTCAGCCTCAGAGTCAGACACTTGGTTAGCAGAAGGGAGAGGTGAAGTAGAGGGTCTGCCACCCCAGGTGGTGTTCCCCCACACAGAAGAATCTAAGAGGTCCAAGGTACCTAGGGAGCAAGTGGATGTTTCCTTTCCAGCTCATAGGCAGGAAGTGAGGCCTACTTCTGAACCCTGGATAGAGCTTTCATCTGCCAGTGGATGACTAGGGGCCTGGTGCCTGACACTGCCAACTGTCAATTGCACTGCTGGTTGCTTGCCTTTGGAGCAGCGCTGCCCCTCTCTTGGGGTCCAAAGCCTAACCTGCGAGGCAAGCTGGGCCTCCTAACTTTGTTGGTCATGGTGAGGCTAGTCACATGCTGAGTTGGCTTTGTGCGAAGGTTAGGGTTAGCCGAATACGAGTTGGGGTAGGCAGTAGAGACAAGTTCTCCCTGGATCCAGTTAGTGGTTAGATAGGAGATAGGCAGAGGAACAGCTCTGTCCAAGGCAGCATTGAACACTAGGCCTAAAACTGTCGAGGTGGAACCATACTTTAAAGGGATTGGTCTTGAGAGGAGAATGTGAGGCTGGAACTTACACTGCCTGTAAAAAAAGGTTATTACACCTCCCCTCAGCTGAAAATTCAGTGAGAGCTACTAGGGTCATGGCTTTTGCTCCTTGACTTTAGCTCAGGTGAACTTGTGTAAGGAAACAACCTTTTGCATGGTCCCCCACTTGACACCAACTTTTTGCTAGATTTTATTTCTGATGTATGAACTCTGTATGGACTCTTAACAATGGGGTGCTGCAGTCCAACATCCAGTGTATGTGCTCTGACACCAAAAAAACCATGCAGAATAGACTAATCCTAATTGGTATATTTAACTTACCTCTAGGTCCCTACTGTATGGTACTCAGTTTATCTAGGCCCTGTAAGTTAAATGTCACTAGTGGACCACAGCAACTATTGTGCCACCACTAAAGTCACAAAACAAAGCATGTCTTCAAGCCTGCCCCGTAGACTGATTATGCAGTTGTAAAAGTACAAATCCAGCCTGGCAAAAAAACCTTTTTCAGGCCTAAACCTTCCTTTTTACTACCCAAACTTCACCACTAAGCTAGGCACTAAAACTCTATAAGACAGGGCCCATGGTATTTGAAAAGTATGGCTTGTGTACTCAAGCTTTACATGTCCTGGCAGTGAAAAATCTCTAAAGTTGTTTTTCACTGTGGTAAAGCTGGCTCACCTATAAAAAAACGCCTCATAATATATAACTTCAGTTTAGGAATAACTCAAATCAAAAGGAGTTTCAAATACACTCTGTTGGTAAAGTCAGATTTAAAATTAATATTTTCAAAATGGCACTTTTAGAAAGTTGGCAGTTTCTTGCCTAAAAGCCTCTAGTAGCCCTTTCAGGGATACCCGAGGTCCAAACTCAGGTGGCATGGTGGGCTAAAGAAAGATGTGTTGGAAGACTACCTCAAGCAATTCCCAGCAGTTAGGCTTATTGCAAGTATTCCTCCCATCACGTTTTGCATATTCATGGGTGTGTCCAGAAGTGGGTCCCGTGCTTACTGTGCCACTGAAACTAGGCTGCACCTGAATGAAGAGTCCCAATCAAGGTAAAACCGACCTTGGGTTGCATGTATTCCATTTCAGGGAGCTCCGAGCCTTGCAGTTCAGGTTGGACTGTTCCTATTGGCGCTGGATAAAAACTGATTTGCATATGGCTGGATTCAAACTGAGGTGTCATGGTGCATAAGAATGGCAGGTTGGAATGCTACCACTAGCAATGGGCAGTGGTTAAACCTATTGCACATATTCCTCCCATCACTTGTTGTGTCTTTAATGTGTGTATGGCCACATTTTGGCTATTATGTTGTCTGCTTTTTCGTCACTCATTTCCTGCAGCAAAACTAGCATTGCTCTCATCTTCTGAAGTGCGAACTGGTTTGCACGTCCTCTGATACTCCACTCTCTATACTGATCATTTAAAAGTATGGGGCATATTATCAAGGAATAGCGATATTTATCGCTAACCGCGCTTAGCGCGAATTTTCATAACGCCGCCTATCGCTGGAAAATATCGCTGAGATAACACCCTATTAACAAGGTTTATCTCCATAGCGATAACATTTCCAGCGATAGCGGCAAAATGTGAGAATATCGCTGGAAAAGCAGCGATATTCTCGCATTAACGCTAAGGTGGATTCAGCATTAGAATCCACCTCCTATACTTCAAACAGGTAAGTCATCCTCACTAGCAGGTGATAAAATCTAGCGATAAACGCGCTTAGCGTGAATAATTTTATCGCTTCGCCTGCCTTGCTAATAGGGGGTAGTGGTGTTAGCGACTGTTTTCAGTCGCTTTTAGTAGGGAACGCCTTCCTTGCATGTCATTAGCGATAATTATCGCTGACATGCAAGGCGATGGAAAACGCGGCCGCTAACGCCTGAAAGCTGTCGCTAACGCCTGTTAGCGACAGCTTGCTGATAGGGCGATAAAATGATCGCCGCTTTAGCGGCAAAAAGTGCCGCTAAAGCGGCGATAAAGCCCTTGATAATATGCTCCTATGTCTTTTAGAATACTCTACTATTGGCAGCCTGTTGTCTATTTTAGATATCAGTCACTGTCTGCTCTCCGCTGTGCAGCATCGCGTTTTCAATGAAGATTGCTAAATAAATGGCCTGTGATGGAAGTCAAATGTTGTGTGATGTTCCTGCCTTTATTATCTATGGGACCCAAAGGATGGCTGGGCTGCTTCCATTACCCATGTGATTTTGGTGAAATTACGCTCCCGATTTTTGACCATCAATTATTTGGTTATACTAAATTGTTTTCCATTTTTCTGTCTCACATTCCACAGAGCAATTGGATGTAATAGACCACTTTGATTTATTTTCACAGATGACTGGCTACAAGAAGTTTGGAGGAAGAAATTGACTGCTTTTTTTCCAGAAAGAATTGTTTAGTAATAACCAATTCCATACTCCTTATGTAGGAGGACATAAGAAAAGCAAGGGTTCTTTCTATTTTAAACTTTCGACACTTATAATGACAAAAGCAGGTGCAGTAGCTGCTAACAAGATATTGCATTTCATACAACATACTGAAACCAAAAGAATCTCCTTTCAAAGAGTAAAATAAAGTCAAGTTGTCTATTTTTTATTTGAAAACGTGAGGCTTTTTCCTATACAATCTGCCAGTAAAACATGCAGTACACTACATGGTTCCTGTCTGCCTTTGACTACCGATGATTACGCTAAATAAAAGGTGAAAAGAAACAACAATTACCACTGGAAGAAATGAGCTCGAATTAAGAAAACCAACATACTCACTGTGTAAGAATTGCACTTTAGAATGATTTATATACTGCAGAAATGTTAGAAAATGACTCATAGGCACAAAGACATGTCAATTCTGTCCTATCAGAACATTTAGAATCCAACAACCTTCTGCACTCCTCACAGACTGGTTTTCGACCCCGACAAGGGACAGAAACTGCCCTTCTAGCGGTGACTGAAGAATCCAAGAAAATTCTGGATCAAGGAGGTACAGCGGCTATCCCCCTCCTTGACCTCAGTGCACCGTTTGACACTGTCAATCACAGCATCCTGACTCTTAGGCTTAGGAGTCTTGGAGTGACGGGGTGTCATTACCTGGCTGCAATCCTTCCTGGAGAACAGGTTTTTCCAGGTCTTCGAAGGCAATACCTTCTCAGAGCGTATGCCTCTCAGCTGCGGTGTTCCTGAGGGCTTCTCCCTGAGCCCTACACTATTTAATGTGTACATGAGCCCGCTGGCTGAGATAGTCCATCCATTCGGGATAAAAATAGTGACATACACCGATGATACACAACTCATTGTGGCCCTAAACCACACTGATAATGCATCTTCTGGTCTGGGTCCCTGTCTTGAGAAGATGGCTGAATGGATGGAACGCTCGTGCCTGAAACTAAACGGAGAAAAACCGGAGCTGATGCTCCTCGGAAACTCTCCCGTGTTCGATGCAGGGCGACTGTGGCCAAAATGCCTTGGCCCTGCTCCCACACCTAAAAATCAGATAAAAAGTTTGGGTATGTGGCTGGACCGCTCTTTGAACCTTGAATATCAAGCGACAAAGGTATCAGCCACCTGCTTTGGCATTCTCAGGATGCTCCAAAAAATCCTCCCGCTTCTTCCCTTCTTAGCCAGAAGGTTGATGGTCCAGGCCCTCATTCACTCACGCCTTGATTATGGGAATGCTCTATATCTAGGTGCCCCTCAAGCAGCTACCGCAAAGGTACAGATTGTCCAGAACTGTGCCGCCCGTCTGCTTCTGCAGACCCCTTATCGGCAATTCGCCAAACCTGCATTGAGGGCATTCCATTGGCTGCCTGTATTGGAGAGAATCACATTTAA
Source organism: Calotriton arnoldi (assembly GCA_963921515.1). Classification (NCBI taxonomy): domain Eukaryota; kingdom Metazoa; phylum Chordata; class Amphibia; order Caudata; family Salamandridae; genus Calotriton; species Calotriton arnoldi. The sequence goes on from CAWUFW010006484.1 coordinate 677,259, forward strand.
AGCCTTATGTATCACTCACAAGTCCTTTTGGGGTAAAGGACCAACAATCATTCAAAATATTGTTTCACTGTACTGCCCTAACAGGGACCTCCGCTCGACCAACCTCCTCCTTGCATCAGTCCCAAAAATTAAAAAAGCAAGAAGCGGTGGACGTTCCTTCTCTTAAAACGCCGCTAAGCTTTGGAACACCCTCCCTTTCCATCTACGTCGGGAGTCTAATCTCCTGACCTTCTGGAAACTTCTTAAAACCTGGCTGTTTCAAAAATTTGCATAAGTATCTGTGTTCTACTCCGTCCGCTGATGATGTGAGCGCTGGGATGCCTTAGGGTAGCTATGCGCTTTATAAGTGTTTCTTCATTCATTCATTCAAGTGTAAATGCATAATGCTTAGAATCCTAGTAAACAAACTGTGAAAATATGTTAGTTAATCACATGTAGAATTGAGAATGCTTTGCAAATTAATGCGTGTTTAAAATAAAAAAAACATTTTAACCAGGCAGCCATTTCTTAATTAACCAGGTCCAAAGGTCTTTTCACTGGATTCTTGCTCACAGTTACAAGAGTAAGGGCCATATGTATCAAAGGATACATTAGCGATTCTCAAATAGCGATTTTTAGAGAATCGCTATTTGAGAATCGCAAAACACTATGTATGTAGGATTTGCAATAAATTTTGCGAATCCTACATATTCCTTAATTGCGAATCGCAAATTGCGAATGCAATTTCAAGGGTGCCAGGGTGTCAAAAGGACACCCTGTTGAACCCCTGAAATGAGCATGGGTGCAGATGTGGCGCACATACATGCCCTAAGGGCATGTATGTGAGTCACATGGCACTTTGAAAAATGCAAAAAAGTGCATTTTTCAAAGAAATCGCAAATTACCACCAACTTGAAGTTGGTGGTAATTTGCGATTCCTTAAGTCCAAATTGCACTTTTTCTGTGCTTCTTACATTGCATTTAAGGAATCGCAATTTGCGATTCCTTAAATGCAATCGCAAAATAGAGAATCGCAAAATTTGCGATTCCTTATTTTGCGAGGGGTGTTTTGTGTCATACATTGGACACTGCAATTTTGCGATCGCAAAATCCGAAATTCTGCGAATTTCAGCGTTTGCGATCGCAAAATTGCCTTCATACATGTGGCCCTAAGACAGTTAGTGTAACTGCTCAGCATTAGTGACATCTTTTAGAAATATGCTGACTATTACATTGTGTTCATCCAGCTCCCCATCCCATGTTAGATCATTTATTAGAATACAATAAGCTTATTAAAACTGCTTATATTAAAATGATGACAGACTTTTATGAATGCTGCTTCCGAATAACATTGATGGTTGCTTCTATATTACTGACTAGTCATTGTCCACATATTGAGCTCATAGTGCACCTTTAGCTTAGGTAAGAGGATTCTCATGAGAACCTTTCCTCATGTAACAAGTTCTGTAGTAACTGTATTGAACATGGCGACGTGAGTACAGACTGTGGTAATCGGAAGAATAGGCATCATATGACCGATGACAATACCTCGTGAACTATTCTTATTGGATATCAACAGAAGAAGCCTTCAGAATTGTTACGAAAGTATGAACCTATATTAATGAGTGTTCCTAGCTAGCTAGTGCACTTCTCATTTTTTTCATTCATCTCATTACCTTTTATTCTCTTGACTTTTCCGGTGGTCTCACTGCTGGATCTTTCCCTGCCCTGAGACTCTTTTTTATGGAGAGTCGACTTCCTTAGCTACTCCCTGAGGTGACTGATTCTGCTCTATTTCTGATCTTTTTGAATTATTAGTGATCAATGTTACTGCAAGGATGGCGCTCTCATTTACAGTTGGTACTGCAGCTGTAGGGAACTCTGCAGCGTTTCCAGAACTACACTTTATGAGAAGTTCATCTCTTACTCGCTCTTCTCCAGAGGAACTCTTTATGGGTTCTATTTAGAATAGCTCCCTTAGTTAGCTTACTGGGTTTCTTTATCGAACACTGTGTATTTTCGTAATGCTGACTTCTAACTAAATCTATGTTATATTTCTGTAGACTTACTAAACTAAATAAAGATAATTCGAGATTCTAACTTGACAACAAATAAAGGTTTTTGAAACCTTCACCAACCTGTCATCATTGATTAATCACCAAACCTGAATATCTTTGATGTTTTAATGATTTTGAAGAGCTCTAATTTACCTACCGTGAAAAAGGTCTGCCGACCTCTCCAGAGCTGCAAGGTGAGATTTGTAAGTGGGTGTATATAAAGACTGAACCGTCTTGGTTATTCCTTAGGCTCCCGCACCACCATCATACCTTCTAACATTGTAAGACTGTATCAAACAATAAGGAATATCTTACACAATGTACTGAAAAGGGCGCGCATGGGTACTAATTATAAGCGGCCTGTTACTGGCTCCACTAATTCTGCTTTCCCTAGATAGCTTTACTTGCTGGAACTGTATCTCTCAGGGTCAGAAACACTGGCCTACCACAAGCTGAACATGAGTATTCACTAAGGGCTAATCCTCAACCCGGTCTGGATTTGCACAATAAGGCCCTGATTATGAGTGGGTCAGCTTTCTTTGAACCCTGTGCAAACTTCTGGTTGTGCAGGAGTCAGAATTACGAATTGGGTGTTATTTAAGGCACCCAGTACTCACTGGGGGCCTGATTACAAGTCAGTCAGTTTATTCTGATCCGTGTGTAAACCCCTGTTCACTCACTGGTCTGAATTAGGAGTAGGAAGGTATTATCGCATACGAATAAATATCAGATGCGTAAAATACATCATCCTTTGTTTAATTTCAGCAGGTCAAACCTGCCAAAATGTAACCGGGGAAAAGTATTCATCATTTATTGTATTATGTGGATTTTGGAGTATTAAACAACAAATTCCACATGCTATTCCCCACAACCTTGATATAGGTGCTTATTTATCGCACACAATAAATAACGTACCCTGTGGCACTGTTATTTATCAGGTGCAATAAATATCTATTCTCATGATCAGGGCCTGGGTGTGTTAAACATCTCACCCTTCGTTAAATTGTTACTGGTCAAAGCTGTCGGAATTTAACAGGGGAAAGTATACAGGGCTTCATTTACAATATATTGATGCACAGCAGTGCAGCAAGCCTTCCTGCTGCGCTGCCATGCGTCAAAAGAAAGGGGCAGGGATTAGCTGTATCTACAAGATACAGCGCATTCCTGTCCTTTTCCCCTGCGCTGAATGCACAATGGGCTGCCATGCGCCAACACAGGCACCCTTGAGCTATGGTGCAAGAGTGTCTGCATTGTAGGGGTGATTGTTTTTGTGCAGGAAAGGAGACCTTCCTGCACAAAAACAATAATCATGAGAGGTAATGTCCTCTTTCTATGTGTGTTGAAGAATGCAGCACACATAGAAAATGGAAAAACAAGGTAAAATAAAAGTATTTCTCCTCGTTGCACCTCCCACACACCTCCCCTGGTGAGGTTAGAAATCTAAACCATTTCCAGGTTTACAAAACCTTGTAAATCCAGGAATGCGTCAGATTCCATGGATGTTGCATGGGAACACCCACAGCAACACCCATGGAACGCCTCTTTCACGCAGAGTAATGCGTGAAATGGGGCCATATTTACAAGGCCACAAAAATCCACGCAGGGTGGCTTTACATGGCCTTGCATATATGGGCAGGCACACTGCCGGTGAGTCAAAAAGCAATGCACCAGTGGCACAATGGGCTTGTAAATAAGCCCCATATTATTTACTATACCATGCAGATTTTGGTGCAATAAGCACCAAAATACATGTTATTTCCCATAAACTCATGATTGGTGTTATACATCTGATAAATAACAAACCATGTGGTGTTGTTATTTATTGAGGTGCAATGAATAACACACTTGATTCCAATGAACTCAGAATCAGCGCCTAAGATTTTAGTTGCTTTGGGCTACCAGAGTGAAGTGAATGGGGGGGGGGGTTGAACTCTACATACTTGATGTGTTTCTGCATTGACTGTTAAGCCCTTTGGGCCAGAAAACTCACACTACTGGACCCACCAGAAAATAAATGTATCTCATAATGATGAGGGAAATTATGATGGTAGTGTTGTTCATGATAGAAAATTGCACTGCATGTCCTGGAATATAGTAAACAATGACGCGTTCTTTCATCAAAACATGATAAACGTTTTGGATGATCAGAAAATAAAAAAACAAGCTCAGACAGTCAAAACTTTATAATTTCTTTCAATTGAACATACAAAGCTTCACCGAATGACATGTAAGTACGAAGCAAGGAAGTCACTATTACTTCTAGACACGATTTCAACAATTACAAATTAAAAGGATCAATTTAGTTTATTTTCATGTCTTTTTATATTAGTACAAATAGCGTTGCAACATAAATTGTGCCAAAAATAAATTAACAGTCATTGCAAAGGCCAATAGGTCTGGCTTCCATTGTAGTTTACAAGCCACATCCATTGTCTTTTCCTATGTTTGTAGGCAGCTAATGTAAGCTGCCAGCGATACTTAACAGCAGTGACCCAGTGGCAGTGGAGAAGAGAATGCGTGACATTTGGCTTGATAGCAGGGGAGACGAGATACTGAGTGAGCTCAAGATGTGAGCACAGGAGACAAGCGCCTAGGTATGCTTACTGTGAGACCAATATCTCAGCAACACGGCAGAGGCGCCACTGGTCGGGGATCTAAGCCTACCTAGTGTGCTCGCAAAAAGTATGCAAAAGTCTGAGCAGACTCAGGACAGGAGAAGAGAAGAGATGCCTGGTGTGCTTACAGTTTCAGTGACATCCCAGAAAAAGCAGAGAGGAGCTGATGGATGAGCACTAAATCAAGGGCTCCAGATGAGCAGAAAGGGAGCTGCCGCTCAGTTGCAGAGAAGAGCAGCATTTTGCATTTAAAGTGTGATGAGTCACTGTAGTTTTCAGAAACAAAATATTGAATGTGTGTTGACTTTCCAGATGTAAAATAATCTGTCATGCATCCCAGTGCAAGTGAAACAACAGAGCCATACAGAAAATAGAAAGATGGTGAGACTAAAATCCTAATTTGGGATGATGCCCGGTCTTTCTAAGTAAACCTTTGCACTGATTCGGGTATCAATGGCACAGGGAGCAGGAAATTCTCCAGAGAAAGCTGTGCTACCTCAAGCAGTAGCAAACAATAGTAAATTGAAGAAAAACTCCTAAAGTCATTTTCCACTGTTGTAAGGCCTATCTCTTCCATTGACTAACACTGGGTTACCTTATTACATTTAATATGTGCTAACTTTAGACTGGGAGCAGATGGAAATATACTGTTTACACTCAAATTAAATGTAATTTAAAATCCTTTTTATTGGTAACGTTGGATTTTAATTTAGAATTATGAAAATGCCATTTTTAGAAAATTGGCATTTTCTTGTTCCAACTATAGCAGCCTTCTGCCAGTGTCCTGAGTCTGAAGAATGTGAATGGCTCTGCTATTGGGGTTTGTATGTTGCTTCCAGACAGTAACGTGAAGGGGGCTTAAATGTGGACAGGATCGGCCATCCTGGCAGGATAATTGGGGAGTGACTATACCCTGTACTACTACTACTTTAAAGGGCTTTGCCTCCTGCACACACAAAGGAACATGACACCAGGCCTGCTCTGCTTTTGTTACCCTCAGACAGTTTGGAGCCTTGTCAGGGGAAAGGGAAGAACTTTCCAGAACCAGATGTCAGGGATGGACAGGGAGTCCCCTCACACAAAGTCTGGTACCAGTACCCATTTTTTACCTCCAGAGCCGCCACTCTTCAGAACACTCTTGGACCTGTGGAAGTTGCAGGAGAAGGACTGCCCTGCTGCCTGAGGGACTGCTTTGCTGTCTGAGAAAGAAAAGTGGATCTGCTTCCCTTCATCCCAGGCAAATTAGTGGTCAGTTGGAATTCCTCCTGTGTGAGCTGCATGGAAACACCAAGCTTCAGAGGCCTCCTTGCAACTGCCCAGCTGATTGCTGTAACTGGACCTGCCTGAGCCCTGTTGACCTCTGCTGGAGTGAGTCTCTGATCCCTATGAGGTGCCTCCCCAGGCCCTGTACATTTAGCTGGCTTCAGAGGGTACTCCTCCTAAAGAAAATGTGAAACTCTTGATGTTTGGGATCCTCGCGACCACGAACGGGCCCATTTACGCCAAGACTTTGCCGCAAGTGACGGCTGCCAATGCAAAGTTCCGGTGAGACCTGATCTTTGCATCAACAGTGACCACCAGTGACATTTGACAATGCGAAGCTACAGAAACAACCATCTGCAAAGCTTGACTGGCTCTTTGCACTACTACGATAACCGTTCAGAACACTCTGCCTCCTCCAGTGCAAACAGAACTCTTTGTGCCGGAGTTTGAAGGTAACTTTTCAGCAGGACTAACCTGGTCCCTGTATTTGACCCCTGCTCTATTGCGGTCAGCCAGAACTTGTGATTTTCCCCCGGTCTAGCACGACCAAATGGCTGTGAGTGGCACTTTGTGCCTTTAAGTGCTCTTTTCAGTAAAAAAGTTTTATTGAATATCTCCGGTTCTACTGATTTGATTTTTGTTGTTCAGGTATCATTTTATTTATTTATTTAAATCTACTCTATTTTTCTAAATTGTTTTGGGATTAGTTTGTGTTGTGCTTTCACTTTATTTCTTTTTGTGTACTGCATAAATACTTTACACATTGCCTCTATGTTAAACCTTATTTCTTTTGTTCCTAGGCGGGTTAAGCACAGGTGTTTAGTGACTTTGCTGGTTCACCCTGACAAGACGTTGTTCCATGAGTGGGGCTTCCACCCTCTCAACCAATAACCCAATTCCTTACAGGAATAAACCTAGATGTCTTGCAGGCTTAGGGGGCACCCTCCTTGCGGTAGCCTCAACACCTTGTCCCGGTCCTCCAAAGGTTGAAAAAATGACTAAGTCACCCAAATTTCTTGCTTCTAGGAAACCTATTACAGATCTATCTGACAGTTCCCAGGTCGTCAAGACAGGCTTTTAATCACTAAGTGGTTTTCGAGTGAGGGCTTTCTCAGGGGTCTGTCCCCAGGGGGGAGGGTCAGCCGGGCCTTCTTCAGAGCAGGGAGAGCCTCTAATTTTGTGTACATGCTACTGGAGGCTTGTGCTGCTCAATATCATGATACCTAGTTTTTCCCTCTAGTACTGGAGGCACGTGCTGCTCCCTCTTGGGACCCATATTAACAGCCTGTGGTACTGCAGTCTTGTTAGGCAACTTTCACCTAACAATGGCAAAACTAGTAGGCCCGGCTTTAATGATCTAACAAGGGCAAATAGTGGATAATAGTGGCACCACCTACACTTGCACAGTGGTGCCTGGAGCACCATAGCTATGAGAATTAGGGCCTTCTGTCTCCATGCCATTAGCAGCTTTAAAATAAAAAATGGTGGCCATCTTGCAGTGGTGGGGTGGTTGGTTGTTTGTACATTTTTTTTATTTTCTGAAGACAAAAACCCAAAATAGAAGTCTGTCTTTGAAAAATGTATATCTAATGTCCCTTACATGCCAGACATTTGCAACCAGCATTCAAGGTGCATTTTCATGATTTTACTTTTCCCAACCACATGTGACCCAGGACAGTAAAAAAATTGATGGATCTAGCCTCAAAGGGTCAGCCTTAAAAAGTGCAGGGATTCTGAGGCCTCTTAGCTGTCATGTAGCTGCATTATTTCTCCAAATGGTGGGGCCAGCAGTGACTCCACAGTTGGAACACTTACTCAGCATCCTCTGCAATCTGTCATTTTCTAGTGAATGCCCTGTTATTGCTCATCTTTAGATCAGCCCCTTTGCACTGATTAGCATATGTTTTGATGCACTTGCAAGACTACTTCCTGTCTGTTTTAGTCATTTTAGTTGCCTAATACATTAGCCATTTGATTGATACTTAGGTGACAGTTTTTCATGCAAGAGACTAATCTCCAGTGCCAATGCACTGTGATAAGCGGCATTTTGATGGGGGGAATGGCAGAATATTTCTGGGCAGAGTAGTCCCCGCCCCACTGCTTGAAATTGGGTTTCTGGTTGGCAGAGGTATGCCCCCTGTTCAAGCAGGAACCACAATCCTAGTCAGTGTAAGTCACAAACACATCCTAAAATAACAGTAGCACAATGAAAACACCACAAAAACATTCCATACTAGTTTAGAAAAGTAGAACCTAATTTTATAAATAAAACAAGACCAAAACGACCAAAAATACAATAAGTATAACTGGAGTTATGAACTTTGGAAGAATAAACTGTGAAATAGTGCTTAGAAGCAATAAGCGCCTATTTGGGATGTCTGGTCGTGCTGGACCGGGACAAACTCAAAAGTTGTGACTGACCGCGATGGAGTGTGGGCCAGCTACATTGACTAGGCTTGATTCACTGAGAAAGTACTTTGTTGCGTTGATGAGGATGTTGAGATGCGGGGTACAGACGAGGCGATGTGACTGCCCACACAGCGAAGGCAATGCACCGGTTTTCTCCACGCAACAGCAGAGATGCGTTTTTCCGAGGGTGATGCGCTGGTTCCGAAGGGGATGAGTCAACCCTGTTCGGCAGTAGAAGATGCGTCGGTTCCGAGGGCAATGTGCTGGTTCCAAAATGTGATGAGTCAGCTTTCTCCACACAACTGTGGCAATTTGTCAGTTCAGAAGGCGACGCACTGTTTCCGAAGGGTGTATGCCGACTCTGCTCTGGCAGAAGATACGTCAGTTCCAAGGACGATTCACTGGTTCTGAAGGCAATGCACCGGCTCTGCTCGTGCAACAATGGCTCTCGCAGCAGAGGATGTGTCGGTTCCGATGAAGCAAACACCGTAGGCCCACTTCCAATGGTCCAGGCGTAGGAGCAGGGTGGTTGGAAGTCTTTTATGCCTCTTAGACATCAGATCCAGAGGCAAGCCAGCAAGCCATTGGAGTCACTCTGGGTTCTGGGGACGAGAGAGTCAGGTCCAGTCCTTCTCACCCAGGCCGAGAAGGAAGGTCAGCACTGCAAGAAATCAGTTCTTCCAGAGCAGAAGTCCATCAGAGTGGCAGTTCTTCAGCAGCACAACATTCCTTCTTCTTAGTAGGGTACCCTCAGATCCCAAAGTGTACTGAAGTGGTATGGTTTGAAGTCCAGTTCTTATACCTAGTGGTGCATTTGAAGTGGTGGAAACTTCAAAGAAGGGCTTTGAAGTGCACAGAGGTGCTCCCTTCCTGCCCTGGCTCCAGTGGGGTACGCAGCCCTTTGTGTGTAGACAGGACACAGCCTATTCAGGTTTCAGTGTGAGGCTATGTCCTGTTCCTCCCTCCCATCCTCCCTAGAAGACCCATCAAGTCACACCTAAGTTCCCTTTGTGTGTGGCTGTCTTGAGGAAATGCACAAAGCCCTGCTGTCACCCACCTCACACTGATCAGAGACAGGCTGCAGGCACACAGGGCCAAACTTTGTAAAAGTGCCATTTTTAAAATTGTGATTATAAATTTGACTTTACCATTAAAGGGGACTTATCATTACAATTCCATAGATAGTAAACATGACAGATCTTCTTCCTATCAATTAGGAATTACAGTTTATTAAGTGTAATAAGGAATACCTAATGTTATCCTATTAGAGGGGTGGGTCTCACAGCAGTGAAAAACAAATTTGAGAGTTTTTCAGTACCAGGACAAGTAAAATGTAACTCTATCTTAGCAGTGACATATGTGGTAAAGGGGGGTTTAAGGCCTGGCAAAGGAGTTTAAGGGCCAAGTTGACATGGCAGTGTAAACTGCACACACAGGTGCTGCAGTGGCAGGCCGGAGACATGTTTAATGGGCTAATTAAGTAGGTGGCACAATCACTCCACTCGTAGCATTTAATTTACTGACCCTGGGCACATTTAGGGCACTTTACTAGGGACTATCAGGTAAATTAAATATGCTAAACTTGTGTAAACCAATTATACCATGTTTTAGGAAGACAGCACAAGCACTTTAGCACTGGTTAGCATTGGTAAAGTTCACAGAGTCCTAAAGCCAACAAAAACGAATTCAGCAAAAAGGGTAGGAAGAAGGCAAAAGGTTTGGGGGTGACCCTGAAGAAAGGGCCATTTAAAACACCCTGCCAAAAATTAGCTTGCTTTGCAGGAAATAACTATGAACATGCTTGAAATGCTGGGCCTGGAATTTGGTGCTGTCTTTAGTTAAAGGCTCAGTCTGCAATGGACCTTCGATGGGGGCCTTATACAGCGAGAGTCAATAGAACAAGACGGTCATTCTTGTTTTTTAAACAAGCCAGTTCTTTCCTATGCGTGTGAGCAGATACAATCTGATGTAAGAAAGGACTGGGCACAATTTGTCCATTCTCATTGCAGCAGCAGGGACTGTAGTACAGAATATACACAAATTACCCATAATTTTTTGAAATTATACAAGCACATATGTTTGCACGCTTTTCTTTCTTCAGGGACTTATCTGAGTAGAAAGTGTTTTGTGATAGTCTGGTTAGAGCATGAAATGTGTTATGGGACACACTTTCTCTGCAAAGCAGTCCCTTTGCTGTCATCCCAAGTAAAATTTCAAAAAGATGTATACCCTTGTCTCTTTTTTTCACTTGAGATATGTCTTTCAAAATACGCACACAATTTCACATAATTTTCCTAAAACTTCCTGCATTTTCTTTTTTAAAAAGGGACTTTGCACAACTTTAGTATAGAAGCAGCATATACTACAAATGTGTTTTTCACCATAAGAGCTAAAATAATAGACTGCATGCAGCTACCCAAGCCAGTCCCACAATGAATCTTTGTAAGCCTAAAGGAGAGTCATACCCACCAAACACTGGCCTTAAATTTGTCTATTTTGGTGGCTGTAGCAAAATGCGTTCTGCCCATGTAATCTGCGCCGATTTTTCACTTTTTGATCACCGAAAAAGGCTCATCCAGGAATCTACGTTGTCCCTCCTCTGCAATAGCAGTCGAAGAAGGTGTCAAGGGCCGCTGAGACATGCAGTGTCGAATCCAGTCATCTCTTCCTTAACTTCTCTTGGGCCAACAACTTTGGGGCCGATTCTGATGCGGGTTGGAAAAGCTTCCCGACCGAGGGCCTGATTCTGATGCGGTTAGGAAGGCCTCCTAACGGCATTTGCTCCTTCCAAATCGGATCGGGAACGTGTCTTCCTGACCGAGGGCCCAATTCTGATGCGGTTAGGAACAAATGTTCCCATTGAAGTCAATGGGAGTTCAACCAAATCGTATCTGGAAGCATCCGGATGCATCCTACTCCGCCGGTCGGACTTTCCTGATCCGAGTGGGTCGGAAACCATTTCCCAACCGATTCGGTCGGGAAGCTTTTCCAACCCGCATCAGAATCGGGCCCTAAGACATTCTCATCTGTGCAAAGGTCAGCAATAAAGTCACTGGCCCAGGGGTGACACAAAAGACATGCTAAGGTCTTGCCCGCCTGGTCACCCTTCCCATAACGTCTGCCGCATGCTTCCCTACCCAGATAGTGTGTCTCCGGGGTGCGGCCTTCCCAAAATCGTCAATTTTTTTGCGAATGCTGGTAAGTGTGGGTTTGTCTTGGTCAATAAAGTAGGAAAGTTCTAATTCTCGGATCTTCCCTTTGCCGACTTCAGGATAACCGCTTGTTTAGCAATGAATTCCCCTCAGGTGCCAATTTTAAATGCCTCCCACACAGTCGAGCAAGAGTCTCCTGTGCCCATATTATTCACAACATACTCCAATATAGCTGTACGGATGCCATCTCTAAAAACCTGATCTCTCAGTGCCCTCGAAGGTAGGCACCACGTAAATGTCCGAGAGCAGAACCCAGGTGGAGAAAGCTGGCGGAGCTCCGGGTAGTGATCTGAAAGGGTGCATGGTAAGTGATATATCTCTGTGATCCAGCTATCAACATCGGGGTAAACCAGCTGCTAGTTGATGCATGACCAGGATGTGCTTGCAGAGGCCACATACGTGCCAGCCTCGCTATATCCATTTCTCCCCCTCCAAACATCAGATCTATCCAGCAGTGGGTTTAAAATCACATTACCCCATACAATGGTCCCCGGGTCGAGAGTATTGACCAGCCTCCAAGACTCAGCAAAGAAACCTTGGGACTGTAAATAGAGAGCAAATGGAGAGGAGAGCCCTGTAAAGTGCCAGCAAGCATCACATAACACCCTTGTTTATCACACAGAACCTGATATGTGTGCCAGGGCAGACCCTTTCTAATGAGTATAGCTATGCCACATGCATAATTAGAATAACAGGCAACATGTCTTTCCCCAATCCAGCCTGCTCACAGGCACGGGGACGTCTGATCAGTTAAATGCAGCTCCTGTAAAAAAACATATATCTACGCCATGTCGCTATAGGTATGCCATGACCAATCTCGCTTTGCGCCTATCATTTAAGCCACATAAATTCCAGGTCATAAATGTTAACTGCGCCATATCAAAGCATTAGGGCTAATGTGAAAGATTGATCAGGAGTTCCGTGCAGCCCTCAGCTACAGTAATAGAGTGCTGCTGTGTCTGACAGAGGAGGAAAAAGAAGGGCAAAGAAGGAATAAAACAAAAACAATCAGCCATTACCAACAAAACCCACCCTACACCCACTGCAGCCCCTCAATTGGGTTGAATGAACCCATCCCTTCCCAACTGCGGCTGCAAGGTGCCAACCATGTAGCTTCAGAATGGAATCTTCCAGACGTGGAACACCAGTGGCCCAGAGCTCTCCCAGCTGAAGAGAAACGCTGGGGGGCCAGAAGAACGGTGAGACCAGTGGTCATCATCCACCAAACATCTAGGGATCTAGGCTTTTCATAATGTAGTGTTCATTTACCAGGAGCCCAAAGCCCCGCTGCAAGATCCGCAATCCAGTCAGGTCCACTCAGGCATTGCCGTCAGCCACATACTGATGCCCTAATCTCCCCAGCCTGTATGATCAGTCATTGTCACTGACGAGGCCAGAATCTGTGAGCTCTGAGTTAAATCTTGAACTGGTTGCTGCTAGTGGGAGGCTCCTAAGAAATTTAGCGGCTGCTTTAGGATCAGTGAAGTATGTGGTTTTGCTGACATGGAAGATGCGGGGTGCGGCCGGGTAAAGAAGTAGGAAGCTCTTTACTGGAAGGAAATGTCCTCTGGCAACCGGGACCGCCATTGGGAAGTAAGGGTAGAAGGATATATCATTAACTTGGCAATTAAGCGTCTGTTTGTCTCTAGCCAACCGGAGCACAATATCTCTATCTCTGTAATTGAGGAGCCACTCAATTATAGGGCGATCTGTTGCACCAGGCGGAGGCCGCAGGCCCAGCGATCTATGCACCCTCTCTTCAATATAAACAGCAAATATTGCCTCTCCAAACAGGGACCGCAACATCCTCTCCACAAAATCTTCCATGCGATTCATGGCAGTGGATTCCGGAACACCCAGTATTCTGAGATTGTTCCTTTGGACCTAGCTTCCAAATCTTCATTTTTGTTGCGAATCAGGTCCAACACTTTTTCCATTTGGAGTAGTTTTTCATTGGTAGTAGCCCCCTTATCTTCCACTGTGGACGTGCGGTGCTCAAGTTGGCCAATACGCTTATCATGACTGGCGACCTTTTCTTTAAGGCGGTCAAATTGATCAGCCAGTAGGTCATTTTTTTCTTTTTGAACCCATCCCGGTTTCCTTTAAGGAAAAAGGGCTGCACTTAAAAAAAGAAAGATTTCTTTATTTATCTGTGAATTTATTTAGCTGTGATAGCAGTGAATCCAAGTGGGCTGCAAATTGCAACCTACCTTATTAATATGCATGAGGCAGGCCTATTTGCGACCCATTAGAAATCGCAAATGAAACTCAAAAGAGTTTTGTACATTAGGAATAGTGATTTCCTAATTGTGATTTGCAGGAAATCATAATTAGGAAAACCCTATTGCTAATCTTTGTACATCTGGCCCAAAGTGTGCATGTTTTATCTCTGAACCCTGAGCAAAAGCAGCTTGTAGGCAGATTCTGGTTTCCTCTGTTTCATCTGCTGGCCTGGGTTTCCAAAAAGTTTACTAGAAGAGGTCACCCCCAAATCTGAATATGTTAAATGTCTCTCTCCATAAGAAACAGTTCCAGAGGCATTCACGTTTATAGTTGCATCCACCCCCTCAGAAGGTACATCTTCTACAGCTTTGTTCTTGACTACTCATTGGCTGTTGTTGATGTCTCCAGATCTGTGGATACCTCCACTACTGGAATTTTTTCACTGTGGCCAGCAAGCTCTCAGTTATATGCTCATGAACTCTTCCAAGTCAACAGGAATACAAGTGCACTGACACTAGAACCAGTTATTGACCCCATCAGACAAGCCTGTGTCTCGATAGATTCCCATAAACTGTGTTCATCCATCAGGGACTGGAGATTGACCCTTTACACCAGAAAATTCCATTTTGCTTGACATGCTTGGGTGAGACCTTTAATTTTTTGGGAGAGGTCTGCAGGCAGTTCCTTGAAATACAGAGGGGTTTTTTAATTGGTTCATCCAGACTTTATGAAATTTAGCAACAACGCCTGAAGCCAAAATCACAGCAGTGTATGCAGGTGAATAGACTTCACCTTTAAAAAGCAGCAGCAGAGACATTGGCACTTAGAATGGTTTATTTGACAAAACTGAGATCAGAGCAATGGTCATGGGTTATCTGATCCTGGGAAAGGATTGCTTGCTGACTCTGATGGCTTAAAGTCACGAGCATCCTCACAAATTCTTTTCCTTCGAACAATAGTTTGCCTGGCTCTTGTTAAATTCAATTTAAGTGCTTAGCATTTAAATGTTGCAATAACATTTGGGGGTCATATCTCTGACTAGGAAAGAACTGCACACCTTTGGTTTTCATTTTAATCATTGTTTATATGTAGTACTAGTATTAAAGTGTTTTTCTGGATTCCTACACATAAGTATTTCTGCACATTACACTTTTGAGAAGCTGTTCCTACTTTTAGCTATTCATCATTTACAAGTATTCAGTTACTCAAAAGTGTAGACTTACATGTCTACACCCCTTGAAACAGAGGATGGGGCCAGATACGCAAGTATGAGAGAATACAGACAAAAAGGAGCACTAGTAAGTCCTGCACCACACATGGCCAACCACTGATACTACAACACCTTCCACTAGAAAATAATTGAGGCCCGGACTTAAAATAGGACCCAATAGGAAATAACGTTAAAATAAATTTTAAATGAAAGCTATTTCAACTTTTTTTTGTGCAAATATATATAAATGAAATTGAATGTTTTAAAATATGTTTTAATGATAAACTATTTTAATAACCTTTTTTATGTAAAGATAAATGCAGCACTAGTTTCTAACAATTCTTTTAAAAATAATTTCAATTATTCCTATACATAACTTTTTATAATCTATAATACATAATAAGTAAATAGAAACATTTTAATTTAGGAGGGAGTTTTATTTAAAATAAATCTTTAAAAAGCTATTGTAGTTATATTTTAATTGACTTAATAATTATGTTAAAAAAATTTGTTTAAGGTCACCAATAATAACTTTTCACATGTAGGTGGAGGTCTCTTCCACTGGGGCGAAGATCTCCATATCTTAAAGTATAGGAAAAAGTGTAGAGTGCATTCAATAAAATTAACAAAAATAATAATATATATATATATATACTGGCGGTCGCCAGTAGGTAGTTATAGTTAGGACCTTGTTTCTATTTAAAGAGTGTTGTTTCTTTTGCCAATATCTTTGGCGCCGTTAAATGTAAGTGCGTTTTTATATAGCGCAGCTACTCACCCTTATGGGTCTCAAGGCGCTGGGGGCCGGAGTGGAAATTAAGTGAGCTATTGCCCAGAGTCACATGGTGCTGAGCTGAGCTGAGCTGCCGCCGGAGCCGGGGATCAAACCGTGAACCCTGTGCTCCGAAGTCAGCTGCCCTGGCCGCTGCACCACACCTCTCCGCCGTTTGACGAATCTTCGCGAAATTTTCAAAACTAATGGTTCACTTAGGTCAGCTCTTGTCTTCAAAGTTTCGGGGTGATTCATCAAGCAGGGGCGAGAAAAAAGGGGGGTCCCAAAACACATTTTCTCCATGTTAATTTCCATAGGAATTTTAGACACGGCTACAGCCCGAACTGCTGAACGGAATTACACCAAATTTGGCAAAAAAGTAGCTCTTGGTTCAGAAAGCGCCCTTTTTTTTAAATGTTGTAAATCCATTCAGCAGTTTTTAAATATTAAAGGAAAAAGTAATTTATATATCTGGGCGGAGCCTAACCACACATCTCATTGTGAGATCTGATTGGCTGTCAGCACTTCATCCAAGAAGTGTTGGCAGCCATCTTGGGACCAATATACATGATAACACTCCATTAAAATGCATTGTAGTGAATGGAAGGTTTTGAGGGTCACCAAAAGGAGAAGGTACAAAGGGTGATAACAGACTTTAGTTACATTATAAATCATTTGTTGATGGTACCATACTAATTTTAGGAATTGTGGTGTGTTCTAAGGTGATTTTACCCTGTGAAAAAGCCTTCTGCTGGGATATCATGAATCATGTTTGAGAGAAAACTATTTTTTCATGCTTTTAACATAGAGATTTGAAAGGTGATCTAGAAGCTAAAATGAAAGCATATTTTCTGTAAATTCACATTATCTTTCTCAGTCATGTGAGAATGAAGTCTGACATTCTCAGTAAAACATGTACATCCAACAAGGGCAGAGACTGTCAGTTGATTCCTTTGTGTTCTACTGCAGCTTCCCACAGTGTTCTAAAGAACAACTAGAGCGCTAACAGTCATACTCATGACAAAAGTATGGCACACCTGAAGCCATCTTGATTGGAATAAAGTGGTAACACTTAAAACATTTAATTTAAAAAGGAACAAAATGAGGGGGTTCATTTTGCCATAGCAATTATGATTAGTGCTGCAGAACGAAAAATTAGGGCACATTTTGAGTGACTTGTCAAATCCTCTTCTATTTCATTAAAAAATTCTGACATGCAGACTGAAACATGCACTTTTAATACCAGCAGCAGACTTCCCTGGTGAGCCGTAGCTTTACCACAGTGATATAATGAGCAACTAGAGTGCTAACATTCTGAATTTATGGCAAATGTGTGACTCATCTGAATGCCTTCTTGATGGAATCAAAGTAAAAAACTGAAAGCATTTCCTACTGAGGAGACTGCAGTAAATGAGGAAATTAGGAAACTTCATAACAAATAAGTCTCCCAAGATGGCCACCAGAGACAAAAGAGCCCAAAAGTAGCACAAATATCACCCAGGTGTAGCCCACGTATAGCCCAATGACAGAATGTCCCAGAGTGTTCTAAAGAACAACTAGAGCGCTAACAGTCTTACTTATGACAAAGTATGGCACACCTAAAGCCATCTTGATTGGAATAAAGTGGTAACACTTAAAACATTTAATTTAAAAAGGAACAAAATGAGGGGGTTCATTTTGCCATAGAAATTATGATTAGTGCTGCAGAAAGAAAAATTAGGGCACATTTTGAGTGACTTCTAAAATCCTCTTCTATTTCATTAAAAAATTCTGACATGCAGACTGAAACATGCATTTTTAATACCAGCAGCAGACTTCCCTGGTGAGCCGTAGCTTTACCACAGTGATATAATGAGCAACTAGAGTGCTAACATTCTGAATTTATGGCAAATGTGTGACACATCTGAATGCCTTCTTGATGGAATCAAAGTAAAAAACTGAAAGCATTTCCTACTGAGGAGACTGCAGTAAATGAGGAAATTAAGAAACTTCATAACAAATAAATCTCCAAAGATGGCCACCAGAGACAAAAGAGCCCAAATGTAGCACAAATATCACCCAGATGTAGCCCACGTATAGCCCAATGACGACGTGTGCACAACACTTTTTATTTTTTGTTTTTTTGCAGTTTTATGTAGTGCAGACTGGTCAGGTATTGGAGCGTTGCATCTTACTTGGACCCCTTATTGCGTATTTTGCACAAAGTACTTGAGATTGATCTTGCGAAACATTGAACTTTACTATTCTGTTAAACTGAAGTTGCTCTGAGCCGGGCTTTGTAACAACCGTTTTACCTACTGGTTTTAATTAATTCTCATTGTATTGTATTAAGAAAGAGGATTTACTGTTTTTATGTACACTTTTATGATCTATGTTTCTAAATCAGATCGAATAAAGTTTATTGAATTGAATTGAAGTCTCCCAAGATGGCCACCAGAGAAAAAGGAGCCCAAATGTAGCACAAATATCACCCAGATGTAGCCCACGTATAGCCCAATGACAGAAGTGTGTAAAACACTTTTTATGTTTTGTTTTTTTGCAGTTTTATATAGTGCAGACTGGTCAGGTATTGGAGTGCTTTACATGAACATTGGTTACATCACACACAAGGACAAATTCATGTTGGTTGTAGGCACGGGGAGATTAAGTGATTTGACCAGAATCACAGAAAATCGAGCTGAAGCAGAAACTCCAACCTGGTTCCCCAGTTGCAAAGCCTGCAGCTCTGGAAGTAAGAGCACATCCTCTCCCCTAAGTGCAACATTTAATCAAGTGGTCAACTGGATAAAAAAACATAAAGATAACAAATAATTTAAAAGTGCTTTGTCGCTATTTGAGAACTCAGAAAATATGTCCTCATTTTAGTTTTTTAGAGCACTAAGCATAATTTCGATGCAAATAAGACCCTCTCATTTCTATAATTTCTAAAGGAAATGCTTTAGGTATTACAGTTTTGATTACATCAACATGACGTCAGGCGTGCCACACTTTTGTAATAAATATAGAATGTTAGCAATCTAGTTGTTCATTAGGATACTGTTGAGAGGCAGAGGTCAGGGGCACGGACTCAGAAAATTGAAGGCAGGTAGGAGGGTGCAGAGTCAACAATTTGACCACACTTGGCAGGCAGGAAGGGCAGTGGCAGCACAACAGACTATGGAGGGCAGTGGAAAGGGGGGCAGGGGCAACAAACCAACAATGCAGGACAGCAAGAGAGGCTGTGGCAGTATAATAGACCATTGTGGGCACAAGGAAGAGGCAGTGGTAGCACAACCATACCTGCCAACAGACCCGATTCAGCCAGGAAACGCCCAATGTTTTTAAGCCCAAATGGACTTTATTTTATCTGTTTCCTGTCTACAATCTCTCTTTTTCAATGTAAGTCAATGGGGAAAATCAATTCCTCAGTTTTTTTTTTTAAATCTCCCTCTTACCAAGTTCAGAATGTTAGCAAGTATGGTACATTGGATCATGGAAGGCAGGAGGAATTGGGGTAGGGACATGGACTCGGATAACAGAGGACAGGAGGGACATGGATAGCTGCACCAAACTGCCCTTACAGGGCAGGCATCAGGGTTTGCAGCAGCACAATACACCACACAGGGCATGCGGGACGGCAGTGCAGCACAACAATCCATGTGAAGCAATAGGGAGGGGACAGGACCATGCAGATGGACAACAGAGAACAGAGGGGAAAGAGGCAATGGCAGCAAGCTGACCATAATGGACAGACAGGAGAGAAAGCTGCAGCATAACGGACCATAAAGGGCAGGAGGGAGGGATCAGGGGCATTACAATGGAACAGACAAGTCAGGAGGGAGGGAATAGGGGTCTGCACATGGAAAACAGAGGGCAGGGGGCAAGGGGGCAGGGCAGGAGCAGCAAGCTGACCATGGAGGTCAGGCAGGATGGGCACAAGAAGCACAACACACCATGGAGAGCAACAGTGAGACTATAATGGCATACACACAGACCATGGAGGGAAGGTGGGAGGGGGTCAGGGGCAGCTAGCTGACTACACAGGGAAGGTGGGAGGGGCCGTGGCAGCACAGAATACCATGCATGGCAAGGGGGAGGGTTAGTGCCAGCACAATGGCCATGATGGGCAAGAAGGAGGGGGCAGGGGCATGCACAAAGGACCATGGAGGATAGAAGGGAGGGGTAGGAGCTGGGCACAGACAAGAGAGTTCAGGGGAAGGGGCCTCACAACAGACCACGCGGGGCAGGCAGGAGGAGCAGTTGCAGCACAACAGACCAGGGAGGGCAGAAGGGTGTGGCAGTAAAATGGACCATGGAGGACAGGAGGAAGGGCATAGGAGCATGCACGTGGACAGGCAGGGTGGAGGTGGCAGGGACAGGTTGCAGTCATCTGAAAATGCTAGGCAGGTGGGAGGGGAGTGGCAGCTCAACAGAACACTCAGAGTAGACAGGAGGGGCAGGTCTATGGAGCATGGTGGGCAAAAAGGATGGAGCAGGGGCATGCACACAGACATCGGAGGGCAGGGGGAAGGAGAGTAGGGACAGCAAGCTAAGCACAGAGGCTAAGCAGGAGGTCAATGATGGGGCATAGAATTGGGCAATGGAGGGAAGGAGGAGTGGACTGGGACATCATGCTAAATGGAGGGCAGTGGCAGCACATCAGACCATGCATGGCAGGAGGGAGGAGGCTAGTGCATGGATTCAGACAACAGAGGATAGGGAGGAAGTGGATGGGGCAGCAAGCTAACTGTTCAGAGAAGGTGGGAAGGCCAGTGGCAGAACAATGGCCACACAGGGCTGTAATGAGGGCACAGGGGCATGGACTTGGACAATGGATGGTAAAGGAGGAGGGGAGGCAGGAGCAGCAAGCTTGGGTGGGGCCAGCACAATGCCAGGCCAGGCCCTGCTTCCAACCCCTCCACCATCCATTGTGATAGGCATCTTACTTAACGTTAAAAAAAACCTAGAAATTCGCTTAAAAAACAAAGATTACTGGTACGTTATAGTTAGACTCAGATTCCACTCGTACAAAACCAGTGAAATTCAGCAGTTATAGTTACCTGAGCTAACTATAACTTACGCCCCCGCAATGCACTGCTTATGACCTCAGACATTACATCATTCATGACATGGTCAGTGACATCCCTCATGACATCACTCATGACATCTCAAATGAGCTGTGCATGGAATGGAACTATAATCAATAAAACTTTATTTAGGGATAGTGTGTGTATATTAACACCCCCTTTTTTCTTTTCTTTCGTGTAAGAACCGTTATAATACGGAACGTGCCCAGATCAATATAGCCGATAGCCATTCACTTTAAAGTAATGTGTAGTCCATTGTTTATGTTGATGTTTGCAATCGTAAGTATGTTTATTATGAACAAGTCACGTTGACGAACATACAGGTACGGCAGTCACTGGGCAAGATATGCTGAAATGACATTGTGTGCATATTAACACTTGTTTTCTTTTCTTTATTGTATCAATTCCTGAATTTTCACATCGTGCCCAGCCAATATGGCCACCAGCTTTTTGGATTAATGTAATATGTAGTCCTTTGTTAATGTTGGCAACTGGAGGCATTTGTACATTTAAAGCAGGAAGCTACAATGACGTCTTGTATCGTTATCAAGGTTAGGACGAGCCGAAACGCGTGGATCGCGTCCTTTGCAGATTAAATACTTCCAAACTACAACCTGAGTGCTGATTCCTTCCTTGTAAGAGTAAGAGGAGATTGAATACATATATATACAATTCACTGAAAAAACCACAGGTTTCAGGGACGTCATAGTTAGAAATTAGCATTTAAAAAACCTTAGATATTCACTAAAAAACCACAGGTTTCAGGGACGTTATAGTTAGTCTGACATTTCACTCGCACAAAAACCAGAGAAATTCAGCCGTTATAGTTAGCTGAGCTAACTATAACTCACGCCCCCGCAATGCACTGCTGATGACGTCACATATTACATATTACATCACTCATGACATGGTCAGTGACATCACTGATGACATCTCAAAGGACATCACTGATGACATCATCCAGTGACTGTGAGTGTTTCTTAAAAGTTTAAGAATGTGAAATATATATGATGATTCAGTCAGTGTGTGACTGACTGTATAAGTGAGTAATTATACGTGTCTGGGTGAATGTTTGGGTGAGTGACTAATTTGTGTGAATGTCTGTATCAGTTGGTGTGTAAGTGGATGCATGGGTTGGTGAATAGGTACATGAGTATCTATATGGGTTATTGATTGGTTGTCTGAGTACCTGTATGGGTGCCTGAGTGTTGTGTGACTACCTGCATGGATGTCTGAGTGGGTGATTCACTGGGTGTATGGGTTCATGAGTGCATCAGCGAGGGGCTGTATGGGTGAGTGAGTATGCATATAGCTGTGTTGGTGAGTGAATGGATGTCTCAGTGGTATATGTGTGAGTAACTGCATATGTGAATGGCAGTATATGTGAGTGTTGGAGTATATAAGTGACTGTATGTGAAAGTGAGTGATTGTGAGAGTGGATGTATGGATGAGTGTGTGCTTGTGTCAGTGATTGTATAAGAGAGTAAGTATGTGTTAGTATCTGTGTATAAGTGAGGTGATGTGTGTATAACTGTATAGGTAAGTAAATGGCATTGTGATTGACTCTTTGGGTGACTGACTATGTGTGTGAGTAACTCTATGGGTAAGTGGTGGTGTGTAAGTGTCTGTATGGGTGTATGAGTGCATATAACAGTGGCTGTATTGATGAGTGACTGCATGTATGAGTGATTGTATGGGTGAGTGAGTGGATGTGTGTGTAGACCTATGAATCAGTGAGTGGGTATGTACTAATTGGTATTGGTGTGTCTATGGTTTCGAGAATGGTAGTCAGTATTTTAGAGTGGGTGTATGAAAGGTTATATTAGGGTGTGAGTAGGTGCATCAGAGATTAAGTGGATGATGCCATCAGTGATGTCATCAGTGATGTCATTTGAGATGTCATCAGTGATGTCACTGACCATGTCATGAGTGATGTAATATGTGACGTCATCAGCAGTGCATTGCGGGGGCATGAGTTATAGTTAGCTCAGCTAACTATAACGGCTGAATTTCTCTGGTTTTGTACGAGTGAAATGTCAAACTACTATAACGTCCCTGAAACCTGTGTTTTTTTTAGTGAATATATATATATATATATAATTTTAAATTAATCATGTTAAATAATCTCATACATTTAGTTTAATTTTAAAACAATATATAAATGTAACTACTTTAATCATTTAAATATAAAATGTAATTAGTTTGAATACATTCACATAAATTAAAATTATTTTTCTTTAGTTTAAATTATAAAAATTATTCACATGGTAAGTGAAAAAATGTATTTGTATTATGTATTAAACATTATTATAAGTGATGAATAGAAATAAGTAAAAGTAACTTAATTATATTTTAATGAAAATAAATAATGTTGAATTCATATTTTAATTTTGAAACGTTTATTAAATTATGTTAAATATTTTTTTTTAGATTAACGTTTTTTAACATGAAATTAAATGTATTTATAGTTACAACTACTATCATTTATTTTGTTGTAATATTATTTCCTTTGGTGTTTTATTTTAACCCCTTTACCGCGGCGGCAATTCCGCCGCGGTGCGGGGCGTTCCATTGTGTGGGCGGGGCCGCGGCGGCCAACGGACGTGCGCAGCACTACCGAGGTAGTGCTCGCGAGGGCCGTTGGCCGCGGGCGCAACGAACGGGTTAAGTCCCTGCTTTAATTACTTTCTATTTTTTTTATTTAATTATTTATTTTATGCGTTTTTATATAGCACGGACTTTACCCGAAGGTGTCAGAGCGCTTCACAATAGGAACAGTAACATTACATGAGGAGAAAATTACAAGTGAGCATAATACAAAAGCAAGCGTTACATTACATGAGGAAAAAGTGACAATTGTGTAAATAACAAAAACAAACAAGATACAAAAAGAGGTAGCAAATGATACGTTACAAGAGGAACAAGTGACAAGTGTGCATGATACATAAGATACAAAATACAAATAGAGGTATAATACTGCAATAAGTGGCAGTCACTCAGAGCACGCTGGGAAGGCACTTCTATAGGCATGGAGTACAGAATTTCCTATAGTGGAAGAACTCCCTTGAGGGATGTTGCAGTACCAGAGGTTGGCACTGTGTGGTGCTTAAATGTGTAGTACTGAACTAACTCCAGCCCTGAGCTGGAGTCCAGTCACAATAAGTTTAGGGTCCTTTTAGCTGTAGTAAAAGTGTATGAATAGGAATGTGCTTACTCTTTTGTAGGTGGGTGCACGCCCCTCCCTAAACCCCTCCTAAACCCTCCGACAACCCCTTCCATTTTGAAGTAATTATTCCCCATTTTCAAGCTACTCCTCTCTGTCCCTCCCACGTTTACTACCAATATGCACACTTACACGTTTGGAGACTCTGCATTCACGGCGCAGATCTCCACACCGAAAAAGATAGGAGAGGCGGAGGCAGAACCTACTCACATAGGTGTTTGAATAGCGTTTTGCAGTACGTTAGTAGTGCTATTGTAGTACTACTAAATAAACTACAAAATGCAGCTTTTGAATAGGCCCCGAATTTCTAAACCTATATCACCTACTTAAATAAGACTTGGACTGCTTTGGTCCGCCATTTTAAGAAAGGGCACTTGGTAATCCAGTTTGGGGCCTAGGCCCATGATACCAGCGATTAACAATTCAAAAATGATAAAACTAGGACCCAAGAATCAAGATTGCACGTTTTTCACGTTTTTGCATGTTTTATATAATTTAAACTTCAAACACAATTTAAATCATTCTTCATAAAATTTGTGTTGAAAAACATATGAACATGGAAATACTTTTTATTAGCATTTAAAGAAAGCTCATTTGAAGTGGAATTATATGCATGTCTAGCTTCCTACTTTATATTGCCATTAGAATTATCTACTCAGCGTGAACTAAACATGAGCTATAAACCTTTTACAAATGTATGGCAATGCTTTCTAATGTGTGTTTATTTAACAGCAGCCATAACGTCACAGTTTTCTCAGATTAAGGACTGTGATTGGCAACTGATATCATCATGCTGATCTACTTTTATCAAATATGTAACCCATAGTGGGAAGGAGATGTAAAATAGGTCTCTATAAGTGTGGGGATGGAATTGTAAGAATCACTCATAATTGCCACATATTCCTTTCAAAGTGAATCACTTTTAAATTAATCACTGACACATTGAAGTACATAGCTTGACTAGGCCCCTGATAAATTGCTGTAAATAAATGATTCTGAGAGGTGATTGCCAGGCAAATGGATTTTTAATATAATCACAAATTGCACTTCTTGCTCGAGTGCGCCTAATGTATTTATGTATTTATCAGTTTGATAATAAACAGTGTCTTTTACAAAAATGCCAAAAATGCAACGAGCGCCTTAGGTGATGTAATTTTACTTAAGATTCCCACATGTAATTGTCATGCATACCAAGGTCATTACCCCTTCGTCCATCTCACCGGGATGACTCACTTAGTGAGGCCCCTGTGCCTGCCTCCAATCACAACCCTTTCCCACATATAACCCCCCCCCCCTCCTTACTCCTGTTCCCTACCAAGGCCAAACAACACACAGTTGGACTGGTCGAAAAGGGCGGGAGGGAGGGCCTGAGACATCACGGTGAGAGAAGGACTCCGAGTAATGCTATTATCGGTAAGTAATCGAAGCATTACCCCTTCGCCCCTCTCGCCGTGGTGACTCACTTAATGAGATGTACCCAAGCCAAGAAGTGGGCCAGAACAACTACACAGGAAATGCAAACAGAAGTTCAAGCCACAGGCAAAAAAAACATGGACAACACAGAAGCCAGCACCACAGAACCCAACAAGTCTGGAGCATCCGGACCCTGGACCACCCAACAAAGAGACTCAAAGACAGAAGGAACTGCCCAAGTGGCAACCCTACAGAACTCCTGCAAATAAGAACCCTTCACCACTATTTATAGTTACATCTGAACCCTGATGAAACATACGGAAATATGATGATTATTAGATCTGTTTCAAGTTGGTAAAGTTTGAATATTATGATGAAAAGTTCAATTGTTGCAAACTTTACATTGAAGACACATAATAATTTCTAAAATGGTTTACAATTGCAAAGTGAGATGTGTTATAGGAGAAATTGTTGTATCTATTAGTGCTAGGGCATAATTTTAAAAGGATTGTGACCATTGGATTATGTGAATTAGATAATATAGTGCGAAATGCATGACATTTAACTAATGAATGAAAGACGAATGTAATAAAATGAGAATTAGATCAAGATTGTGCAGTTATAATAAAGGAAATATTATTGAAGGACGTATTATGTTTTACAGTGGGACTAAGAAATGCTTTGCTGTGAGTAATTTAAAAGGAGTAAAAATGGATATTTTTGTATGTAGGTTTTAATGATGATGTTGATATTATGTTTTTATTTAATTTATTTCCAACCTTGAGAAAGGGGTTTCCCTGAAATACGTGTTGGCTGGTTATGTTTTCTGGAATTTGATGACTATAAATATATTTAAACCTGTGGAAAAGACTGTTAATAAAAGTGCACCTCTAACAACGACGTCCGTTTGGATTTATGAACTTGATATTTCATTGGTGGTATTCTCCCTCCTTTGGCAAGCAAACTTTAGAATATTACTGAACCTAGAATGTCTGATTATTGTCACAACGTGTATTAGTGAAAACACTTTGGTAACATTAGTTATAATCTTTCCACCGGTGCATTTGAGGGTACTTACGCGAGAAGCATTCAGCTAGATGAGACCATATTCAAGTCCTGCATCCCTCTAAAAGAAGACAGGACACTAGTGTTCCTTCCATCCTCCACCCTCTTCCCCTGACCGGGTACCCACATGCGTTGTTCATTTCAGCTAGTGAGCCTATCTTTTCAGGGAATTGGCGGGATCCACGTGGCTTTCGCAGCTTCATGCTCATCTGATAATACAGGTTAGAAGGTGTTGGTCCTAGCTCCCTAGGACGTACCTGCGACCAGTTCTCCGACCGGTCATGACCCTTTGGGACCCGGGTCCAGCGCCTCTCTCCTCTCTCTGTCCATTTCCCTCTCTCTCTCTCCACTAACTCTTCCTCCCCATCTCGCTCTTCATTACTTCTTCTCATTTTGTGCTTTTGTCACAACAGCTTATTCTCACCTTTTATTATCACTACTCTCAATCTTTTTGTCACTTCTTTTGGCTCATTGTGTGCCTTTGTTTTGTTTGCCTTTCTCTCGTGTTTGCTTTCACCCATCTTTCATTATTTTTGTCCGATTTTGTGGCTGTTTTTGTCTTTCTGTCTTTCCACCATAGTTTTCCCTGTTCTTCATCCGTTTCTCCTTGCCTTTTGATGAGTTCTGTGCCTTTGTTTTCTGCCTTTTCTCATTTTGTGCCAGTGTTTGTGCCATTGTTTTTCACCCATTTTTCCTGACTTTCTACTTCATTTCGGTGGGCTTCTTTTTTTTGCCTTCTACTGTTTTGTGCTAGTGTTTTTCTGCTTTTCACCTGTTTTCTTTGCCATTCTGCCTCATTTTTCTGCCCCGCTTTGTCTGCTCTCTCTGTGCCCCCTCCCTCCCCACCACTGCTTACCTGCTCCTCAATGCGCACCTGATCCCACATTCTCTGGTACCCCTTCCTACTACCCCCTGCGTCCGCTACTCCCTCCTCTCACAACTTACTTAATGGTAGCATCAGCATGGATGCGTGCAGCAGACGCACATCTGTCATGCCAAAGGCAAGTCTATCTGTGTCCGTCTGTGTCTGGACAGTGATAGCACCAGAAACCCTGGTCCTCCACTGACCCACCACTAGCCATCCATGCTTCATCACACTCTGAACTCCAGCCGCTGCTGTGCCCACCACACAACACAGAAAGACCTCTAACTTGCACTTTCTACTGCTTCACCTGCACCACCGCACCCACTACTACCACAACGACACAGACATACCCAATACCCCACAAAATTAGTCACTTGCAAACCAACATCCGCCTGCAATTCAAACCTTGATTTCGTGCAGGACATCTTAGACAGGGTTGGATTGGGATCAAAAATACGGCCGGGCACTCTAAAAAAACAGAGGCCCACATTTGCGGATAGCACCTTTTCGCATAACACTGTTTCAGTGTTATAAGTATTATGAAAGCAAGGAGGGGGTTTCTCTAAGAGAGGCATGTTTCCTTAACTTCACTGAGATAAAAAAAAGTGAAAATGTTGCCAGGACTCTGTGTACGGATTAGTTCACAATGGTGAACCACACCTGAATATAAGTGTGGCTACTTCTGCCCAGGCCCCCTGCCCCTGTTCGCTCTGCATACATTAATGGGCCGGTCCAGTGAGAGACTGGGAATGACACCTCCGCCCCATTGGTAAAAGAGAGGTAACGGAGGCCCATCTGCCTCTGGAAAGGCTACTTAGGCCCCCACTGGGCAGCTGGCCAAAAAAGCGGCCCACAGCTGCAACTCCGATAGCTGCCTATTGCCTGAGTTCCTGCCTTACCAATCCGACCCTGTTCTTGGACCTGCTAAACGGTGAAGCCCAAGACCTCCCCTTCCTCACGAAAACATGGCTAACCACAGCATCAACAACAGACATCACTGCGGTCATCCTTTCCAGTTACAAGACCATGAAGCAAGACTGCCAATACCGACATGGAGGAGGAATCGCCATCGTATTCAATAACTCCATAAACTGCAGTATCAACACAGAAACCGGAACCAACTACATGGAACATTTAAATTTCAAACCGCAAATCACAGCCAACTTTACCGTCGGCAGAACACTCATCTACTGACCCCCAGGACACCCAGCCAGATCACCAGCAACTTCACAGACTTCATCACCTCACTGATCATCAACTCCAGCATCTACATCCACCTGGGAGATCTAAACTTTCACCTAGAATTCCAGACTAACCCAATTCAACCACACTCCTGGAAAGCCTTGAAAATATTGGACTCCCCTAACACATCTCAGCTCCCACCTAGGCCACGGACACATCTTGGATCCCCACATTCAGTTGTATCACAATCAATGCACTCACTCCTTCACCTGGACCAACAACACCATTGTCAGCTTCTTAATCAACATTCTCCATCACAGAAGAGCCACCATGACAGGGCGTGACAGATGACACTTGAATAATTTATCTGAGGTGGATTAGGCTTTCACCCTCCACAAAATCCCACCAGAGCACATAGGCCACATATCGAGCAACATCAGCAAGTTCAACACTTGGATCACTGTCTGCTCCAAAACAATGGCCCTTCAGAAAAAATGTGAAGTAACAGGAACGCGAACGCAGGTCAGCTGGTACACAGAAGAACTCACAATGACCAAACAGCACTGCAAGCAACTGAATCAGAGGTGGAGAGCGAGCCAAGGAGAATCAGACAATGAACATTCAAATCTACCCAGAGACAGTACCATCAGCAAATCCAAGAAACCAAAAGGAAGGCTCTAACTGAGCAGCATACCGACAACAGCTCCAACAGCAGCAAGGACATTTTCGCTATCAGCAAGGACTTCACCAAATCAGCTGCACCATCAGCAACATCACCCCTACCCAAGAACTGTGTAACAACCTCTCAGACTTGTGCAACAAAATCATAGCCATTTCCACAAATTTGTATCAGATTTTAGGCCAAACTACAGTACAGAGAAAGCCCTCATTGCAGAGACAGATGACATCCGGATTATCCCTGACAGAAGAGAAACCGCGGGCCTCTTCCTTCTCAACCTCTCTGCAGCCTTTGACACAGTCTCCCATCCCATCCTAATCAGAGGACTTCACAAGGCTGACATGCAAGGACCTGACTTCAAATGAATCTGCATTTCTCTGATCAGAAGAACACAAACAGTTAACATGATGCCATAGTCCCCATTTGTGGAGTCCCATAGTCTTCCTCACTCACTTTCACCCACTTTAGCATCTACATGCTAAAGCTGCTGCTGCTTGCCATCCCGAAACATCAGTCAGTGGCACATGCCCTGCCAATTCTGCATTGGCTACATGTTAAGAGGCAAATTGAATTTAAGGCCCTTTGTATTGCCTTTAAAGCCCTACACGGATCTAGCCCTGACTATTTTTCACACAGATTCAGGTGGTACGCCCCAGAGAGGCAGCTCCGATCAGCGGCATCTTCCAATCTGGTAATTCCAAGGGCAAAAACTGCAACCGGGGGGGAAGAAGTTTTATTGCAAGCACTGTGAGCCTGTGGAACTCTCTACCACTTGCACTTAAGAAAGAAAGCAATCTTAAGATGGCGACGTGAGCAGAGGCTTTCACAGCTCGCTCCGCATTGCACCGCCTAATATCCTGACCCGAGCCGTCCTATGGTCGCCAGCAACTCATGAAATTGGCAGTGATCGACCCCTGGGTGTACTGCGCTCGCTTTGCGCCCCCCGGGACTCTACCTTCGTCACTGGGTGGTGCGGTGCAGACGTGGCGGCCTGGGCCTAGGGAACCGCGGCCCTTTCTCTCCGGATTGGAGTGTTGACGTGACCGACTGCGGAGCGCCTGCACCGGCGCGGATCGTGCCTTCCGCCAGCTGTCACAGACCTGCAGGTACGCAGCAACTCCCGGAGCTCGGTGCCACGGGACACGGCCCGGCGCCCTGTCACCGCACACCAACGCAAGCACGGTACCGGGGGAAGGCCTCCCCCCTGCCACATCGCGGAGAGAAGATCATTGGCCACATCAGGTAGGCCGCACTGAGCCAACTCACTTCCAGGCTCCCTTACTCCAGGAATGGCTGTGTGATACTCACGTGCGGGATTGGGCCCCCCGCGTGATGGACATCCTCTGCAGGCCCCTACACACTACTGGCTCCACGAGGCCCGCAAGGCCTAGTCATATCATATGGAATGTCCGACATGGGCCGTTGCCTGGCACTGCACCACGATCCCTCAATTAGCCACGGCCGCACACAGTCCACTGGCACCACACGACCTAGACGGCCTACCCATACTAGGGTGGATATTGGGCCCAACTTGGAACAATTCCTATCAGCGCAATGTGATCCAATACGAAGCGACCAACCTTCAGGACTGCACCGCGTTGCGCCTTCGGCGGGCAGGCATTGGCGCCCCTGCTCTGCCTCATCAAGACATTGCTTGTCCTCAAAAGCTACATAGCCAACAAAGTGCTCCTAGTCCTTTCTGCCCTGGCTGGCTACAAACGATATCACGCACTACCGCATGGCACTGTGGGTCGCTTAGGCGGTGAAATGACTAGAGTCCTCCGACACACGCATCCTAGCCCTGACACTAGGTACGGATTGAGCGAACCACACTGCGACCTCGCCGCTCTGCCTAATTGAGCATACCGCAGCGCTGCGTGGGCATACGGTCCGAGACGATTGCCCCTCTTCTCTTCTCGGAGCCTGTGTAGCATCATCACCACCGCAATGGGCAAACCAAGAACAGATAAGCAGCAACCACACACCAATGAAGCACAGGGCCCACCACCTGGCACTCAGTGCTTGGAACAGACGCCGGCAGGACAGTCCACACCCCAAGCGGACCTCTCGCACCGCTTCGAAGAACTTATGGCGGCGGTAATGGACATTAAATCCACTCTGGACCCCAAAATAGATACACTATGTGCTGAGCTAGGATTTCTGCACGCGGATCCTAAGAAAGTGAAGGACAGAATGGAGGACGTGGAATCGACGATAGCCTCTGTTAAACCATCTGTGTCCTCGTCGGTGGCCCAAATCAAAACTCTAAAGAAGAGGTGGAGTATCTCAGGAACCATGTCGACGACCAGGAGGGCAGATCGTGCAGGAATAATGTGCGCTTGGTGGGACTACTGGAATGCATTGAAGGACAAAGTATGGAACTGTACTTGGAAACCTGGTTTTCGGAAGTTATCCTTCAGGGTAAGCACTCCAAGTTCTTCTCTGTAGAGCGTGCCCACATAGTCCCGGGGGGTCCCCCTCAACCAGGCAACACCCCCAGACTGGTGGTGGCACGCCTTTTCAAGTACCGCGACAGGAACCACATTCTACAGGTCACGAGGGCCCGGGGCCCATGGATAATTGAGAATGCAGAGGTCCACATCTACCCGGACTATACGTTGTCCGTGCAGCGCTGTAGGTCCTCCTGCTTGGAGGTCAAACGTTGTCTCCGCGAGCATGAAATAAAGTATGCTCTGCAATATCACGCCTCTCTGCGCATACAGCATAAAGGCAGTGCGGTCTTCTGCCATTCCCCCGAGGACGCCTGGACCCAGATAGAACAAAATGAAGTGGCGCCGGCTCCAAAAGCTACTTCTGGTCCCCGCCAGCAATGGAAAAAGACCACGCATCATGGGCGTCGTGGCCAAGCTCAAGGACAGCGCCCCACAAAAGCTCAAGCAGCGAAGGAAAGAGAACAAGCTCTCAAGCAGGAGGAGAAACATGGCGCTTCTGCCTCCCCGCTACGTTCAGACTGGGTAAGAGATGCCACACCGGAATAGGAATACACTCTTTCTAACTCACAGCAGCTAATGATGATGGGTGATGGTCCCACCATGACACCGCAAAACTCGGATAAACTGGGCCAATTATAACTGCAACTAAGGGACATAGAGGTGATATATTATGAGGACTAGCGAAAAGCTTTATATAGGAGAGAAACTTTACTGGCGACGATTATCCACAGTCTCTGCTCGGCTCATCAATGAACACTCCACTATGGCGGCCAAGGTGAACATAGTGAAGAGGAATGAGATATAGCATGCCCCACACACAATAAGTGACTGTCATAGACTTATCTTGAAGTTTGAGAAATTGCATTTTTTCTTTTTTCTTATTAGTTTAATATGTTTGCATGTAAGTGCATATGGCCTTTTGCCAGTTGGCGACTAGGCCTGGGATTGGGGTTTGGTTCAATGTTTGCATTGGGGTGCCTGTCCATATCATACAACCACGCATAATGCAAGTTAATAGAAGAGTCATTCGCATGCCAACTAAACTCAAGATGTACTGGGGGAGTCTGCATTTGCATTGTTATCCACGCTGGGGTATTCTTCTCCCTTCTTCCTCTCCTATACCTCACTATCAAAT
Source organism: Calotriton arnoldi (assembly GCA_963921515.1). Taxonomy (NCBI): domain Eukaryota; kingdom Metazoa; phylum Chordata; class Amphibia; order Caudata; family Salamandridae; genus Calotriton; species Calotriton arnoldi. The sequence goes on from CAWUFW010006484.1 coordinate 710,080, forward strand.
GTATAAATGCAGGGGAATAATTATTTGGTGTTGACTTGGAATGTGCGCAGACTGGCCGGTTGTATCAAACGACCCAAAGTTTATCAATACTTGCGCAGGCACAAAATATCTATAGCTTTACTGCAAGAGACTCATCTCATGCAACAAACACTAAAATCACTGAGCAAGCGATGGAGGGGCACGGTAATTGGCACGACTTATTCTGGCTATGCTAGGGGTGCTTTGATTTGGGTGGATCCAGGGACCACACTGCAGTTGCTACACACACGAATCGACCCCCAGGGTCGATATGCGATATTGGAGGGCTCTCTTGATGGCCGCCCCTTGACATTGGTCTCACTATATGCGCCTAATTCCGGGCAATCCACATTCCTTCAGTCACTAACCCCAGCACTTCTCACAGACCCGTCGGTACCTGCCTATTGGGGAGGTGACTACAATGGCGTCTCCGATCTAACCTTGGATCGATCTCGCCCTCCACTCCCTGGGGCACAGGCTATTGGTCTCGCACACCACATGTCAACTTGGGCTTCCCAGATGCAATTGATTGATGGCTGGCATGCTAAACACCCTACTGAACGAGCATACTCGCACTACTCTAAGCTACATGACCTATACACAAGAATAGATGCTATCTATTGCATGGAATCGACACTGGCTCAGGTAACCCAAGCTGAGTACTTAGCCTGCACATTATCGGACCACAGCCCTCTGCAACTCCAACTAACCTGGGGAACATCGAGACCGAATATTCCAACCTGGCGCCTTCCCCTCGAGGCGCTTTGCGACCCTGCTCTGAGCGCCACCATTTCACAATCTATAACGTCATATTTTCAAACTAACGAAGGGAGAGCTACACATGCAGGCATTGAGTGGGATGCCCTCAAGGTTGTTCTGCGCGGACAAGTCATTCAGGCAGTTTATGGTTCTTGCATGTCTCTCACTAGGGAACTACAAGACCTAGAAGCCGAAATACAACATTACGAACGCAAAGTCCCCACGGACCCGCACATAACACCCTTGCTTACTAAAGCCAGATTGGCCCACAAGGTAACGCAGGATAAACTGTGTGCCCTGGACTATAAGCAATATTTGGCTAGGTGGCACGCAGAAGGCGACAAGGCAGGCAAGACACTAGCATGGCTGTTGAAAAGCAACCTCACGCAACCACCCATCACTGCAATATACACCTCTGAAGGCAATTTAGTGAATACACAGGAGCAGATAAACAACTCCTTTTATAAATATTACTCAACACTTTATAAGGCACCTGACCCCGGCGACCCTCAAGTAATGCAAATATTTTCAGAACAAGCGGCCCTTACGCAGGTGACGCAGGCCCAACATGCAGAGCTAGAGGCTGCCATTACGGACGCGGAAATCTCTGATACCATTAAACAACTAGCCAGGGGTAAAACCCCAGGAATGGACGGCTGGCCCACAGAATTCCACACCACATATTCAACACAGCTGGTTCCCCGGTTGCTTATCATCTATAAGGAATCATTTGAAAGAGGCACACTACCTCCCTCTCTCCGTGAGGCAATACTAGTGGTTCTCCCGAAACCTGGTAGAGACCCTCTCCTTATGAGTTCCTACCGCCCGTTGTCCTTATTAACTTCGGACTATAAAATCTTAGGTAAACTGCTAGCCAATAGGCTATTGGACCTTGTCCCACTACTGGTTCACACAGACCAGAATGGGTTCATCCTTGGCAGAAGCACTGGGTTAAATCTCCGTCGCCTATTTAAACTGCTGGAATGGGCTCAAACAACAACCGAACAGTACTGGTTTGCCGCCTTAGATACTGAGAAAGCATTCGATACCCTGCGATGGAATTATTTGCTGGCAGTGTTGGCACGGTTTGGTATAGGTTCCAAGTTCTTACGTTGGGTAAAAATACTATACACCAGCCCACGGGCCCGGGTGAGAACGGGTCGCATTGTCTCTCCGCCCTTTGAAATTGAGCGGGGCACCAGGCAGGGTTGCCCGCTCTCGCCAATTCTTTTTGTCCTGGCCGTGGAGCCGTTAGCATGTGCACTTCGCAGCCGTGTCTTGAACTGGGTAATAATGGCAAACACACAGTGGCACATAGTCTCCCTCTACGCGGATGATGCGCTGACCAGACCGAGGCCCTCCGTGGGCTAATAGAATTATTGGATGGCCATGCACTGTTATCCGGCCTGAAAAACTGGGCTAAGTCCATGTTCCACCCCAACCATCGCGGAAAACGACGACCCCAACACCGCTGCCCGAACCCTGCATAGATAGATCTCGGACAGCGCCAACACCATAGCCCCCCTCAAGAAAAACAACAATACCCGCGCCAAGAAAGCCAGATGGTTTACCACCAAAGTTCGAGAGTCCAGGCGCACTTACCGCCACCTCGAAAAGGCCTGGAGGAACACCAAATCCACAGAAGCCCACAACAACTTCAGAGCCGCCACCAACGCCCACCACCAACTCATCAGAGAAACAAGGAAAAAAGCGATTGAAGACAGAATCTCCACCCATGCACACAACAGCAATGAACTCTTCAACATCATCAAGGAGTTCGCCCAGCCCACAAGCGAGTCTACTGACATCCCTCCCTCGCAGGACCTCTGCGACAAACTCAGCACCTTTTTCCACCACAAATTCAAGAGCATCTACGACAACTTCGACGAAGCCAACCAACACACTGAACCCTCACCAACCACCCCCAACACCTGAAAACCAGCGATTGACAACTGGACAGCCCTCACCACCGAAGACACACTGAAGACATTGAAGTCAATCCACTCAGGGGCCCCCACGGACCCCCGCCCCCACCACATCTTCAACAGAGCCACCGACACCATCGCACCCATGCTCCGCCACACCATCAACCGCTCCCTGGTGACCGCCTCGTTCCCCGACGACTGGAAACACGCTGAGGTCAACCCCCTCCTGGAGAAACCCTCGGCGGACCCCACCAACCTCAAAAACTACAGACCCATCTCCCTGCTCCCGTTCCCAGCGAAAGTCATCGAGAAAGCCATCAACAGCCAACCCGCCACATTCATCGAAGAGCACAACATCCTCGACTCCTCCCAATCCGGCTTCAGAAAAAACCACAGTACGGAAACCGCCCTCTTCGCCGCAACAGACGACATCCGCACCCTACTGGACAAAGGAGAAACAGTAGCCCTCATCCTCCTCGACCTCTCAGCGGCGTTCGACACAGTCTCTCACCGCACCCTAATACGCAGACTCCACGACGCAGGAATCCAGGACAAGGCCCTCGACTGGATCCGCTCCTTCCTCTCCGGCAGAACGCAGCGGGTCAGACTCCCCCCTTTCCTCTCGGACCCTACACCTACCACCTGCGGAGTACCCGATGCTCTTCAACGTCTACATGACTCCACTCGCCCCCATCGTCTGAACCTATGGACTCAACATTGTGTCATACGCAGATGACACCCAACTCATCCTCTCCCTATCCAATGAACCCAACACCGCCAGACACAACTTTCGAGAAGGCATGGAAGCCGTCGCCAAATGGATGAAAAACAGCTGCCTACAACTAAACACCAACAAAACAGAAGTACTCATCATGGGCCCAAACCCCGATGCCTGGAGCGACACCTGGTGGCCCCCCGCCCTCGGAAACCCGCCAACCCCCACGGACCACGCACGCAACCTGGGAATCATCCTGGTCTCCAAGCTCAAAATGGACTGACAGATCAACTCCGTCTCGTCTTCCTGCTTCCACACCCTCCGCCTCCTTCGTAAGACCTTCAAATGGATCCCCCTCGAACACAGAAAGACCGTCACTCACGCCCTGGTCACCAGCAGACTCGACTACGGCAACGCACTCTACGCCGGAATAAACAAAAACCTCACCCGCAAGCTACATAACATCCAGAACGCCGCCTCAAGACTGGTCCTCAACCTGCCAAAACACTGCCACATCTCGCAGCACCTGCGCACACTCCACTGGCTCCCCGTCGAGGCTAGAATCACCTACAAGATACTCACCCACGCACACAAGGCCCTCCACGACACCGGACCAGCATACCTGAACAACCTACTCAAATTCCACGCACCCCAAAGGACCCTACGATCAGCCCAGCTCTCCTACGCTGTGGTCCCCTGCACCAGAAAGACCAGATCGTGAGGCCGCTCCTTCTCCTTCCTCGCGGCCAAAGCCTGAAACGACCTTCCGCTCCACCTCAGACAGACAACATCGCTCCCCATCTTCGCAAGAAACCTCAAAACCTGGCTCTTCGACAGACCCCCTCCTTGATGGACTGGAACCTGCACCCCCCCATCCCTAGCGCCTTGAGACTCTTATGGGAGAGTAGTCGCGCTTAATAAACGCCTGATTGATTGATTGTGTTATTTCCAAAGTCGCCCATACCCGCGATACAGAGGCAGCAGCAATCCCATGCCCCACTCATCAGAGCATATGATTCCTTCAAATACCTAAGAGTCAGATTTATCACTCCTCTTCTGATCTTATCAATGGCAACCTGGGTAGGGTGATCACCAGTGCTAGGGCCACGCTCCCGTTTTGGACCAACCTTCTGCTATCCCCCATGGGTCGGATGGCCATTTTCAAGATGTTTCTTCTTCCGAGGCTTCTTTACTTTTTTACTGTATCCCCTTACAGGTTGCCTCAGAAAATATTCAAGGACCTGCGGTCGCTGCTTGTGACCCTGATATGGGGCACTTCCATGGCAAGGGTAGCACTCTCGAAACTATACCTCCCCATGTCAGATGGTGGACTAGGAGCGCCCAACTACGAACTATATTATGCAGCTGCACAACTTCAGTGGCCTATGCGCTAGCTTGCAAGAAATAACCTATCTGAACTGGACACCTGGGCAATAGCGCTAAAGCAGTCAGCCTTGCTCGAGTGGTTGTTGGGGTCCAAAACGCAGCTACAGAGGAAAAGCGGATGCACCTTGATGTCGGCAGCCCGCGACGTTTGGACGAAATACGTATTAACTAGACGTCATCCCCCACCATATGCTCCAGATCTCTCCATCGAGACGACGCCATGCACATATATTTGCCTAAAGTGCCCAGAATTAGCCGAGTGGCAGACAGCCGGCCTCACAACATGGGGTGACCTGTTCACAGACTCAACCCTAAGCAATTTCGATACTCTGATAGACGACTACGGCGTGTCGCCAGGAACATTCCTCTTATACGCGACATTAACGCAACAAGCAACACGAATTTGGGGGGACATAAGCACAGTACCCACAACCTACGGAGCTCTACAGACATTATTGACACAGGGGACGGGCAGGAAAGCCATAACAGCCATTTACAACTCCCTTAGAGCAGACACAGCCCCCTCACTAACCCCATTGCGAGATATCTGGTGCACGGCACTGTCCATCGAAATTACCGACAATGAGTGGGTGCAGTGAGTGGGAAACCCCAAGGTAATATGCACAAATGCCAGATTAAAATTCACCCAATTCAACTATCTACATCATACATATCTAACCCCGCACAAACTGGCACATATGTACCCAACATCCATGGACATATGCCCTAGATGCCAGCATTCGGACGCCAACTTTTTACATATGGTTTGGACATGCCCTCACATCATTCTGGGGAAAATTCTCAGAAATATTAACAGCATCAACGGGAACCCCACTTCCAGCCCAAGGTGCACATTACTTGCTCTGCATTACAAAACGCAATGCACGTCACAAGAATCTCAATACGTTTCTGGACTTGGCGCTGGTATTGGCTAAACGTGCACTTGCTATGGCTTGGAAATCGTCGGTGGGCCCTTCCACCCTTGTCTGGCTGGTCGCCCTTTGCCGGGCCCTGGTGGCCGAGCACGAGATACAGGCATCCCAAGCTCCACGATCGACGTCTAGGGCACAACCTATGGAATGGCAGCAATATTTGACCACCATAGAATCCAGTCTTTGCGCAACAAGCACTAACCCGTAATAAATTAGTGGTTTCACCATTATAGCCTGAGGGCACATCTAGGACCCTCAGTACTTACATCCAGGTGCGCTATTAAGGGAAGTGCTTAGCTAAGCGCACGCATACCTAACTCACGGACTCAGTCATCTTTTCACTTAGGCCCGGTCCAATCATACCTTGGTCACTGTATGGAAATTACACTGAGCAACCCCCCCCCCACCACCCCACCAACCCCTCCCATCATCGGAGTTCACACCAGCACTTTTACCTTTCAGATTGCACTTTTAACAAGCGGAGCAGATAGTGGTATCACATTTATAATACTTATTTACTGGACAGGCACACTACTTTAGTTGGATTCAGTTTGATCTTATGATTTGACACAGCTATGTAATGTAAAATATGTTGGAAAAATCCTAGGGTGGATCGATGCTGTTGTAAAACGATTGTGATATTGTATATGAACTGTCGCCCCAACCAGGAGGGCACATAAATGCAAATGGAAACTTACAAAATCAAAACATGTACCCTACCATGATTCATATACTGCTGTAAGTTGGTTTAGAAAAAAATTTCAATAAATATTATTCACAAAAAAAAAAGGAAGGAAAGCAATCTTTTGGCGTTTTGCAAACTTTTAAAAACCTGGCTGTTCAACAACTAGCCTGAGCTCATAAATCCAGCTGTCCCATTCCTGGGTAGTCTCTTTGTAGTTCCGCCATGCCTAGACACCCTCGGGTATTAGTGCGCGTTACAAATTAAAATTTCATTTCATGACACCGCTGGCAGACCTCATCTGAGCACGCAACATTGACACACTCACCTACAATGACAACACACAACTGATACTGTCCCACTCATACAGAACAACCAACACCAGAAATAACTTCAATTTGTGCATGACTTAAATGGCCCCCTGAATGACGTCCACTGCTTCAAACTCAACACAGACAAGAATTAAGTGGTAATCTTCAGAAAAGATGCCTCACTGTGGGTCTCTGCCTGTTGGCCTATGGACCTCAGACACCCCCCGCAAACCCAGTACAAAGAAAGAAACCTCAGGATCATCATCAACAGCAAGCTGGACATGTCCGATTAAGTCTATGTCATTGCCAGATTCTGCTTCCACACTCTGAGGATGCTGAAAAAGATTTTCAAGTGGCTACCTAACAACACCCAGAAAACCATCACCCAAGCCCCCTCACCAGCAGATTGGACTAAGGGAACACTCTCTTGATGGGAATCGCAAACTAACTGAAAAAATAATTCAGACTGTCTGGAACAGAGCAGTTAGACTGGCCCTCAACCCCCCACACTGGTCTCACACCATCCCACACCTAATTATTTATTAAAATGTATTTATTTTTGAGCTTTAAATAGCTCTTGCAACACCTGAAGGTATCAGAGTGCTTTACATGCTTTGAGAATACGTTTACTCTGAATGAACATGAGTGGATTTGTGTAGGTAGGGTCAGTCATAAAAGGGGTAAAAAACAAAAACATACATCATTAAGGTATTAGAAGATAGTCACCAAGGGTATATAACAGTACTGCATTAAGGTAATGTTGTTGAGACAGATGGGAGACTGAACTAACCCTGGGCAGATAACTCCGCTCCGCCAGCGGAGTTTGCGGAGATTTGCCTACTCCGCGCTCCGTGGCGAAAGCGGAGTAGGCCGCTCCCTCCCCCCTCCCAAATGCTTTAAAAAGATATAAAGAAGGCACTTACCTGTGTTTCTGCCGCCTCCCCTGCCTGGCCGCTCTCCTTCCTGCTCCTCTCGCGTCCTCGTCGTTCTTCATTAAAAAAAAAACACTACGTTGTACGTCTAGCAAGTGCACATGCGCACGCGCAAGACTTACAACGTAGTGTTTTTTTTCATGAAGAAGGACGTCGAGGACCAAGAGGAGCAGGAAGGAGAGCGGCCAGGCAGGGGAGGCGGCAGAAACACAGGTAAGTGCCTTCTTTATATCTTTTTAAAGCATTTGGGAGTGGGGAGGGTGCGGGGAGGGCACGGAGCGGAGGGGAGCTACGAGTAGCTCCACAGAGCTTTTTTCAAACTCCGTGGAGCTACGCGTAGAGGCACTACGCCAGCTCCGCCCAGGCTTAGACTGAACAAGTCAGAACTGCCTCAGAGGATCAGGTAGAAGTGGGTAGGGAACCATATTTCAGTTTGTGCATGTGTTGAAGTGGTTGCTAAACAGAAGAGATTTGAGGTCCCGTTTTAAGCAGGAGAAGGAGTGGTTGCAGCAGAAATCCTTGGGGAACGAGTTCCAGATCCTAGGAGCATTGCCTGAGAAGGAGCGTGCCTGGGAGGATTTCTTCTTTAGATTAGGAGGTATGAGAAGAGGAGAGTTAGAGAAACTCAGTGACCAGCTTCTTCCTGCTCAGGAAAGTTTGGTTTCAAGGAATTTGGGGTTTTTGTATGAAGGGCTTTGTGAATGATGCAAGCTGTCTTGAAGAAGCATCTTCCTTCAATGTGAAGCTATTTGAGACTCTTGAGGGCAGGTGAAATGTAATCAAACCATTTAGTACCTGTGAGGAGCCCGGCAGTCTCATTGAGGCCTGCTCTTAGTGGGGCGAGGTGACTTTTCAGGGTTCCTGTGATCATGGCGTTGCCTTAATCAAGTCTTGAAAGGACGAGTGATTGTACTAACATTTTAAGATCGTCAGGGGGAATGAACAGTTTGATTTTCTTGAGATGTTCAAGTGTGTAGAGAGTTCCTTTGGCTGAGTTGTTGATGTGTTCCTTCATTAACATGTATTTTGTCCAGGGTGATACCTAAGGACTTTATGGAGTTCAATATTGAGAGAGAACAGTTTGGAGTGTCCAGATTCTTGAGCCATTCTTGAATTGGCAAGGGTTTGCTTTTAGAGGAGAAGAGTAATAGTTCTGTTTTTGGGGGTTGAGCTTTAGGTGATTGTTTTCGAGTCAAGTTTGTATCTTATTTATTGTGGAATTCAGATGCCAGATGTCATTGGGTGATTTGATTTCATAGTAGAGTTGAGTGTCTTCGGCATATAAGTGATATTTGACCCCCACTTGGTTCAGAATGATTGTGAGGGGTTCCATTAGGAGATTAAAGAGGGCGAGGTAGAGGATTGAGCCTTGACGTACACCTTGTGGAACTGGTACAGCCTTTGTAAGACAGCTGTTGATTTTTATTTGTTGCAAGTGGCGCTGCAGATGGATTTGAACCATCTCAGGACTGTGCCATTTATACCTGTGTGGTTCTTGAGTAACCTGAGTAAAGCTTTGTGATATACAGTATCAAATGCTGCAGATAAATTGAGTAGGATTAGGAGGAAGGAGTCACCTTCATCTAGAGATCTGTAAATGTTTTCTGATATATTGAGCAATGCAGTTTCAGCGCTGCAGGCTTTTATGAATCCTGATTGGAATGTGTCATGGAGGTTGAATTCATCTATGTGTTGGTTGAGTTGTAGCAGGACAACTTTTTCCAGAATTTCATCTAGGAAAGGAAGGAGGTTGGTGATAGGTCTGAGAATACGGAGGTCGTTGGGGTCCTCCCCGGGTTTTTTGATAATGGGTATGATTTGGCCTGGTTGGAGGGAGTCAGGTATACAGCCAGATGAAAGAGAGACATTAATGGTTTTAGTCCAAAACAAGGAGATGATATAGTTGAAGCTCTATACTAGGGTGGAGGGGAGGCAAAGAGATCAGCAGTGTGGGATGTGGGCTTCAAATGTGCGATTATATTGAAGTCTTCACTCTCTGTCATAGGTTTGAAGTCTGTCCACTTAGCATCGTTTTTCAATGGTAGGTGATCATTGTTGTTGTCATTGTTTTTTTTGGGGGTGCACTTCGGACCTTACTTAGGTCCCTAAAGATGTGCTTCTTGTAGCAGAGCTGTTCGGCTCTCAGGAGTGAGAGGTGTGCCAGAGAGTGTTTTTTCTTCCATAATCATTCAGTTGGTCTAAGCTGCCTCCTTTCTTTAGTAAGATCTGCGTTGTACCAGGATCTAGATTGGATTTTTCTGGATCGCTTTAGTGCCACTTGGTCAAGAACATCAGTCATTGCTGAGCTATAGTGGGTGGTAAGGTTATCTACGGTGCGATAGAGAGGTTGCGAATGTAATTGGGCACTGATTTTGGATTCCAGCTCAGTTAGTGGGATTTGTTTGATGTTCCTTGCCCAGTGTGTAGGTTTGATGGATGGGGCTGGGTCAGAGGTGGGATGGGGTGGTCAGTGAGATTGAACAGTATTAGATGGTGGTCTGTCCAATCATTGTGTATGATGGATTGAAAGAGACAAGGTCACTTCTAGTAATTATGGCATCTAGGGTAGAGCCTTCATTATGGGACTGATCATTAGAGGGTTGCATGAGGTTGTTTAATTGAAGAAGGTTTGTAAGTATACGGACTGTGGTATCTATATTCTGTGCCATTCCAGTGCCAGTTGAAGTCACCTAGGAGCACGTCTTTAGAGTCAGTTAGGGAGAACCGTGTTATTAGGCCAGGCATCAGCACTGGCTCCCTATTCATAAGCACAGAAAACTCAAGCTCCTTACCCACACACAAAGCACGACACAACACAGGTACTGACTACCTGAACAGCCACGTCCAGTTGTACCAAACCACCGGGCAGTTCTGCTTAGCCAGACTCTCCCATTCACTAAGCCTGGGCAAAGCACTATGCTACGCTCGCGTAGTTTGCGAAGTTTGCGCTACTTCGCACTACGCGAATTGCACGTAGCACAGTGCAAACACGCGTAGCGTAGCGTAGCGGTCATTTTTTGCTTGCTCGCGGTCCTCAACGTCAAGTTGGCGACCGCGAGCAAGCAAAATGACATCCCGGCGAGACTTCTTCCTCGTTCGCGATCAGCAACATCAAGTTGCCGATCGCGAGCGTGGAAAATAAACCTCCCGGCGAGATTCTCAACGCGGGGAGGTCAGGTTTCTCATTGCGAGTGGTTGCGCATGCTCGCGACCGCTCGCGATGAGAAGCTACCAGTCCGCGTTGAGAAGCTGCCGCTCGAGTAAAAATCTACTCGAGCGGCAGTAAAGACAGCTCGCACTGTGCAAGATGCCGTTTTCAATGATTGCACAGTGCGGACAAGCATCCGGCACTGTGCAATCAGTGCGAACAGCATTTTGCACAGTGCACTACGCAGTTCGCGTACTATGCGTAGCTCGCGTAGTGCGAGGTGCACTTCACGTAGCTTCGCGTAGCGCTACTTCGCGAACTACGCCCAGGGTTACCATTCACACATACCACACATGAGCAAAATTAGAACAGAAGGTCATGCTTTCTCATACATGGCTCTGAAAGCGTGGAATGACCTCCTGCATCACACTAGAGTCTCCTCATCACTTACTGAATTCCAAAAGAATCTGGAGACCTGACTCTTCTAGTAAGGCTCCTCGAGGTCAGTACCACACACTGGCCAGGATACACTCACAGGTGATTAGGCACTATAAAAATCCACATAACACATAATATAACATAGCAAAACATAACATAACATGTCTTCACAGATTCTTCACAGAAGTTGAACGGGCTGATGGAAGAAAAGGCTCCAGAGGCCAATAACATCACAGTTAGGGTTTGCAAATCCTAATTCTCCAATGCTCCGCAAACTAAATGTCAATATATTTCTAACTTTTTGTGAGAGTTAACCCCTTCATTCTCAACCTGAGCCCCCCTTTAAACACTAATTTCTCAAAAACTATTGAATGCAATTAGATCATAAAGGAAAAAGCATGATCTTCGAGTAAAGTTCTAACTTCATGGAAATTTTTTTACAATTCCTTCTAGCTGTTTTTTTCTGCATTGAAGAGCAAAACTTCCGGTGGGAATTAAAATAGGAACAAAGAACTCATGTGGATGAACTTTTTTTCTAAAGATTAGCCTTATTAAGCCAAATGTATTAAGGAAACTAAAAAAAAATCTTCTATGGAAACTCGGACCTAATGATAACTACACTGAAGCTATCTCCGCCAGTAATAGCACTACCTCCAGAAATTAGTATATTTTGCATTACTGACCTACTATCAATAGGGCACCTACTGTTTTCCTTCTGACTGCTATGAAATATTTAAGGAATTATCCAAAACCTTTTCCTTCCCTAATGGCAAAAACTTTTTCTCAATATTTTGTTGCTGATCTCTGCATTTGGCATAACCCTTTCATTCAGGCATCCTTATCATTCATAGTCAGTAGCCTTCTCCCTGGTTTTGCCATCTTTTTGGCACACTATTATAAATGGGGCAAAGACCTTCTGTGTTCCAGGCAAAATAGATTTTAAACTCCTGGAGTACTCCCCATTCACAAAAAGCCATATTTCAGTCCTTTTTCAGTAATTTGATGGTACCTCTAGGATGCGCTCTGAGGCTGCTAGCTTACTTTGCCTTACTGTGCCAACATCTGCTTCCGACACTTACAATTATATAAGTCTTTTCCCACTGCATATTGAAGTTATCCACTATTGACCCTATCTATAGTAATATTCAGTAAAGTTCATGTTTACATTTTTTCCTATTCTCTCTTGGTGTTGAATATAGTTGTATATTACTGTTACTTGTTTTAGGACTCTTGTAAAGAGCAGACCTTCCAGGGCAGGGATGTGCATAGGAGACTCCTGATGTGCGCAGCCCAGGAGCTCTGCACAGGTAGTCTGGCGCAGAAGGGACTCTGCAGGGTTTGGTAGTGACCTGGGATCGGCCTTTATAATGTTGGTGTACACAGATAGGGAAAATCGTGTGCTTTACTGTTTTGTCTGTAGTGACACTATATGCTTATGGGTAATATTGCCTTTGAGTGCAGCTCAACTCCCCCATGGTCTACAGACAGCTGAGCCATACCAATGTACAGTGTAACCTGGGTGAAAAGAACAATCCTGTAAAGTCCAAAGACATATTTGGACAGCTTATGGGTCATCCCGGAATGTCATTTTTCTCTGACTGAGCTCAGGATCAGAGCCCAGGTCTTTTATCACCCTGCTGGGCTGGGTCAATTGCTTTTCTCTCTAGCCGCAGGAACAAAGGCCTTCCTCACAAAGGGAGCAATTAACTGTGATTAAGTCAGCTCCTGAGAAGGAAGTGGTCAGGTGGACTGCTCTGCATCAATTAGCCAGCTGCCATCTTGTGCCAGGAAGAGGGCCGACCCAAGCCCAGTAAACGAAGGGAGGGAGCCCAGACCCTGGAGCCAAAACAGAAGAGGGGCTCCTTTTAAATTTTGCTGGGCAGACCCTGGCAGTGATGTCAGCGAGCGGAGAAGCTGAGACCCCCAGTGCACATGAGGCAGGTGAATCCTGGGTGACACCATCTTGAAGTGTTCCAGAAGGATGTGGCTGGAGGTTGGGACAGGGGCAGAGAGGTGATGTGGCACATCAGGATAGGTCAAAGGTGCATCCCTGCTGGAACCTCCCATCCCCTCTTAAAAAACGTCCAGCACAGGGGGGAGAGCTCTCTTGGTTGTGTTTTTCTGCTGGACACTCGGACTAGATGCTGCTGCCATGGACATTTGGAAGGAGGAATCCCCTGACTGCCATCCTGTTGCAAAGTCATCCTGTGCCCTGAGCACCCCCATTTTCTTGCTGACTGGTACTTATGGTAGCTGTCTCTGACTGTCTCTGGACTCTGCTTAATCAGGCCCAGATACAGTGCTAAGCTTAAAACACACTTAGAATACAGTGAAAACACCTAAATACACTATGGGTTAGTGTACCCCTATGATTAGCATGACCCCCTATAAGGCCCTGATATATAATAGGGCAGGAGGATCAAAACTACCTTTAAGTCCCTAGTATATATTAGGTCATGGCAGTTTAGAGGCCAGCAACCCTTTATGAACTTGCATGTGTGCACTGCTGAATCCTGAGGTCAGTTTAAAATCAGTCCTGTGTTGCAGGACTGATTATAACATGTAAATTGTGCCTAGACTCGACTTTGGTGTTTGGGGCACTTAAAAATTCATAAACCACAATATTTTGGCATATTACATACCCCCAGGGTCTCCCCTAGGTGTCCTTCACAATAGGAGCTACAGAGGGAAATAACGCAGGTTGTCCTCCACTCACAACTCTTTCATCAAAAAAACTTGCTTATATCTTGGGAGAAAACATCATGAGCATACCCTATCCCTATTCATGGTTATATTACTTAGGTACTAGCTCAAAATTGCTGTACACATTGGGTGCTCCTATCCCTGTTTAAAAATGTTTACGTGTCTATCTCCCCCAGGACCCAAACTGTGTGTGTTTCTCACACCCCACAGTTTCTCACATCCAACAACAAAAAATGTGTGAAAGGTGAGGAGGCACCTCACGGAAACACCATCCAGGGAGCTACTGATAGGTTCTCATCAGCATGCTCCACTTATCATCATCGGCAGCCTCCACACCATACAAAATATATGTGAAAAGATGTGCGCAACTAAATTGAAATAAAAATGTGAAAAAAGGTAAACACCCAGAAATGTATTTGTGTGCCTATTAAACCTGACCCCTACTATAAGAGCAATAGAAAATAATTTTTCTAGCTCCTACACTATAAAGCGAGCTAAACAATCACTGCCACTATTTCCAATTTTAATCACTGCTGTGTGTTTGCTCACATTAAAAACAAGACCTACTGTCGTGCTCCATCATTATGATACATTCTGTATCAATAGGGATAGGGTATGATCATGATGTTTTCTCCCCTAAGTGTCCCAGTGGTGATGGGTAAGGTAGTTATAAGGAGGACCTTTAAAAAATAGGTTTTATATGCTTGGTGTTTAGTGAAATTGCACCTTACACTTCCCACTTGCAGTAAAGTGCTTCTCAAATTCGACTTTTGTAATAGGAGCACTGTGGAGTGAGGATCTGCAATATTTTTACATATTCTGAATCCCTAAAGTCTCCCCTGGGTGTTCTAGGGATCGGGCCCTGTAGATATAGACAGGGTCCTTATAAAATATGTTTTGTAAGCTCTGATGTCGAAGAAATTACCCTTTTCATTTTCCACATTGCAGATCCCCAACTACATTGGTTAACATGGCAAGAATTTATTAATTAATAATTCCCACCAGAAAACCTTCAAACATATCATTCAAGGACTTACTAAAATAGTATTGATAAATCCAACAATATGCTACTATTGAATATATGCTAAAATGTACAGACAAGAAGTTATGACTTTTTTTCTGTAAGCCTTCCAGTGATCTGCCCTGATTGGTCAGAGTTAAGTGGATTAGCCAGGCTGCTTTGATGAGGTGATAAGTAACCCCTTGGGGTGAAAGAGCCATTCTGGGAGGAGAGGGCTCTGATGCTTAGGAATGCCAGAGCAAGGGGGAGGGGTCTTGAACAATGATCTTCAAAAGAAGGAGGAGATAGGCAGAAGAAACCAGTTTAATTTATGCCCCTACCCTCTGAACCCAACCAGATGACAGGCTTAAGGAAGGAATGTGCAGATGCCAGGGGGAGGGTATCTATGGAGACGAGCCATCCTGGAGGTTGATTTAGCCAGCTCTTGCCTCTCTGTTGAGACTTCAGCCATCTTGGAATTTGGAGAAATAGTGCTTTCTGGGAGACCACTGTGTAACACTTTGGAGGAAATGGTCATGCTCTGGGGTGCTGCTATGCACCTCATTGGACAGGAGAGCCCTCCTGTGTGACCCCAGAGAACACTGAATAAGTATCTGAGAGTTGCAGTGCCTCTCAGATCTGCTGCTTGAAACTAAAGGAAGAAGAAGGGTCCATGCTGGAAGTTTGATTTGCACCAACCAGGCCCTGCACTCTGAATGACTATGCCTGCTGCACAATCTGGAACTATAGCCCTGTGGATAAAACCTGCTTGAAAAGGACAAAATAATGGACTCCCTGCAAGCTACAGGTTAACAGAGCTCACCTGCACCATCACCACCAAGAATCCCCAGCCTGGAGTACTACCAGTGGAATTGTAAGGGTTTTGTCCAAGTGGATTGTGGACCATCTTGGAGCTTCCAGATCCTTGGAGTAAGTTTTGGACACTTTGGGACCCTCAAGGGAACTTCAGGAAGAAGTTCCGGAAGTTTGGAGAACTTTGGAGCAACTTTGAAAAAAGCTCCATAAGTGGATCGACTCGACCTGGCCAGCCAAGCCGGCGACCCTCAACCGTGAGACGGCCTGCCCTCCAGATTTGTCCCGCTGAAAAGCTCTAGAGCTCCGACCTCTAGAGTTTGACTGGGAGTTGATTGAAACCCAAGCCAGCGAACCCTCACCGAATCCGACCTGGTGAAGAGCATTGAAGGACCCCGGGAGAAAAAGCACCATAAAAGTTTCTAACTTCGAACGTAGAAAAGGTGACCTGGACCAATCGCGAGAGTCAAGCCGCTCACCTTCAACCGTTAGCCGGCCTGGATCCCTGGTTCGTCCCGCTGGAATGCGCCAGAGTTCTGACCTCAATAAGTTTGACTGGGAGCTTGTCGCACAGCAAGCTGGCGAACCCTCACCGAATCTGGACTGGCTGAGAGCTTAGAGGAAACCCAGGTAGAAAAGCTCCAGAAAAGTTTCTAAGTCAGAAGGTAAAAACTTTGACGAGGCCTAACGCGAGGGGTAGCCGCACAGGGCTCCATTGCAGTCAGCCTGAAACTTTGACTTTGTCCCGGTCTAGCGTGACCAAATGTCCCAATAGGCACTATTGGTTTCTATGTGCTAAATAGTGCTAAAACTTTAAAAATTCATATCTCCCGTTCCCTACATTGGATTTATTTAGTTTTTTGTTTTGGTGTCATTTTAAAGATAAAAATATTTCCTACTTTTATAAATTGGTGTTAGATTTTTATTATGTGTTGTGTCTTAATTATTTACTGAATTGATGGTTTCAAATGCTTTAGATACCTGTCTTTGAAGCTAAGCCTCCCTGCTTGCAGCCAAGCTACCAAGGGTTTAGCATGGGAATAATTTTCTGAGACCTATTCTGAGCCCTATATTGTATTAGTGGCATTGTTGCCAGTGGTAGATGCATTTTTTCCTCTACTAATAATCCACTTTCCAACATTTTGATAGCCCCCCCCAAACGAAAGGTGATGGGTTACTAACCTACACCCTGGTAGTCCTCATCAGCTAAGTGGAAAAACCTGAAATGTCCATCAGCATGTGCATGGGCAACCCCAGGTCTGTGTTCAACTGTAAAGTCCATTACCTGTAGGGAAATGGACCACCTTTTTTTTTTTTTTACATTCCAGATTTACTCGTAATCTGCCCATGGGCTATCAGCAAGAATTACCTTACAATGTGCGTGATACTCCAGGGTTACACACACACTCTTCATTTATACTTACAGTCCATGTGCAGAAATCACAAGAATAAGGATCGTACAGTATGAGTAAGGAAAAAACAAAAACATTAGAACATTGCACAGCAGTGACTGGTGACGGAATTCGCTCACAGGATTGAGGATACCCAAGCGTTAATTATCCATTGCATGGGATCGGGTGACCACCTGTCATTCAGAGGTTATGTGACCGGTGTAGGAGGGGGCCCTACTACTTAGCTATATCTGGCTCTCCTGTGCTTGGGTGTCCCGGCTATCCCCTGTCTCTGTATGTGGCAAAGAGGTGTTTGGTTGTGTTCTCTGAGTAGTATCTGATTCCGAGTCCAGTTGCAAGTCCCGCATTTGCAACCCTTCCAACATATGCCCCAAGTACTCTAAATCCCGTTCTGCATGTTCATCTGTGCGTACAATTTTGAGGCAACTTTCTTCTGCCACCCCATTCCGTATATCTGACAGCCATGTTGCAAATTTTGGAGGGAGTGTTTGAGTCCAGTGTATCGCAAAGCGCCATTTTGCCAATACCAGGCCAAGGAGAGCAAATTTGTGTCATGCGCATGTTCCCTTTTTTGGTGTTGGGAGTACCCCCAGTAGGCAATGTTCAACCGTCTATTCTATCCGGACTGCTGTGGTGGTCCGGAGTATCTGGATAACTTGATGCCAATACCTTTGTAACCTGATGCATGTCCAAGTCATGTGCAGGAGGGTGGCTGGGTCTGAGCTGCACATGGGGCAGTGGGAAGGGCGCGCTGGGTTAAAGCATGCTAGTCTCTGAGGGGTCAGATGCGTACGATGTAAGCTGTGGAACTGGGTAAGTTTACACCTAGCATTACTAGCCACCTCTTGGACTTGTGCAAATGCCCTTTTCCACTCCCCTTCCGTAAGGGGGACCGTCAGTTCGGCAGTCCACCTGTCCTTTATCTGTGACGTCTCAATGACACGTTCAATGGACCACCTTAACAGCTTGGAATTTTCCCCTCTCATCTGTATGAGCCATCTGAGAGGCCTGTGGTCAGTTTGAACATGATAGTGAGTCCCAAACAAATGTCTCACCTGTTTCAGGGACCAAACCACAACAAAAGCCTCTCTCTCAATAGCACTCCATCTCTGCTCTCTGGGAAGAAGTCGCCTGGTAATAAAGACAACTGGCTAATAAAGGCCTGTTTCATTTAATTGTGACAACACTGCCTCAATCCCTTGTTCTGAAGCATCTATCTGAACCACAAATTCCTTTGTGTAGTCAGGGGCCAGTAGCACTGGTGCTGAACACATAGCAGCTTTCAGAGTGTCAAAATCCTTCTGACACTCTGGGGTTCAATCCACCTTTTTGGGACTCTTCTTAAAAGTCAGTTCTGTTAGAGGCCCCACAATGGTCCGATAATTTTGAACAAACCTTCTATAGTACCCAGTCAGTCCAAGGAATGCCATGACCTGAATCAGGGTAACAGGAGCTGTCCAATCCTAAATAATTTGAATCTTGGCCTGGAGAAGCTCTATATGGCCTCCACCTATCAGGTGGCCCAGGTGCACCACAAAACACTACTCTATTTGGCACTTACATTCCTTAATAGTCAAGCCTGCCTGCTGCATGGCCTGAAGCACCTCCCTCAGGTGGCTTAAGTGATCCCCCCCAGGTAGAAATATATACAACTATATCATCCAGATAAGCTGCACTGAACTGCTCTAACCCAGACAAGACCCTGTTCACCAACCTTCGGAAGGTGGCAGGTGCATTCTTTAAACCATAGGGAAGTACCTTGAAATGATAATGTCCTTCTGGTGTGGAGAATGATGACCTCCCCTTTGCTTCATCTGTGAAGACAATCTGCCAGTATCCTGAAGTCAAGTCAAATGTACTCAGGTACTTGGCAGCCCCTAACCTGTCAATGAGCTCTTCTGCTCTAGGTATAGGGTGAGCACCAGTCTAAGAGGGTCATTACAATGGCGTAACGATCACCACCGCCGGGCCGGCGGTGGCGACCATTACGCAATCGTAAAGTGAATTACCCACCGCCATATTACGATGGCGGTGGGTATCGCGGCAGACGCAAAGTGGGTCTGCCGCTTTTCCGCTGGTCTGCAATCATTATGATTGCCGGCCGGGCGGAGCAGGGGCACAAATATGGTGGCGGTGCCTAGCAGGCACCGCCAGCCATATTAGGATGTGAAGTTTTGAAGGCCCCGCCATGGAAAGGCTGGCAGGGATTTGCTTTGGGGGCCTGTTGTGGGCCGCCAGGGGGGTGGGGGGTGCACTTGGGGGGTACCCATGGTACCCCCCTGCAGTTCCCTGCACCAAGTGGCAGGCACCGCGTGGTGACTGCCACATGGTGCAGGGAAATGCCAGGCATGCCATTATGACATTGCGGCGGGTGCTGCTGTAAGCAGCACCCGCCGCAATGTTAAAATGCGGGATGCGACCGCCAGGGTGGCGGTCGCATCCTAATTCACGGTGCGGGACCGCCGCATTTCTGGCGGCCGGTCCCAACACCGCGAGGATGGCGGGCGGACTCAGGTCCGCCCGCCATCCTTATAGGCCCCTTAGAGACTGTATTCAGTCCTCTGTAGTCCACACAGAATCTTCATTCTTTTGGTCCCCCCTGGGGATTCGGTTTGGGCACCAGCACCACTGGACTGGCCCATGAACTTTTAGACGGTTCAATTACCCCCCCACTTCAGCATCTTAGATACCTCAGCCTTAATGCTTGCTCTGACATGGGCAGGCAACCTCTACAGTTTATTTTTGACAGGTAGGCTCATACAAGTTTCAATGTGGTGCACACACCACTCAGTGATGCTTGGAGTCAAAGAGAGCAGGCCAGAAAACTGCTCCAGTGCCTGTTTTAAGTCTCTGTGCTGCTGGTCTGTCAATTTGGGAGAGAGTACAACACCCTCCACTGATCCATCTTGCACATTATTGGCGAGGAGGTCAGGCACTGGTTTAGTTTCCTACTCCCTCATCAGTGACCAGTAACATGGTCATATATTCCGTGTCACTGTGGGGTTTCAATCTGTTCACATGCAGGACTCTATGAGGGTTCCTGGGGGTGCCAAGGTCAATCAGATAGGTAATCTCACCCTTCTTTTCTAAGATTGGATAGGGCCCACTCAACTCGTCATGGAGGGCCCTGGGAGACACAGACTCCAACACCCACACCAACTGCCCTGGAGTATACTCAGGCATAGTAGCCTTCTGATCATACCAGTGCTCATTTGCTCCTGGCTGGCCTCCAGTTTTCTGTTTGCCTTGTACATGTACTCTGCCATTCTAGATCTCAGGCTTAGCACATAATCAATCACATTGCCCTTTGATTCTATAAGAGGCTTCTCCAAAGACTCTCTCAGCAGGCACAATGGTACCCTCACAGGGTATCCAAACAGCAACTCGAAGGGACTGAAACCAACCCCTTTCTGTGGAACTTCTCTGTAGGCAAACAGTAGGCATGGGGGGAGAACATCCCATCTCCTCTTGAGTTTCTGAGACAACCCATTGATCATGCCCTTCACAATTTTGTTGAACCTCTCCACCAGACCATTTGTCTGTGGGTGATAGGGGGTGGTAAACTTGCAATTGACACCACACTCATCCCACATCACAGTCAGATAGTTGGACAGAAAGTTTGTGCCCCTGTCTGACACCACCTTTTTCGGAAAACCCACTCTGGTGAAAACACCAAGCAGTGCTCTAGCCACTGCAGGAGCATCTATGGTTTTAAGAGGTATTGCTTTAGGGTACCTAATGGCATGGTCCACTACCACCAAGATATACATATTCTTTGATGCAGTAGGTGGGTCCAGGGGACCAACAATGTCCATCACCACCCTTTCAAAGGGAACCCCAACCACTGGCAGTGGAATAAGGGGAGCCTTTGTCTTGCCCCCCAACCTTGCCACTGGCCTGACAGGTGACACAGGAGCTGCAAAACCTATTTACCTTTTCAGAAATATGGGGCCAGTAGAAATGGTTCACCAACTGGTTCCAAGTATTTGTCTGTCCCAAATGTCCTGCAAAGGGACTATAATGACCCAAGGTAAGGAGGAACTCTCTGTACTTCTGTGGCAAAACCAACCTCTGGCTGGCCCCCTCCTTGAGATTTCTGGCCTCAGTATAAAGCAGTCCATCTTCCTAGTAGATTCTATGAAACTCACTGTCATCCCCCTCCGTTTGCTTAGAAGCAATCTGCCTCAAGCTCTCACGGGTGGGGCAGTCTCTCTGTCCCCTACTTAACTCCTCTCTGGAGGGTCCTCCTGCTCCTGTCAGTTCTACCGAATGTGACAGCTCTGGCAGGGATGGAGTCCCTCCCTCAGAAGCCAGATCCTTCCAATCATGGTTAGATTCTTTCTGCACCACTGGAGTTCTCTGGGCTGGCTCACCATGCCCAGTACCCTTGTCCTTGGATCCTTGGCCCTTTGTTCCAGGGTCCAATTATGAAGCCTTTCCCTTCTGGATAGTCTGTGACCAAGTCACAGCACATACCCACTCAGGGAACTCCAATATTTTCATATGGAGACCCCGCTCCACTTCTGACCACTCAGATGCTTTGAGGTAATTGCCCAGTAAATACTGGATTGGGAGTACAGGAGACACAGCTGACTTCATAGAGCCTGTCACACACCCCCTTTCCAAATCCACTACAGCCAGTTTAGTAGTGCTTTCTGCCTAGGTAACCTGGTGAAACTCACCAGGTAGCAACCTCTCCTGAGGCACCAGCTGGTCCAGGACCATAGTTACACTAGCCCCTGTGTCTCTGATAGCCTTCACCTCAGCCCATTAACTTTAGGCCACTGCCTGTACTTATCCATGTCTGGAGGTAAGGCAGCAAGGGTTGCAATATTCACCCCACCCAGGGACACTAAGGTTGCTTCTACCACCTGCCTACCCCTCTCTGGGGCACCACTATCTACCCCCCACACTTACACTGGCAATCCCTAGAAACTGGCCCTAAGTGGGGGGCTTCTTGGTGCAGACTACATCTCCCTTTTTGTGCCCTGGCTGTTTACAGCAAAAGCACTTATCAACCTTTGAGGGATCAAAGAACCCACCATTCTTTCCCTGATACCCCTTCCCTTTGTATTTGGGATAGGTCACCCCTCCCCCTTGTTCAGGTTTTTGTGGTTCTTTGGAGGACTCCTTCTGTTTTTACGTTCTTTTCTCAGGCCTTTCCCCTGGGGAGGGACTTATCCTCCTTTCTTCTGGTCACCCCCCTGGTGCTGATTGGCAACCCGGGGTCTCACCTACTCTGCAGCTGCTTCCCCCAGCTCTCTGGGGTCTGTCAGTTTAGAGTCCACTAGACACTGGCATAACTTCTCTTCTGCAGAATGAGTCTAAATATGTTCTTTCAACAACAAATTATACAATCCCTCATATGTGACAACTTTGTTACTAAAAATCCAGCTTTCCAGTGCCTTCACTGAGATGTCCACAAGGTCTACTCAAGACTTTGCACTCACTTTCTGGGTGTCTCTAAACTTCACCCTGTACTCCTCTGGAGTCAGACCAAATTTCTGCTCGTATGATTCTGCATCCTCCCCCCTCAGGGTCAGGAGCCTATCCTCCCAGCTACTGGAATCAACTTCCACAGGAGTGCACCCCAATACTTAGAGTGGATCCTACTCATTCCAAAGGCTGCTAGCCACTTATCAACATCATCTCCATCTGTGTACTTGGGTAGTATACCCTTGGGAAGTTTGTGGTTGAATCCACCACCCCCAGACATCTCAAACTCTTCATCATTTTCACGGCCACCATTTATTTTAACCTCCTCCCTCTCCCATCTCTTCTTAGCTAATTCAAGCTTCTCCCTTTCCAAGGCAATGGAAGCTAGTTGGGCCTCAAGCTGCCTTTCTGCAAGGGACAGTGAGTGTTCCTGAGATGGGTATCTCCCCCCCCACCATCTGGAATCATATGGCTAACACTGGAGAAAATGGAAGAGGCACCATCCTCAGCCTCCTCTTCGTGAGATTGGGGACACGCCCTCCATCCCCCCTTGAATCTCCTAAGCAACCCCATCCCTGTTCCTAAGGGACCTAAGCAACCCTACCTTCCTAATCTTGTTCAAAGCAGGCAGCCTCTAAGTCTACACTGCACCCTAAGATCAGCAAACCTTAGCTCAGACAGTTTAACCAGGGCTAGCTCCATGGTTCCCTAGTTTTGGGTCACAACAACTAGCACCACAGACGTAGCACAATTTTGGAAAATCAAAACAATGGATTAAAAACAATTTAGTCCAAATTCCAAAAATCAAACTCAAAATGTTGTTCTAAGGCAATTTAGAGGGTTTTTAAAATCTTAATTCACTTTAGTGAAAGGTGTACTTTCTAAACACAAGTCCACAACCCACCGCTGCTACCAAAATGTTGGAAAGTGGATTATTAGTAGTGGTAAATATGCATCTACCACTGGCAATAATTCAACTAACACAATATAGGGCTCAGAAAAGGTCTCAGAAAATTATTTCCATGCTCAACCCTTGGTAGCTTGGCTGCAAGCAGGTAGGCTTAACTTCAAAGACAGGTATGTAAAGCATTTAAAAGCACCAATTCAGTAAATAATTTAGAGACAACACCAATTTATAAAAATAGGAAATATTTTTATCTTTAAAATGACATCAAAACGAAAAAAACAATGTAGGGCACTGGAGATATACATTCTTAAAGATTTAGCATTATATAGCACATAGAAACCTATAGCGCCTATTGGGACATCTGCTAGCACTAGACTAGGACAAAGTCAAAGTTTCAGGCTGACTGCGATGGAGCCCTGCGCGGCTACCCCTTGAGGTAGGTCTCTGGCAAAGTTTTTACCTTCTGACTTAGAAACTTTTCTTCCTGGGGTCCCTCGAAGATCTCAGCCAGTCCGGATTCGAGAAGGGTTCGCCGGCTTGCCTTGCGCAGAACTCCCGGTCAAACTTATGGAAGTCAGACTTCTGGAGCTTTCCAGCGGTATGAACCAAAGATCCAGGCCGGCTTGCGGTTGAAGGTAGGTGGCTTGACTCTCGCGGTTGGTCCCGGTTACCTTTTCTACATTCAGACTTAGAAACTTTTACGGAGCTTTTTCTCCCAGGGTCCCTCAATGCTCTTCACCAAGCCGGATTCTGAAACTAGTTTGACTGGGAGTTGGTCAAAACCCAAGCCGGCGAACCCTCACAGAATCCGGCCTGGTGAAGAGCATCAAAGGACTGCGTAAGAAAAAGCTTCATAAAAGTTTCTAAGTCCTAACATAGAATTATATACTGAATTGGTGTTTTTAAATACTTTACATACCTGTCTTTGAAGTTAAGCCTACCAGCTCACAGCCAAGCTACCAAGGGTTGAGCATGGGAATAATTTTCTGAGATCTATTCCGAGCCCTATATTGTGTTAGTGACATTGTTGCCAGTGGTAGATGCATATTTACCACTGCTAATAATCCACTTTCCAACACATCCGGTCTAAAGGCTCTGACTTTTATTGACCCCAGGAACAATGGGGTACTCCCCAGGACCAGGGAGGCTGGTCTACTTACCCCCCTGAGAACCAGTAGGGGGAAAGACTGTGCATCTGCGCAAGGAAGGAGCGAAGCCCAGGGAAAAAGCAAAGTGAGAGGCTGGCGCTGGGAGCCAGAGAAACCAGTAAAGTATATCACCTTTAAGTCCAGGAGACGTGAGGAAATACTACAGGAGGCTAGTGCTCACCACCATGACCAAAACGAGACAAAGAACATCCAAATTGGCAATGGAGCACCGTCGCGCTCTCCTGCAATTTCAGCAAGGGGCCTAGGACCCCATCCCTGACCCTTGAAGAGGAGTTTGCATTGAGGGAGTGCCATTGTACCTCCTCGTTTTGGGAGAGGGGGTCCAGGACCCTATCCCTGGGCCCGATAAGCTGGTACGGCTAGGGGATGCCTTCACAATCCCCCTCAAAAGTGGAGAGGTGGCCCAGGACCCCATTCCTGGGTCCCGTGTGCTGAGGAGAGGAAGGGAGGAGTGGCACCTCACTCCCCCCACATGGCTGGGCCTCCCTGCGCCTGTGGCTGGGGCAGCCCAGTTAGCATCCACCTGGCTGCCCGCAGGATCAGGCAGGCTAGAATGCTGCTGCTGGCTCCCATTGCAGCATGCCAGAGTGCTGGGTGCTCAGGGAGCCAGCGAAGACAGCTGTGGGTGGGCTTTCCGAGCTGTCCTCCAACAAGGGAGTTGTCCTTGGGGTACCTGGTGGGACCGGGCACCCCTTGGAAAACAGCAAGTGGCCCCAACGAACCACAAAGAAACAAGGAAAGAAACAAGGAAAGCGCTGCAGCTCTCCCCAGCACAGTGAGAGAGCCACTGTTCAGAAATTCATGGGGCTCCGAGGAGCGGCCCATAATGCCCTGTGGCACCTGCCAGCATTTTGAAGAGAAAAGCACTTGTTTTTGGTTTGTGGTGGCCCCAGGAGGATGGGATCACTGCAAAAAGGCAGCTAAAGTGAAGAGCCTCCCCCAAAAGAATCTCTAGAGTCCCCACCCTAAGATTGGTAGGACTCTAAAAGCATAACCTGCCAGGATTTTCCTGACATTTGTAAGCACTCCCCAGGGTAAAGCACATGCTCTATAGCAGGGACTTCTGTGCTCTCTAAGGGCAAAGACTATGACTGCAGTCTCAGTGACCTGAAGAAGTTCAACATAAGTTTTCATATTGAAAACATTCTCTAGGGCTTAAAGGTTATAATTGCAAATGGGCTATGATTATAAAGGTGATGCCCTTTAGGGGCCTAGTTTGAACATGTTATTTATACTAAAAGTTATACTGCGTTCACAAATCAAC
The DNA here is from genome assembly GCA_963921515.1 of Calotriton arnoldi. Classification (NCBI taxonomy): domain Eukaryota; kingdom Metazoa; phylum Chordata; class Amphibia; order Caudata; family Salamandridae; genus Calotriton; species Calotriton arnoldi. Next base: position 736,030 of record CAWUFW010006484.1, read on the forward strand.
CAGACTTGCATAGATCCTTCCTCTTGTGAATGTTTTAATGAAGTAATGACGCTGACAACCATTCATGTTCAAGGTATACATGCTTTATTTCCAATATTATGCACATTTATTCAAAGTGATATTACATTATTGCATTTTAATACAAGTTGGTTTTGACATGTGATATGTCGAACTAGATCCCCTTTGGAAGGGGCAAGAGTGATTATGCAATGTCACCAAGAAGTACTTCCATCAGCTTATGTATATTTGTAAATTACTGCACAATATTGAGTAGTGTGTGTAATAAATGTACTTTTTAAAAAGAAAAGGCACTGGCTAGAAAATCATTTATTGAGTTCTATTATTGTATATCTTTGAATGGTGGTTACTAGCCCACACCACCTCCATTGAGTAAGCCTTGGACTGCTCTGCTTTGCTACCATGAGAGACTCAAGCGCTGCAATGGGGTGTTTGGTTCCCAGTGAAGGACAAATGTGGACTCATTACTTGTGTAGACCACACAACTAATGACCTATTTTCTAAGACTGAGGAATTGTCTTGGTGCAATGCAAGTCAGTGCGTGATTGGCCAAATTGATCTTTTAGAGGATCGGTCATTTGTCCAACTATAATTATAGAATTTGGGGGCATATTAGCAAGACCGGCGATAAAATTATCGCCGTTTTAGCGGCAGGAAACTGCCGCTAAAACGGCGATAATGGGCTTGCTAATATGCGTTATAGAATTCCATAGAAGCCCAGGTTAGATGTGCAGGACATCTAACCTGGACTTCTATTGGAATTCTATAACGCATATTAGCAAGCCCATTATCGCCGTTTTAGCGGCAGTTTCCTGCCGCTAAAACGGCGATAATTTTATCACCGGTCTTGCTAATATGCCCCTTGATTTTATGCTGGTATGGGCGCAAGGATTGAGGAAAACAAAGAGGAGAGCTGTCTGAAAAGGTCAATGGCCAGAAATGGTCAGACTATCTAGCCTGAACTTCTTATAGTTTTCTTTCATTGCAACCCGTCGTCGAAGACACTTTAGAAAATTCAAGCAATATGCTCTATTATTGTGGTTTTCTTCAAGCTCTGGAGGCTTAGAAGACCAATTCTAAGAGTTAACATGCATCATAAATAGACATATTGTGTCTAGCTATATAAAAATGTACTAATATTTCATAACATTTGCAAATTTGGTGGACCCATGCAATAAGATCAAATTAGACCACTCATCAGCAGGAACCACATCCATCAAAAACAAATAAGTGCTCATTCTGTAAATAAACTTTGAAGTGTTCATGTGTTTCACAGTGACTAGTACTTGGGGGCTGCTGTAAAAAGTATTTTTAGGGTCACAAACCATCACATTCAGTAAATCTGAGGGTTTCCAGCAGTTAAAATACTTTTTAAAAATGTACTAAACACATTTACAACCTTGGAATGTTCAGAGTTCCGTTGAAGAGAATGGAGAAGCTCTGGGCTTTGAATGGTTGGCATAAGCTCCTACATTTCAATGTTTGGCTTCATGTTTCCCCCTTTTTAATTTAGAGCATTCTACCCTTAGTGGATATAATGTTCTAATACCCTTATAGCCCTTTTGACTCAAGCTATACCAGTTGTTAAAGGCCCTGTCCCTCATTATAGGTATAAAACTCGGGTTCAGGACCTTTAAGAACCAGTTTAGTCCTTAGGAGTGGGCTATAAGGCTATATCAACAATTCAGAAAAAAAATCTGAATCGTTACATGGGATTAAGAAACATTAAGGAACAGCCATTTGTAAGGGGAATTTTAAGAGCATTCCTTATACATGCTGATTCCTTAATATAAGTAATAATGTTTTGAGACCGAAATCCGGTTGCAAAACATGAATATTTTACCACCAACTCAAAGGTGGTGGTGGCCCATTTGTAAAATGGAATGGGTTCCTAGTGGACCCGTTCCCTTTTTAAATGGTAATATACATTTTTTAAGAGTAGATAGTGCAAACATTTTCATATTTTAGGTGCATTCTGTTTCTTTTAAGGAAAATGGGCAGCATTAGAAAAAAAAAATGCTTTATTTAAAAGCAGTCACAGACAAAGTGGTCTGCTAATCCCAGGAGGCCACCATGCCTGTGATTGAAGCTATTCCTGTGTTCATAGCCAATAGTAGTTGGTCGCAATTTGTGATCTAGTTTATTAATATTTATGAAGTAGAATGAATTGCAACTCACTATGATTCTGTATTTTGTGAACCTACCTATTAAGTAACACATAGGTCAATTAGCAAAATATGAATGCATACAGTAAAGATTGTGTGCAAATTGCGATCCATTTTACCTAATGCATTCTTTGTACAGCAGGTCCTTGCTTCCTTAAAGAGTGTTTAATTTCATCTAATCATGTAAATGCGTTTAGGCTAACCTTGTTGTTTTTTGCTCACTTAAAATTAAAATTTTACAAATCATGGTCAAACCACGTATTATGTTCAATTTGTTACCACTCCAATTATGTATGCAGCGGTCTTTGTCACTGTCAAAAATAGTGAACCAGATGTATTCTTTTTCTGTTCATGAAAAATGGTCCCAATTTGCAACTGGTCCTGGGTGACCAGAAACTGTTTTGCCAACCAACCTATATGCTATGAGGTTGGTTCACAAAATAAGGGATCAGAGTAGGCCTCAGGCTAAATAATTAATAATAATTAGATTGGTTCTAATTTGCTACTCACTCTGATTAGTCAAAATCACTGGCATGATGGTCTGCGATGGTCAGCAGACCACCATGTCTGTGACTGATTTTAAATAAAGCACTTTTTTTTTTAAAGGAGCCCAATTTCCTTAAAGGAAGTGGGGCTACTTAAACATTTTTTTTTTTTAAAGGTTTCAATGAGGGGAAACAGCCATTACAACAAAACTATTACAACGCATGCTATTACATCGCATGCCATTACAACGCAAGTGATATTGCATCACATGCTATCACAATGCATGCCATTACAACGCATATGCTTTTACCACACAAGCCTTTACGACGAATTTCGTTGTAAAGGCATGAATAGTAAAGGGATGTATTTTACATGTAAGTATAAGGTAAGTATATATATATATATATATATATATATATATATATATGCAAAACAAAAATCCCCTGTTTGGAAACGCACTCGAAGTCAGATAATTGTAGGCACACAAGCATTCTTCAGCTCTGATATTAATCCTTGCCTTACGCGTTTCGGAGTGAAAACCTCCTTGATCACAGGCAATCCACAGTACTGGCACAGTTTAAAGAAAAGGCACTCTTCCCAGCATGTTTTCTTATTTCGTTCTTTAATTAGTAACAGGTGCATTCAGTAAGTACTGCATGCTGGGGATTGTAGTGCGCAATTGTTCTACTCACAGTGAGTTTTGCAGTGCCCTTTCAAAATTATTCCCTTAGTAGGTTCTGTGCTCACATACCAAATCCGTGTTGTGTCTCAGCCCTTCAGTGAGCCTCTGAGATAAAAAGTGCTTCATTTTTCTGCCATCCGATTTCCATAGGGAGACTCAGAACAGTTCAATGTCTCCATTCAGAGTTTCCTTTTGGAGTACTAGCTGGCTTTAAAAATGCAACAACCTTCATGCTGGAGGCCCACTGGAGGGTTTTAAAGTTGACTGAAAAATGTAATGGGACGGAGCCTACTAAGGTAATAATTGTTTTGGAAGGCATTTAAAAAGTTACTGAAACAGAAAATAATCACGGACTTCCTCGTCCAGCATGCAACATTATGTTACACCTACCTGTTGCCGATTGGAGGGCTTGAAAAAGTCACATGCTGTGAAGTGCCTTCTCAAATGAAAGACTTTCCCATTACATGTCAATGCCTGTGATCAAGGGCGTGCAGCCCCGAAACGCGTAAGGCGAAGCAATATGCTCTGTGCATGAATAAATGTTGTTTTACTTGCGAATATCAGCTGGTTCTGAGTGCGTTTTCATTCGAGGACCTTTGGCTTTCAAAATTTATGGCGGCAGTCCAGCCGCGAAACGCACCGCCCTTGATGTCTGGGGGCCATGGAGACTAACGAACTGTTCAGAGTTTCCTTTTGGAGTACTAGCTGGCTTTAAAAATGCAACAACCTTCATGCTGGAGGCCCACTGGAGGGTTTTAAAGTTGACTGAAAAATGTAATGGGACGGAGCCTACTAAGGTAATAATTGTTTTGGAAGGCATTTAAAAAGTTACTGAAACAGAAAATAATCACGGACTTCCTCGTCCAGCATGCAACATTATGTTACACCTACCTGTTGCCGATTGGAGGGCTTGAAAAAAGTCACATGCTGTGAAGTGCCTTCTCAAATGAAAGACTTTCCCATTACATGTCAATGCCTGTGATCAAGGGGCGTGCAGCCCCGAAACGCGTAAGGCGAAGCAATATGCTCTGTGCATGAATAAATGTTGTTTTACTTGCGAATATCAGCTGGTTCTGAGTGCGTTTTCATTCGAGGACCTTTGGCTTTCAAAATTTATGGCGGCAGTCCAGCCGCGAAAACGCACCGCCCTTGATGTCTGGGGGCCATGGAGACTAACGAACTGTTCAGAGTTTCCTTTTGGAGTACTAGCTGGCTTTAAAAATGCAACAACCTTCATGCTGGAGGCCCACTGGAGGGTTTTAAAGTTGACTGAAAAATGTAATGGGACGGAGCCTACTAAGGTAATAATTGTTTTGGAAGGCATTTAAAAAGTTACTGAAACAGAAAATAATCACGGACTTCCTCGTCCAGCATGCAACATTATGTTACACCTACCTGTTGCCGATTGGAGGGCTTGAAAAAGTCACATGCTGTGAAGTGCCTTCTCAAATGAAAGACTTTCCCATTACATGTCAATGCCTGTGATCAAGGGGCGTGCAGCCCCGAAACGCGTAAGGCGAAGCAATATGCTCTGTGCATGAATAAATGTTGTTTTACTTGCGAATATCAGCTGGTTCTGAGTGCGTTTTCATTCGAGGACCTTTGGCTTTCAATATATATATATATATATATATATATATATATATTACCTACTGGTGGTTGCCACTAGGTAGTTATAGTTAGGACCGAGTTTCCATAGGAAAAGCGTTTTTTCTTTTGCCAATATCTTTAGCGCCGTTTGACGAATCTTTGCGAAATTTTCAAAACTAATGGGGTGCTCATGTCAGCTCCTGTTCTGAAAGTTTCAGGGTGATTTGTCAAGCGGGGGCCGAGAAAAAAGGGGGGTCCCAAAACACTTTTTCTCCTTGTTAATTTCCAGAGGAAACTGTTGACGCAGCTACAGCCTGAACTGCTAAATGGAATTACAATAAATTTGGCAAAAAGGTAGCACTTGGTCCAGAGTGTACTTTTTTGTTAAATGGTGTAAATCCGTTCAGCAGTTTTTGAGAAATTTAAATATTTACAGATATCCATATTTTACCGCGAAGGATCCGTGAACCCTCCCGATCTCGTGCTTGAGATCTGATTGTCTGCCAACAATTCCAACCAAGAAGTGTTGACAGCCATCTTGTTTGAACCGAGTCACAAGAACAAAGGTGAAAAAATGTGAAAAGGGGGCAGGGTAGAAACCCCCTGACCCCCTAGGCCTGCTCAGGGGGTCCCACAGGGACCCTGAGAGCCAAAAAAAGCATTTTTTTTTTTAAATCGGTGGGATTCGCGTAGGGTGCGCGAATCCCGCTGAAAAGTTTTTACAAAAATGAAGTGTGGTCTCCCGCACATCGTTTTCTTTAAGCCCCCAGGTGGGCCTGGTCCCAGGGGCAATGCTTAATTATGATGCGGGGGCCTGTGGGGGCCGCCGCAGCCCTGGGGACCATCCTGGAGCTTTTTTTTCTTGAAAAATGGCATGGGGGCTCCTGTCCCCCCACGCAGCCCCAGGGACCGCCACCTCCCTGGGGCTATATTCATGAAATGCAGGGGGTCCACGTGCACCCCCCCACAGCCCCAGGGACCACCACCTCCCCAGGGCTATTTTTTTAAATGTAGTGTGGGGGGCTCAAGCCCCCTACACTGCCCCAGGGACCACCACCTCCCCAGGGCACAGTTTAATTAAATGTGGGGGTCCGCTACGGACCCCCCTCCCGGAGACCACCACCTTCCATGGTCTACACACAAGATGGAAAGGATTGTCTGGGCCCTGGGGGATGGATTCCACGGGGCCAAAATCGGCCTGTGGAGGGGGGGCCACGCAGCCCCCCTCCCTGAAAAGACATTAAAAAAGAAAAAAAATTGGCTGGGCCTCGGAGGATGGGTTCCCTGGGGCCAAAATCGGCCTTATTAAAAAAAAAGCATAAAAAGGCCCAGCCCCAAGGGATGGGGTCCCCAGGGCATATATTGGCCTCGGGAGGGGAGCCACGCAGCCCCCTTTCCTTTTTAATGTGAATTTTTTTTTTTTTAAATGGGCCAGGCCCTGGGGGATGGGGTCCCCGGGGCCCAAAAGCACCAAGGGAAGGGGTGCTACACAACCCCCTTTCCTAAATAAAAAAAAAGGCAACTCGCTAAATGCCCCAGCCCCTTTCACCACTACCCTGCAAACACGCCTCCTGGTGCACTCTTGTTTGGGGGATGAAGTCCCCAGTGCTACTGAGAGTCCTTAGGGGCCAACTAGCCCTCCTATTACCTCCAGGAAGCCCCACACAGTAGGATTGCTGAGAGGTGGTAGGAGGCCATGCCCCTTTTCACATCACTCTGCAAATGCACCTCTTGGCGCACTGGTGGTGGGGCGATGTGGTCCACTTGTGTCCTGAACATCTCAGGACTAAAGTGGACTTCATCCCCCAAGCAGCAGTGCGCCAGGAGGCATGATTGCAGAGTGGTGTAATAAGGGGGCGTGACCTCTGACTACCTCTCAGGAATACAGCTGTGGGGGGCTCACTGGAGGTAACAGGAGGGCCAGTTGGCCCCCAGGGACCCTCAAGAGGCAAGGGGACTTCATCCCCCAACCAAGAGCGCATCAGGAGGTGCGTTTGCAGAGTGGTGGAGAATGGGGTGTAGCCTTCGACCACCTCTCAGCAACCCCACTGTGTGGGACTTACTGGAGGTAACAGGTAGGCTAGTTGGCCCCTAAGAACCACCAGCAGCGAAGGGGGCTTCATTCTCCAACCAAGAGCCCTTCAGGAGGCGTGTTTGCAGAGTGATGGAGATAGGGTGCGTGGCCTGCTATCAGAAGTTAGCAATCTTGCTGTGAGGGACTTACTGGAGGTAATAGAAGGGGTAGTTGGCCCCCAAGGATGTTCTTGGGGGTCAACTACCCCTCCTGTTATACCCACTAAGTCCCACTCAGTGGGATTGCTAAGGGTCTTTGGAGGCCACGCCCCCCCCTTTGTCCTCCACTCTGCAAATGCACCTCCTGGCACACAGCTAGTTGGGGGATGAAATCCACTTTACTCCTGAGGGACTTTGGGTGCCAAGAAGGCCTCCTGGTGCCTCCTGTAAGTCCTATGCAGTGGAATTCCTGAGCGGTGGTCAGAGGTCCAGCCCCCTTTCTCCACCACTCTGCAAATGTGACTACTAGTTAAACAAGCATTTGCAATGCAATAGATTTCGCGTTGCAAATGTAAAAGTTTTTATCTAATGTTTTTTGGAGTGTAGTGGATGTACGTTGTGTGTAGTGGAATTATGTGGTATGTTGTGCAGTGAAATTATATCGATAGAAAGTATGTGGTATTTAGTGTATAGGAATTATGTAGAGTGGGATTATGTGTTATGGAGAGTAATTATGTGGTATCGTAGTCTGTTTTGTGGACTGGTAACCTCAGGTTTAGACTTCCTCGTTTTCATAGAAGCTAAACTATAAACTCAATGAGAAACAAAAAAAGAAGCAACCACTGAGGAGCACTTCTGGACCTAGTCAGAGGTATGAGCAGGGCAGCTGGAATTATGCGATTGTTCGGCCTCACCGTTTTCACATATTTATACATTTTCCGCATTTTCCACATTATCCATCATCTGCCGCATAATGTGCAGATTTGAACCAAAAAAACCTTGTTTCTATCTCAAACGGCTCAAACGTTACCAAAAATGCAGCGACACGTGTTACGGCATGGTGGAAGGCCCTTTGCAGAGCTGGAATGGTCACCTGTTACTTATTGTGAAATGTGGGTGTTATATTGGTACTAATGGTGCGCAAACCACTCTTGCTTCTTTCTGTGCCTCTCTTGCCTTTTTCTGCATTTCTCTTGCTTCTTTCTGCACCTTTCTTCCTCTTTCTGTACTTCTCTTGCCTCTTTCTGCACCTTTCTTCCTCTTTCTGCACTTCTCTTGCCTCTTTCTGCTCATCTCTTCCTCTTTCTGCACCTCCCTTCTTTAAGCAACTCTCTTGGCTTTTTCTGCACCTCTCTTGCTTCTTTCCACACCTCTCTTGCTTCTTTCTGTACCTCTCTTGCCTCTTTTTACATCTCTCTTGCTTCTTTCTGCACCTTTCTTCCTCTTTCTGCACCTCTCTTTCCTCTTTCTGCACCTCACTTGACTCTTTCTGCACTTCTCTTGCTTCTTTCTGTACATCTCTTGCTTCTTTCTGTGCTTTTCTTTCCCTTTCTACACCTTTCTTCCTCATTATGAAGTTCTCTCGCTTCTTTCTGCTCTTCTATTGCCTCTTTCTACACCTCTCTTGCTTCTTTCTGCACTTCTCTTACCTTTTTCTACACTTTTGTTGCCTTTTTCTGTATCTCTCTTGCCTCTTTCTGCACCTTTCTTCCTCTTTCTGAAGTTCTCTTACTTCTTGCTGCACCTCTCTTGCTTCATTCTGTACTTCTCTTGCTTCTTTCTGCACATCTCTTGCCTCTTTCTGCTCCTCTTGTGCCTCTTTCTATGCCGTTCTTTCTCTTTCTGTGCCTTTCTTCCTGTTTCTGCTCCTCTCTTGCCTCTTTCTGCACCTCTCTTGCATCTTTCTGCACATCTGGTGCTTCTTTCTGCATTTCTCTTGCTGCTTTCCACACCTTTCTTCTTCTTTCTGCACTTCTCTTGCCTCTTTATGCATTTCTCTAGTTTCTTTCTGCACCTCTCTTGCCTCTTTCTGCAACTCACTGTCTTCTTACTGTACCTCTCTCGCTTCTTTCTGCACCTCTCTTGCTTCTTCCTGTACTTCTCTTGCTTCTTTCTGCACCTTTCTTCCTCTTTCTGCACCTTTTTTCCTCTTTCTGCAGTTCTCTTGCCTCTTTCTGCACCTCTCTTGCATCTTTATGCACTTCTCTTGCCTCTTTCTGCACCTCTCTTGCATCTTTCTGCACATCTGCTGCTTCTTTCTCCATTTCTCTTGCTTCTTTCTGCACCTTTCTTCCTTTTTCTGCACTTCTCTTGCCTCTTTCTGCATTCTCTTACATCTTTCTGCACCTCTCTTGCCTCTTTCTGTACCTCTCTTGCTTCTTTCTGTACCTCTCTTGCTTCTTTTTGCACCTCTGTTGCTTCTTTCTGCACCTCTTTTGCCTCTTTCTGTACCTCTCTTGCATCTGTCTGCACCTTTCTTCTTCTTTCTGCACCTTTCTTCCTCTTTCTTTACCTCTCTTGCCTCCTTCTGCACCTCTCTTGCCTCCTTCAGCACCTCTCTTGCCTCTTTCTTCACCTCTCTTGCCTCTTTCTGCACCTCACTTTCCTCTTTCTGGACTTCTCTTGCTTCTTTCTGCACTTCTCTTGCTTCTTTCTGTGCCTTTTGTCCTCTTTCTGCTTCTTTCTTCCTCTTTCTGTACCTCTCTTGCCTCTTTCTGTACCTCTCTTGTGTCTTTCTGTACTTCTCTTGCCTCTTTCTGCACCTCCCTTGCTTCTTTCTGCACATCTGTTGCTTCTTTCAGCATTTCTCTTGCTTCTTTCTGCACCTTTCTTCTTCTTTCTGCACTTCTCTTGCCTCTTTATCTTTTCTCTTGCTTCTTTCTGCACCTCTCTTGCCTCTTTCTGCACCTCTCTTGCCTCTTTCTGCAACTCACTGTCTTCTTTCTGCACCTCTCTTGCCTCTTTCTGCAACTCACTCTCTTCTTTCTGCACCTCTCTTGCTTCTTTCTACACTTCTCTTGCTTCTTTCTGTACTTCTCTTGCTTCTTTCTGTGCCTTTCTTCCTCTTTCTGAACCTTTCTTCCTCTTTCTGCAGTTCTCTTGCTTCTTTCTGCACTTCTCTAGCCTCTTTCTGCACCTCTCTTGCTTCTTTCTGTACCTCTCTTGCCTCTTTCTGTGCCTCTCTTGCTTCTTTCTGCACCTCTCTTGCTTCTTTCTGCACCTCTCTTGCCTCTTCTGTACCTCTCTTGCCTCTTTCTCTACCTTTCTTCCTCTTTCTGCGCCTTTTTCCTCTTTCTGCACCTCTGTTGCCTCTTTTAGCTCCTCTCTTTCTTCTTTCTGCATTTCACTTGCCTCTTTCTGTACCTCTCTCTGCACCTAACTTGCTTCTTTCTGCCCCTCACTTTCCTCTTTCTGGACTTTTCTTGCTTCTTTCTTCACTTATCTTGCTTCTTTCTGTGCCTTTCTTCCTCTTTCTGCATCTTTCTTCCTCTTTCTGCACTTCTCCTGTTTCTTTCTGCACTTCTCTTGCATCTTTCTGCACCTCTCTTGCTTCTTTCTGCATTTCACTTGCCTCTTTCTGTACCTCTCTTGCCTCTCTCTGCACCTAACTTGCTTCTTTCTGCACCTCTCTTGCTTTTTTCTGCACCTCTCTTGCCTCTTTCTACACTTCTCTTGCTTCTTTCTGCTCTTCTCTTGTTTCTTTCTGTACCTCTCTTGCTCCTTTCTGCACCTATCTTGCTTCTTTTATCACTTCTCTTGTCTCTTTCTGCATTTCTCTTGGTTCTTTCTGCACCTTTCTTCCTCTTTCTGCACTTCTCTTGCCTCTTTCTGCACTTCTCTTGCTTCTTTATGAACCTTTCTTCCTCTTTCTGCACTTCTCTTGCTTCTTTCTGCACCTCTCTTGCTTCTTTATGCATTTATCTTGCTTCTTTCTGCACCTCTCTTGCTTCTTTGTGCACCTCACTTGCTTCTTTCTGCACCTCTCTTGCTTCTTTCTGCACCTCTCTTGCCTCTTTCTACACTTCTCTTGTTTCTTTCTGCACCTTTCTGCACTTCTCTTGCCTCTTTCTGCACTTCTCTTGCTTCTTTCTGCACCTTTTTTCCTCTTTACTCACTTCTCTTGCCTCTTTACAGGGACGTTATAGTTAGGAATTAGCATTTAAAAAACCTTTGAAATTCTCTGAAGAAAGCACAGGTTTCAGGGACGTTATAGTTAGGATTTAGCATTTAAAAAACCTTAGATATTCACTGAAAGAACCACAGGTTTCAGGGACGTTATAGTGAGGCTGACATTTCATTCGTACAAAACCAGAGAAATTGAGCTTTTATAGTTAGCTGAGCTAACTATAACTCGCGCCCCCGCAATGCACTGCTGATGACATCACATATTACATCACTGACGACGTGGTCAGTGACATCACTAATGACATCACTGATGACATCTCAAATGTTATCACTGATGACATTTCTGATCACATCATCCACATAATCTCTGATGCACCTACTCACATCCCAATATAACCTATCATACACCCACTCCAATTTTCAGACTACCATTCTTGACACCATTGAAACACTAATACCAGTACGTACATACCCACTCACTGATTCATAGGTCTACATACACATCCACTCACTCACCCATACAGGCACTCATACAACCAGTCACTCACCTAATACAGCTGCTGAGATATCCACTCATACACCATACAGCCACTTATAGAGCTACTCACACACCTACTCACTCAACCAAACACTCAATCACACAGCCACTTGCTCACTCATACAGAAACACACACACACTCAGTACTCATACAGATACTAACAAATACTTACTCTCCGTACAGTTGCTGACACAAGCATGCACTCACCCATACAGCCACTGTCACAATCACTCACTCACACATACAGTCACTTATATACTCCAACACTCACATATACTGCCTTTCACATATGCAGTTTCTCACCCATATACCACTGAGACTTCCATTCACTCACCGACACAGCCATACGCACACTCACTCACCCATACAGTCCCTCACAGATGCACTCATGAACCCATACAGCCAGGGATTCACCCACTCATACATCCATGCAGGGATTCACATACCCCCTCACCCACCCCCACAGACACACAGGCACCCATTCAGGTACTCAGACAGCTAATCAATAACCCATATAGACACTCATGTACCAACTCACCAACCGATGCAGCCACTTACACACCAACTGACAGACTGATACACACATTAGTACACAGACATAATATCGAGTTTTTATTTTCGGAGCACAAAAATATCGAGTTGGAAATATCGCAGGGACTGAATATCGACATCAAGAATATCGGTGACCAGAATATCGACATGAAAGTAAGAAATGTCGTTTTCGTTAATATCGAAGTCAGTAATATCATTTGTAAAAATATTGTTGTTAATAATATCGATGTTTATATTAGTGTTATGTATTTTAGTATGTATTTTAAATGTATGTGTTCTATATTTTTTGTTAAGTATTGTATTTTTTTAAAATATATGTATTACATTTATAGAAGTTAATAATTTTTTTTAAAGTAAATTTTGCGTTTTAGTTTTGTAGCGGGTTGTGGGTTTATAGTGGAATAGGGTGGGAAATAATTTAATTATAGTAAATTTAATAATAATTTTTTGAAATTATTAATTATTTGTATTTAAATTTTGCGTTTAAGTTCTGTAGCGGGTTGTGGGTTTATAGGGGAATAGGGTGGGAAGTAATTTAATTATAGTAAATTTAATAATAATTTTTTGAAATTATTAATTATTTGTATTTAAATTTTGCGTTTAAGTTCTGTAGCGGGTTGTGGGTTTATAGGGGAATAGGGTAGGAAGTAATTTAATTATAGTAAATTTAATAATAATTTTTAGAAATTATTAATTATTTTTAATTAAATTTTTGTGTTTTTATACCGTAGCAGGTTGTGGGTTATAGGGGAATAGGGTGGGAAGTAATTTAATTTTAATGAAGTAATTATTTATTTTTATTTATTGGTATTGATAATTAATTTATTGTTAATTAATTATTAATTGGTAATAAATTTGTATTAATTGGTTAATTGATAATTATATTGATTGTGTTCTTTTTTTTTAGGAGCGGGTTGTGGGTTTATAGGGGAATAGGGTGGGAAGTAATGTAATTGTAATAAAGTAATTATTAATTTTTATTTATTGGTATTGGTAATTAATTTATTGTTTATTAATTATTAATTGGTAATTAATTTTTATTAATACATTAATTGATAATTATATTAATTGTGTTATTTTTTAGGAGCGGGTTGTGGGTTTATAGGGGAATAGAGTGGGAAGTAATTGAATTATAATGAAGTAATTATTAATTAATTCTTAATTGGTTATTTAATTAAGAAAATTATTTAATTGATAAGTATGTTAATTTTAACCCTCTGCTATCCAACACTTTCCCTACAGTTACACTCTCTGCAGTGGGAATAGTAATTTTTACCCTTACGCTATCCAACAATTTCCCTACTGTTGCACTCTCTGCAGTGGGAATAGTAATTTTTACCCCTACGCTATTCAACATTTTCCCTACTGTTGCACTCTCTGGAGTGGGAATAGTAATTTTTACCCCTACGCTATCCAACACTTTCCCTACTGTTGCACTCTCTGGAGTGGGAATAGTATTTTTTACCCCTTCGCTATCCAACACTTTCCCTACTGTTGCACTCTCTGGAGTGGGAATAGTAATTTTTACCCGTACGCTATCCAAAACTTTCCCTACAGTTGCACTCTCTGGAGTGGGAATAGTAATTTTTACCCCTACGCTATGCAACACTTTCCCTACTGTTGCACTCTCTGGAGTGGGAATAGTAATATTACCCCTACGCTATCCAACACTTTCCCTACTGTTGCACGCTCTGGAGTAGGAATAGTAATTTTATCCCCTCCGCTATCCAATATTTTCTCTACTGTTTTAGTTAATGTAGTGTATAATGTATTTTAAAAATATTAGAAATATTCTAATTTTTTAATTTGTTATATATATTTTTTATATTTTATTTATATTATTGGTGTATGTGTATATATGTATTTACAATTTTTAATATGTTTTTAAACAATTTATAAGTTATTAAAATAATTATTTATAAATATTAAGGGGCTCATTACGATGGCGGGCAGAAGCACAACCGCCATGCTGGCGGATGCAAAAACCACCAGTTACCGCCGGCACGCAGCAGTCCACACGCCCGCCCAATTACGATGCGAAAAGTAGGCCAAACACCGCCGGCAAGCCAGCAACACCGTCCGCCATCAAAGTGCGCCCGTACACGTAGCGGCGCAGCCCAACTGGCACACACCGTCCGACGAAACACGTCCCGCCCGGCGCATAAATTACGATGCCGCAAACAAACGGCTCCCACGGCCAAGAGATACCGTACGACAAACCGAAGCGGTAACACGGACGCCGAGCACGGACAACGAAGAAGCGGCTCCCCCGAGCATGAATCCAGCACTGCAGGCCCTCCCCGTGCTCCTGCTGATGCACCACCAAGGACGCAACGTACTGCGGAGACGCAGGTAGGCACACACACAACAAGTGCACGCAAACAGCACACACAGTGCAAGGGCGGAAAAAGCGGACAACCCCCCACCAGCACGTGTACACTACACATCCACCATTGCATCCACATATGACACACAGGCCAAATCGTAACATCGCGTAACACATGTGTACACACCACCTGGGACTAGGAACCAACAACCCCGTCACGGCCCCAAAGCGGCGATGACGCCGCCACACATGCGCACAACGCAGAGGCCAACCGCAGCGCCATGCATGCGTCGCACACAGACACAGGGACACAACCAAGCAGCACACACATCAGCCCCACCCCGAACGCACATGACACGTGACAGGCCTGCCACAGACATGTCCCCAACGCCCAATTCACGGACAACACCCAACGCCACACAACCGACGCACACATGTCAGTGAAGTCACGCAACAGCAGGACACACCCCAGTGTAACAAACATGGCGTAGCACACAGCGGCGGCAACACCAACTAGGAGAAGCAGGGCCCCTTCGGGAAGAGGAACGCCAGTACCACACTGAAACACCCATACCACCCTGCACATATGAACAAGACATATAAAACGGAACACCAAAGAGCCCGGGGACCGACAACAGGTGGCCCAAGAATAACATTCACACACAAGGCCCAACGCAGAGTGGAAAGGCAGCCTGCCGCCCACACAAGGGAGAGCAGACAGCACTGAATGACCTTCCATTCCAACTCCGAAACCACAGCCCTACGGCAGAAGCCGGTGAATACAGCCATTGTCCAAGAATAGACCAACACAGGCATGCCGAGGAGACCGACCACAGGGCAGATAGCGCATATCACAGAAGCACACAACGGACGGGGAAGAAAGAAGAAAACACTCCCCATGTCGGCCACATGCAAGTTAATTGGAAGGAGTCACACATCACTGACCTTGAACTGTCTGAGAAGCATGTGGGATGAGGGCCCCTGTCCTCCAAACAAGCCAACAGAACACAAGTCCTGTCTCCCTACGACTACACAGAGCTCACAGCAACCTCGGAGCGTGCACATTGCAGACTGCACACACAGCCGGAGCACGCCACCACAACGCACCGCTGCGAAATGGCAACCGCAACACACCTACCCAACTACGCCGAACAGCTCAAGCTGTACAAAACCAACCTGTTTCATATATTGGGATGCGATCTCCTGTCCCTGCTGAACGTAAGTTACCGACTGACTTACCGCATCACATTGTTCAGCTGCGTCATGCCCGTCTTCTACTGTCGGAGGTGTCCCTACCAGCATCCCGTGGAGATATGCCTCTCCAACCCGGCATGTCTGAAGGCGGACCTGCTACCACTACTCCTCCCTCTGGACGCACACGACAGGGCCTGCTCTGCCTATGGGGGCATGGCGTATGTGGCCAACATCGCACCCGCACTGAAATGGGACCACTGTGCCTCCACACGACGGATCATCGAGAACAGCTACATCGAATGTCACCCAGCATGCCCCATCATGGTCCTCCAAGGGACAACTTACGAACAACACCTTGACAGCCACCATCCGCTACATTGGCTGGCAAACATGTACACCACCAATGACATGGAAGCCCTGCTGGACGGCATCGCATACCTGACAACCTGTAAATTCGTCGGACCACAACGCAGGTTCCCCGATTGACCTATGATGTCCAACCCCGCACCCATGCTTAGCTTCCGCACGGACTGGCCAGTCACCACCACAACAGCCATACAAAAAGACCGGCAACTGTAACCACACCATCAACGACATCGCCATAACATCGGATATGACCGGGACATGCACACTGTTCGCCATCACATCCAGGAACACCGCATGCATCGTGGGAGGCAGTGGCATGGGCTCTGTGTATCGCACCCACATGGATGGAACTGCACGAACAACCAGGACACGACATGGATCCAGCGCACATGGACACACACACCGCTCAGTGGACATGAAAAGGTCGCCTGGAGTCTGTGGGTGCTGCACCCCTCCCACCCCCGCCCCGGGAATCCCATACCAGGACCTTTGCATGGACGACAAGTGCATACAACAACAACACGACCCCAGTGACTGTGACATGTCCAGTAACCACCACAGTGCAACAACAAGTGGCACGCCGCTGCATGCACGCAAGCACATGCCCTGATGTCATCTCACATGCACGCGTGCATGAGGAACAACCGCAGCAAACCTGTCACATGGAACTGAGATGGACTGTGCCCATGATGCCAAGCGGTCTGGTAGGCTACATGTATACCGTCTGTGTCAAAGTCCGCAGCTCCGCAGCTATACGTAAATGTACATTAGCACAGCCTTGGCCAAGCAGATGTCACTCTGAAGCCCACATCCCACATGCAACAGCCAATCACATGTAACCCCACACCCTATCCCATTTGCAATCATGCTCAGTATATCCTCAACATGTATTCCGCTGCCAGTAGTGTCCACTATACTGCATCACAGAGGACAGAAGACTCAATATAATGTTTGAAACCAAAACTGTCTCCGCTGACTCATTTCACAAGTACGAATGAGAGAGGATGAGAGTATGTGAAGTACACGGCAGTCGTGACATGACCATGTAGTCCACTGGTATTGGATGTCAACGCAAATGAGTAGCACAACTGTGGAAGACACACATGTGTCGTGTGAAGTCGTATGGATGCAGTGCTCAGGTGGGTGGGTGTGACGGGTAGATGCGCACATGCCAAGTTGGAGCACGCCGTGTTGGGAGGGGTCATGAACAGTACACCACCGCTTCCCTGGGCATTGTGAGAGGACACCTGTCGGGGGAGTGAACACGTGTGTGCACAGCAGCCGGGCACACGTACAAAGCGGTACCAGGCGCACCTCAGCCCACCCTCTGTGGACAAGCTGGATCCTGTTGTGCGCCCGCCATGCCCCTTGACAAGGCACACACAGCCCCAGTCGACCAGGTGTAACCCCAACATAGTCAATCCGCACAGGCGATACAGGGCACGGGATGGCAGTGGAGCATGGTGTGTGAGAGGTCTCCTCGCGCTCCTCCTGGTCATATCACGCAGGCAATAGAACCTCAACGTCTAGCATGGCACAAGTCAAATGGAAGTGTAGGGGGACGCACCACAGCACGAGCAGCACTGACGTCACGGGAGGTGGCTCGCACCATCCCATCCATTGCCCATCATACCAACCACGCCACATGCCATTGCGACTAAGTGCAAGCGCGTGCGCCACCACCCCCGAGCCCTCCCCAGAGAGGCCAAAGAGTGAATGTGTGGGCCATCAGCCACAGACGGACGCGGCCTGGCCGCAAGGGCAGCCACAGCCACTGGGTGTCGCAGGTGGCGGATCCGGAAGGCGAAGACTGTGATGCATAGTCCATGCAGGCCGGGTCTCCATTTGGGGCACCACGCAGGTGGACGGCGTCCCGCCACACATCATACCCTGAGACAGCCCACTCGTGCAACTGGACCCACACATACACTCCTTGCCCTCTCTGGTGCGAGCTTGGGGCTGCCTGTGCAAGCGCTAGCCTCGCAGGTGAGCATGCATATTGGGGGAGCGAGGGGAGGACATGAGGGCTGGGGCGAAGATGACTGTATCACTGTCAGTTAGTACAAGGGATGACCCAGATGTGGAAAGGAAGAGACGTGTCCCGTGTGTACTGCAACTAGTCGCCAATCCAACGACCCCCCCATGTCCGGAATGTAAACCCGCACCTAGGCCCGCCCATCCGCCACATCGAACATACCACCAGCACGACAACCTTCCCATTCGAAACACTGACTGGGGGTGGCGACCAGTGAACAATCATGTGTAGCCTACCCACGCGTACATGTGGGCCCTCCATGATCCATGTCACCTGCGGCAAAGACATGACATGCGCAATGAGGGAAGTGAGGAGAGCTGTCCACCCCACGTGCAGAAGGTGCATCAGCTCCACAGACCCAGCAGCGAGTCCAGCAGGGGTCACATGTGCAGGGGCAGCTGTGCCTGGTGTGAAGGCACATGCATATAGACAGCACATCGACCAATGTGTAGTCTGCCCACATCTACAATCCATCATCATGCGGACATAGGAATTTAACACAGGGCAACACATCTTAGTTGGTGCACCCACCGTGACCAACAATGCGCAATCATCGACGTACCCGCCCTGTGCATGGCCCCCCACCCAACGGTGGCACATCCAGTGCCACCATCCCACACACACAAGCCTTCCACGGAACATGCTGTGTCCAATGGTCAGTACAGAGTCAGCGCCCATCTGGTGGATCCTGAACAGGAGACACATGCACACACATGCCAGCTCCCACTATGTACGTCTGCCACCTGGCACGTGCAATGTAACCTCTCACCTGTGACGTGTGACTGCAAGCACACAGCCGTCTTGGCATGGGGCTGTCAATGTGGACACCTGTCAATGTTTCGGGAGGTGTGATCCGTACAGTGCTGTACATAGGGTGCAGTGCTGACACCTACTACTGTCTCATATCCCCTCGTGCCACAGGTCCCACTTGTTTTGGCTGCTCAGCCTGTGCCCACATCGTCGTCGTCGTGTGCCATACTCATCCAGCCGCGGAAGCAGTTCCATGCTCAGCAGACATTCATGTTGCCGTGGCGTTGCCGCTTGACGGATATGCAGTCAGTCCCCATCAGCACGCCCCACAAGTCATTGGGGCCTAGATCCCCATGTGCATGCACATGGCAGTGGTTTGTATCACTAGCCATTGCCATTGTTGGGAGACCTGTGTAAGTGTATTGTGGCCGTGCTGTCCCAGCTTGACAGCTGGGCTGTGGCTCATGTGCTTGCTCAGTCATGTCAGTGATGTGTATGCGAAATTGCTATGTGTCGTGTTGCTTTGACATGTGTCCACTGCCATTGTCCCTAGGCGGAGACCGAACATTGACCGCCCATACCAATTGCTGGCGGACATGGACGATACAGAGGTTATTAGGAAGTTTCGGCTGGACAGGCCAACCCTGCATCGACTGTGTGCCATGTTAGAACCCCATCTCCGTCCCCGCAGGGTGTATCCGACTGCTGTCACCCCCACGGCTAAGGTGATGGCCGCCATGCATTTCTTCGCCACTGGGTCATTCCAGCACACACTGGGCATTGGAGGAGGGATGTCCCAGCCCATGTTCAGCAAGGTGCTGAGGGATGTACTGGCAGCCATGATGCTGTACCGAAACAGGTACATCCGCTTCCCCAGGGCTCGTGAATTGGCGGCAGTGAAGGGTGCATTCTATGCCCTTGGCAGAATCCCACACGTCGTTGGAGCCATTGACTGCACACATGTCGGCCTTGTTCCACCACAGGCCACTGAGCACCTGTACCGCAACAGGAAGCACACGCACTCCCTGAATGTGCAAGTGGTGTGCCTTGCGGACATGGTGATCACCCACGTGTGTGCAAAGTTCCCAGGCTCGGCCCATGACGCACACATAATGCGCAACAGCATCTTGCCACGACTGATGTCCAATATGCAACAGGATCGTGGCTGTATTGTCGGTGAGTATGTGGAGTGGTGTAGCGTGCTGGTTGTGCGATGCTGTCCCCTGTCCAGTTGGAATAGCAACGGTTCTCTGTGTCCCTCACACCCAGGTGACTCTGCGTACCCGAATGGGGCATGGCTGCTCAGTCCATTGAGGAATCCTCGCACCCCAGCAGACGATCGCTACAATGAGGCACATGGGAGGACCAGACGTGTGGTCGAGCGTACCTTTGGCCTCCTCAAGTCCAGGTTCAGGTGCCTGGACCGCACCGGGGGTGCGCTGGCGTACTCCCCACAGAAGGTGTGCCGGATAGTGGTGGCGTGCTGCATGCTGCACAATCTGGCCATTCGGAAGCAGATCCCCCTCATCGTGGATGACGGAGATCAACCAGGGCCCCAGCCCGCAGACCAGGACAGCTCGAGTGAGGAGGACAGCGGAGAGGAGGAAGCTGGTAATGTGCGGCAGCAGCTCATCGCCCGCTACTTCACTTGACGGTGAGTGTCCATGTACGACGGCTGATGTGGCTGTATCTGTGCAGGTGTGTGTGTGCTGTGTCAGGATGGCCGTTTGTTCACTGCGTGCTGTGTGTCAACGCTCCATGGCCAGGGTAGTATGCCACTGTTGGTGGCTGTGGCATTGTGCCCTATTGCTCTGTGCGATGTGTGTACATTGCTTGTAGTTGTTGACATGTACTGTGTGATGGGTGTGTGACACACTCATTGAATGTGCTCCTGTTCTGTCTCCCACCCCTAGGTCCCTACAGGCCCTCCGGATTCCATTGCCATGCCACGCATCAGGTGCCTTTCCGCCCAAGGTGGCCGTTGTATTCCGTACAAATAAAACACAGGGCACAAACAGCAGTTAGTGTAAGAGGTGCATTTATTTCAAACTGTGACATGTGATTGTGTGTAAGGTGATGACAAAAGTGGTGCGTGCAGTGACAATGAGCTGTCGGTCATGGCTGCGTGATGCTCAGGGTGTACCCACTGGTTCTATGTCCATAGTCCAACACACACATGCCATCCAGATGGCTGTGTGGAGTGGGATCGTAGTCCAAGTCAATGCAGTGGCTGGTCAAGGAAGGCTGGCGGAAGGCTGGCTGGCTGCCTCACTTGCGTTTGGAGCGTGCGAAGTCCTCCCGGGAGATCGGTTTCCACTTCGGACGGCCCCTTCCACGTTTGCGAGGGGGGTGCCTGCTTGCGACATGCTGGTGGTTGAGGTGTGCTCACTGGCTGTGGACGCAGGGGAACTGGACACTGCTGCTCGACCCTGCGCCCCGGCAGGTGGTGGCGGAGGGGGAGCTGCTGTCCCTGGCTGTGACCTCACCGCCACCACCAGCTGGCCCATGAGGTCCACGAGTTGGCCCATACGGGCGTCCATGGACCTCAGCACCCCCAGCACCTCACGCGTGTCTGAAGCAGACCTGACCCATTGTCCTTGGGCCTCTTCATAGGCCCCAAGGACTCTGGCCATTTGAGGCAGGGCATGGCTCCCAGGGGAGGCTGGCGTTTCCCTGACCCTGCTCCTCCTACCAGTCCTGCTGCCACCGGCCTGCCCACTAGCCACATTGCTCACCATGGTCCTCGCTGTGGCTCCCAGGGTGGATCCAGTCGGCCGGGCCACCACCTGCGCTGGGGCTGGTGCCAGCGAAGACGTGGTGGTGGTGGCGGCGGTGGTGGTCGGTGCGGCGATGGTGGCGGTTGCGGCAGTGGTAGTGGCCGCAATGACCGTGGGTGTGGCCGCAACGACAGTGGCAGCAGGGGGCTGGGAATGTTCAGCAGCCCTGGATGATGGGTTGGTGGGTAGGAGGGGTCCTGGGGAGCGGCTGGGCCCTGCCACACCAGATGGGCCTGCTTGGTGGTCCGTGTCCGAAGAGGAGGACAGATCCTCCAGATCCGTGTGTCCTCGTTGGGGGCTTGTAGGCTGGCTGTGCTGGCTGCTGGCTCCATCCCCAGCATCCAGCAGTTCGTCACCTGTGGAGAGAATGAGATTTGTTATTGTGTTGCACCTGGCGAAGTATGTATTTGTCGTCTGACATTAACAGTTCGTGCAATCTCGTACATGGGTTTCCCGGAGGCGTGTGTGTGGCTGTAGCATTTGTAGTTGTGTGTGCTTGGCAATGGGACTGTGTGCTGTGCACATGTGGCATGGGACGGATTGGCCATGCCGATGGGTGTGTTGCTGTGCCCCTACTTATTGTGACTCTGGTGTATGCGGGCTCCTGGCCCATCCTGGGTCTGGTTTGTACTTTGCTTTTGGTGTTCAGATGGGACGCTTAGGAACGCATATGGCAACATGGGGGCCATTCCCCAGATTTGCATTTGGGAGGGGATATGCTTTTGGGGTTCAAATGGAACGCTTAGGAACGCATATGGCAACATGGGGGCCATGCCCCAGATTCGCATTTGGGAGGGAATATGCTTTTGGGGTTCAAATGGAACGCTTAGGAACGCATATGGCAACATGGGGGCCATGCCCCAGATTCGCATTTGGGAGGGAATATGCTTTTGGGGTTCAAATGGAACGCTTAGGAACGCATATGGCAACATGGGGGCCATGCCCCAGATTCGCATTTGGGAGGGAATATGCTTTTGGGGTTCAAATGGAACGCTTAGGAACGCATATGGCAACATGGGGGCCATGCCCCAGATTCGCATTTGGGAGGGAATATGCTTTTGGGGTTCAAATGGAACGCTTAGGAACGCATATGGCAACATGGGGGCCATGCCCCAGATTCGCATTTGGGAGGGAATATGCTTTTGGGGTTCAAATGGAACGCTTAGGAACGCATATGGCAACATGGGGGCCATGCCCCAGATTTGCATTTGGGAGGGGATATGCTTTTGGGGTTCAAATGGAACGCTTAGGAACGCATATGGCAACATGGGGGCCATGCCCCAGATTCGCATTTGGGAGGGGATATGCTTTTGGGGTTCAAATGGAACGCTTAGGAACGCATATGGCAACATGGGGGCCATGCCCCAGATTCGCATTTGGGAGGGGATATGCTTTTGGGGTTCAAATGGAACGCTTAGGAACGCATATGGCAACATGGGGGCCATGCCCCAGATTCGCATTTGGGAGGGAATATGCTTTTGGGGTTCAAATGGAACGCTTAGGAACGCATATGGCAACATGGGGGCCATGCCCCAGATTCGCATTTGGGAGGGAATATGCTTTTGGGGTTCAAATGGAACGCTTAGGAACGCATATGGCAACATGGGGGCCATGCCCCAGATTCGCATTTGGGAGGGGATATGCTTTTGGGGTTCAAATGGAACGCTTAGGAACGCATATGGCAACATGGGGGCCATGCCCCAGATTCGCATTTGGGAGGGGATATGCTTTTGGGGTTCAAATGGAACGCTTAGGAACGCATATGGCAACATGGGGGCCATGCCCCAGATTCGCATTTGGGAGGGGATATGCTTTTGGGGTTCAAATGGAATGCTTAGGAACGCATATGGCAACATGGGGGCCATGCCCCAGATTCGCATTTGGGAGGGAATATGCTTTTGGGGTTCAAATGGAACGCTTAGGAATGCATATGGTAACATGGGGGCCATGCCCCAGATTCGCATTTGGGAGGGAATATGCTTTTGGGGTTCAAATGGAATGCTTAGGAACGCATATGGCAACATGGGGGCCATGCCCCAGATTCGCATTTGGGAGGGAATATGCTTTTGGGGTTCAAATGGAACGCTTAGGAACGCATATGGCAACATGGGGGCCATGCCCCAGATTCGCATTTGGGAGGGAATATGCTTTTGGGGTACATGCTGTGAGCCATGGGTGCCGAACGTGACATGTGTTGTGGCAGCATGACAGTGCATGGTTTGAGGTGTGTGCATGCTTGACATGGCCTGCATATTTGCTGTCTGTTGTGATTACTGGACATGGCATTGGACGCATCGTTATGAGTGAGTGATGGTTGTGTGCCAGCCAACGTATTGCAGTTGTCCCATCTCCTTGGTGTGCGTGCTGCCCTGTGCCATGTGCATCACTGCAGTGCTCGGGGGGTGTGGCCCATGTTGTGTGTTGTTGCTCACAGTGTGTCGTGCGCTTCATTGACTTCTGGCACATGGTTGGTCATGGGCATGTATCTTAGCGTGACTGCTGTATGTGTGGCAGCTGTGCGGATGACATGCCTTTCATGAGACTGGGGCTGACGGATGGGATGGATGGTATGTTGTATGTGCATGGTGTGTCTGTGTGTTTGATGGGTTCAGTGGTGTTCGTGTGCATTTATGTTGTTCCGCTCTGTTGCGTCTAGTGTTGTTTGTCTTACATAGGCGTAGTTGTGGGGTGTGTGGTTGACAGGCAGTAGGGGCTACATGGACAGGACTTCAATGGTGTTTCGGTTGTGTGTGATGAGTTGCACAGTGGCTGCCGTGTGGTACTATATTCAGTGTGGCTTGTGCATGCAGACGTGGCTCCTTGGGTGTTGCTATGTCTGTGATGGGTCATGTGGGGTGTGAGTCTGTTGTTCATGTCCGTGTGCACATTGTTCACTTGTTCGTGACGGTGGGCAGTGCTGCGTGTTCGTTTGCTACGTGACATGTCCCATGTGTTGGTCGTGTTCCGGTCCTCATGCCTCCAGTAATCCAGCCCTGTCCAGTTTCCCACCTGCAAGTTGTTCGTGCGTGCACTGTACTGGATGCCACATGGCTCTAAGCGGGGGGTGCTCCATGTTGCAGGTCTGTGGGGGTGGGGGGTGTTGTGGGTCGTGGGGGTGGCTGGACACCCACTGACACCGATTGCTGTGGACCGTGATGTCTGCCTTTCGGCTGTCGTTGTGCACTGCGGTGGCTGACACGTGGCTGTGGGGTGTGGGGGATGCTCCTCCTTGCTGTGCTGTGGGACTAGGGGCCTGGTGTGTGTTGTACTTGGGCTGTCCACCGTCCCACCCACTGCACTTTGTGTTCCTGCCACTTACCTGTTACTTGTCGGTTAGTGCAGCTGTGGCGGACACATGGGTGTGGTGGGTGCTCGTTGTGGCGCTTCTGGCATATTTGGGGACCTGTTGGTGGTTACGTGGCTGGCTGAGTGTACACATGTCCCCACGTATCTTACAGTTGTTCGGTTTGGGCTGTGTGTGGTGGTGTCTGTTGCATGTGTGTGTGATGTGTTGTGTATTGTGTGCTGGACATGGGGGTGTTTGTCCCTGGGAGCTGTGGCATGGTGGTAGTGCATGTGAGTACATAGCGGTGTGCTGGTATACATTAGTTTGTACTTACCAGCCTCCACTCCCTGCTAATCCGGCGAGGATCTCCGGATGTATTATGACTCGCACCTTCTCCTCCCACGCTTTGAAGGTCTTGAAGAGCGCGGGATTCCCTCCGCCAGTGACGGCAGCCAGCTCTCTGTTTTTGCCCTCCTTCTTCTTGACCAGGCTCTTGACGTCATTCCAACGTTTGTTTATTTCTCCTCTGTTCCTGGGCAGGGTCCCGACTGCATTGACCTGGTCTACGATCCGGTTCCACATTCTGTTTCTGGTGGCTAGTGGTGTGTGCTGGACCTGGTTCCCATAGATTTGTGGGTGCACCTTGATGATCTCGTCGACCATGACCGTCAGCTCAATGGGCGTGAACTTGGGCATTCTTTGTGGTGCCATGGTGTTTGTGGTGCTGGTGCGGTGTGTGTTGTGTAATGTGCAGGGGGTTTGTGGTGGTGGTGGTGGTGGTGGTGGTGGTGATGTGTGCGTTTCTGTGGTGTGCTGCTGTCCTTGCTGTGTCACTGTGTCCTCTCCTCTCCTCTCTGGTTTGCAATGTTGCAAGGGGTTGTGGTCTGTGGGAGTGCTGCTTTTGTACTTACCTATGTGGGTGTGTCCTCATGGTCTGTTGTTTTCAGGTGTGTTGTGTCTGGGGTTCTGGCCTTTGTAGTTTTTGTTTGTCCAGGGGGGTGTTTTCGGGATGTGTACTGTGCTTGTGTATTTGTGCGTACCTTGCTGTGTGGACTTGTTGGCCATGTTGTGTGCTATTGGTTTTGTGAGCGGATGGTTTCTGTGCAGGTACGTGGGCGCCATGGCTTCTGCCGTGTCGATTCTCATCGGCGTTGTTTGCGCTGGCGGGCGGTATATTTGTAGTTTTCCCGCGCTCATGGCGGTGCGATCGTAATTTCACGTGCGGTGTGTCGGCCGTGAGGGCGGGCGGTTTTGTGTTGTCGTGCGTGTTTCCGTCCGTGGCGGGCGGTTTGACTCCGACTTGGACGATGGCGGGCGGTATTTTGTGTGATTTTTCCGCCGATGGCGGTTTTCGGTTTGTGTAATCGTAATGGCGTGGTCGGTGTTCAGACGGTGTGTGCGGGCGGATTTTTGCCGCTTCCATGCCTGGCGGATTTTTTTACGCCGGGTATCGTAATGGGCCCCTAAGTAAGTATATATATTATATTTTATACATATATATGTTTAATTTATTTTTACATTATATTAACTATGTTTCTTTTAATTATATGTATTATTTACTTTATTTTACATTATTTTTTAAACATTAAAAAAAACGATATTTTTAACAACAATATTTTTTTTCTCGATATTTTTATACTTACCTGGCACGTTGTAAGTTGGGGGATTAAGTCCCCTTGAATCCTGAGGGTCCCTGGGGGCCAAGTAGCCCACCAGGTACCTCCAGTAAGCGCCACAGAGCTGCATTGCAGAGAGGTGTTCTGAGGCCACGCCCCTTTTTACACCACGCTGCAAACGCAGCTTCTGGCGCACTGCTGCTTGGAGGATGAAGTCCACTTGTGTCCTGAGGTCCTCAGGACACAAGAGGACCTCATCGCCCCACCACCAGTGCACCAGAAGCCACGTTTGCAGAGTGGTGTAAAAAGGGGCATGGCCTCGGACCACCTCTCTGCAACGCAGCTCTGTGGCACTTACTGGAGGTACCTGGTGGGCTAGTTGGCCCCCAGGGACCCTCAGGATTGAAGGGGACTTAATCCCCCAATTTACAACGCACCAGGGGCGCGTTTGCACACTTGTTATATCAGGCCCCACCCCCTCCCTGCACCACTGTGCAAAGGCGCCCCCTGGCGCGTTGTAAGTTGGGGGATTAAGTCCCCTTGAATCCTGAGGGTCCCTGGGGGCCAACTAGCCCACCAGGTACTTCCAGTAAGCACCACAGAGCTGCGTTGCAGAGAGGTGTTCCGAGGCTATGCCCCTTTTTACATCACGCTGCAAACGCGGCTTCTGGCACACTGCTGCTCCAGGTAGGTCGCTCCCCCACCACACAGCTCCGCCTGTGCTGTCCACCCGCTGCTGCTTCTGGTAAGCTCGCCCCTCCGCTTGTGGCCTCGGTGCCCGTGTTTTCTCCTGTTTTCTGTCCATTTTTGCCTTCTGTGCCCTCGCTGCCCCACTGTACTGTGCCCGTGTTTTCTCCTGTTTTCTGTCCATTTTTGCCTTCTGTGCCCTCGCTGCCCCACTGTACTGTGCCCGTGTTTTCTCCTGTTTTCTGTCCATTTTTGCCTTCTGTGCCCTCGCTGCCCCACTGTGCTGTGCCCGTGTTTTCTCCTGTTTTCTGTCCATTTTTGCCTTCTGTGCCCTCGCTGCCCCACTGTACTGTGCCCGTGTTTTCTCCTGTTTTCTGTCCATTTTTGCCTTCTGTGCCCTCGCTGCTCCACTGTACTGTGCCCGTGTTTTCTCCTGTTTTCTGTCCATTTTTGCCTTCTGTGCCCTCGCTGCCCCACTGTACTGTGCCCGTGTTTTCTCCTGTTTTCTGTCCATTTTTGCCTTCTGTGCCCTCGCTGCCCCACTGTACTGTGCCCGTGTTTTCTCCTGTTTTCTGTCCATTTTTGCCTTCTGTGCCCTCGCTGCCCCACTGTACTGTGCCCGTGTTTTCTCCTGTTTTCTGTCCATTTTTGCCTTCTGTGCCCACGCAGCCCCACTGCACTGTGCCCGTGTTTTCTCCTGTTTTCTGTCCATTTTTGCCTTCTGTGCCCTCGCTGCCCCACTGTACTGTGCCCGTGTTTTCTCCTGTTTTCTGTCCATTTTTGCCTTCTGTGCCTCGCTGCCCCACTGTACTGTGCCCGTGTTTTTCTCCTGTTTTCTGTCCATTTTGCCTTCTGTGCCCCTCGCTGCCTCTCTCCATTCCCGCCGCTGCGTCCCCTGCGGCCCCGCCCCCCTGACTGCCCATTCGCTGCCCCTGCCTCCCAGCTGCTCCTCCCTCCCACCTCCTGATATATGTTGGCCGCTGGCGCGCCAAAGGCGCGCCTAAGGCAAGCCCGTCTGCGCCCGTCCGCGACTGGACCGTGCCCAGCGCCAGAACCCCTGGGCCGCGCGCCCCCGCTCCAGCCTTGAGGACCGACGCCGATACGATGCCACCACACTCCACGCTCTCAACCCCGGACGGACGCACAACTGCTTCAAGGCCGCCCCGAAACGCACCCATGGTCCCTTCACCTGCCGGAACTGCAGCTACACCAGCCTCAGAGCCACCGAGGCGCCCGCCAAGAAGGACCTCAACCACCTCCGGTGCATCCTACTGAACACCCGCTCCGCACGCAAACACGCCGTCGAGCTCTGGGACCTGCTCGACACATCATCACCAGACGTCGCCTTCCTGACTGAGACCTGGATGAACGACTCCTCCGCTCCCGACATCGCCATAGCCATCCCAGACGGCTATAAGATCACCCGCAGAGACCGCATCAACGCAGTAGGAGGAGGAATCGCCATCATCCACAAGAACACCATCAGGGTCTCGACCAGCACCGATGACACTCTCAGCACCGCCGAACACATGCACTTCCAGATCCACACGGACCCCAACACCACCCTTAGAGGCACCCTTGTCTACAGACCCCCTGGGCCCCGACCCCAGTTCAGCGACTCCATCGCCGACTTCATCAGCACGCACGCCCTGACCTCTACCGACTACATCCTCCTCGGAGACCTGAACTTTCACCTGGAGAACAACAACGACAGCAACTCCACCACCCTGATCGACAGCCTCGCCAACCTCGGTCTGAGCCAGCTCGTCACAACACCGACCCACTCCGCCGGCCACACGCTTGACCCCATCTTCTCCTCAAGCTCCCACGTCTCCTTCAGCCACACCACGGAACTCCTCTGGACCGACCACCGCTGCATCCATTTCACCTTCCAGAAACCCACCACACACCACCGCACCCAACAGATCCCACGCCGCTGCTGGAGCAAAGTCACCGAAGACCAACTCCGGGCAACCCTCGCTCTCAGCCCTCCCTCCGACCCATCCAACACCGACGACGCTGCCTGCAACCTCAGACGATGGATGGACGACTGTGCCAACACCCTCGCCCCGCTGAAAAAGCTCACCTACAGTGACACCACCAAAAGAGCCAGCTGGTTCACCTCGGAACTCCTAGCTTCCAAGCGTACCTGCCGGAAACTAGAGAAGAAATGGCACAGTGATAAGACACCGGACAGCCACACAGCCCACAAAGGCGCCATCCGTAACCACCACCACCTCATCAGGTCCGCCAAGAGAATCTCCTTCAAAGACCGCCTCGACAACAACGCACACAACAGCAAGGAGCTCTTCAACATCGTGAAGGAACTCTCCAATCCCAGCTCCAACACCAACGACATCCCGCCGTCGCAACCCCTGTGCGATTCCCTCGCCACCTTCTTTCACCGCAAGATCGCCGACATCCACGACAGCTTCAACACCCAGACAGCCCCAACTAAGATCGCTGCACCAGACCCGCCACACACCATCGACCACGACCCTCTGCCAGCCTGGGCCAGCGTGAACATCGAGGACACCATCAAGACCATGAGCACAATACACTCCGGCTCCCCGTCAGACCCTTTCCCGCACCACATCTTCAACAAAGCCAGCAGCTCCATCGCACCCCACCTGTGCAACGTCATCAATCTCTCCTTCAAGACCGCGACCTTCCCAGAGAGCTGGAAACACGCAGAGATCAACGCCCTACTCAAAAAACCCAAAGCGGACCCGAGAGACCTCAAGAACTTCCGGCCCATCTCCCTGCTTCCGTTCCCAGCCAAGGTCATCGAGAAGATCGTCAACAAACAGCTAACCCGATACCTCGAAGAAAACAGCATCCTGGACCCATCCCAATCAGGGTTCCTCAGCAACAACAGAACTGAGATTGCACTCATCGCCGCCACCGACGACATCAGGATCCTGCTGGACAATGGTGAGACCGCAGCCCTCATCCTGCTGGACCTCTCCGCCGCCTTCGACACTGTCTGCCACCACACTCTACGCACACGCCTCCACGACGCAGGGATCCGAGACAAGGCCCTGGAATGGACCACCTCCTTCCTCAACGGCAGAACCCAGAGAGTCCGCCTCCCACCTTTCCGATCCGAAGCCTCCGAGATCATCTGCGGCGTACCCCAGGGATCTTCCCTCAGCCCAACACTGTTCAACATCTACATGGCCCTGCTCGCACGCATCGCCAGACAGCATGACCTCAACATTATCTCCTACGCCGACGACACTCAACTGATCCTCTCCCTCACCAAGGACCCCCTCGCCACCAAAGCCAATCTCCATGAAGGAATGAAGGCCGTCGCCGATTGGATGAAGATCAGCCGACTAAAGCTGAACACGGACAAGACGGAGGTCCTCATCCTCAGCTCCAACCCCTCAGTCTGGGACGACTCCTGGTGGCCAATGACGCTGGGAGCAGCCCCGACACCCACCGACCATGCACGCAACCTGGGAGTCATCCTCGACTCAACGCTCTCCATGGCCAAGCAAGTCAACGCAGTCTCCTCCTCCTGCTTCAACACCCTCCGCATGCTTCGCAAGATCTACAGGTGGATCCCGACAGACACAAGAAGAACAGTCACCCAGGCCCTCGTCAGTAGCAGACTTGACTATGGGAACGCCCTCTACGCGGGAGCCCCGGCCAAGCTCATCAAGCGACTGCAACGCATACAAAACGCCTCCGCATGCCTGATCCTCGACGTACCACGCCACAGCCACATCACCCCCCACTTGAGGAACCTGCACTGGCTCCCCGTCGACAGGAGGATCACCTTCAAACTCCTCATCCACGCACACAAGGCACTCCACAAAACTGGCCCAGCCTACCTCAACAGACGACTCTCCTTCTACGTCCCCAACCGCCAGCTCCGCTCCGCCAACCTCTCCCTCGCCACCGTCCCTCGCATTCGAAGAACAACCACCGGCGGCAGATCCTTCTCACACCTCGCCGCCAAGACCTGGAACACCCTTCCACTAAGCCTACGACAGACCCAAGACCTGCTGACCTTCAGGAGGCTACTCAAGACCTGGCTGTTCGACCAGTAGCAGCACCCCCCCTTCCCTCTCCCCAGCACCTTGAGACCCTCGCGGGTAAGTAGTGCGCTCTACAAATTCTGTGATTGATTGATTGATTGATGAAGTCCACTTGTGTCCTGAGGTCCTCAGGACACAAGAGGACCTCATCGCCCCACCACCAGTGCACCAGAAGCCACGTTTGCAGAGTGGTGTAAAAAGGGGCATGGCCTCGGACCACCACTCTGCAACGCAGCTCTGTGGCGCTTATTGGAGGTACCTGGTGGGCTAGTTGGCCCCCAGGGACCCTCAGAATTGAAGGGGAATTAATTCCCCAACTTACAACGCGCCAGGGGGCGTGTTTGCAGAGTGGTGCAGGGAGGGGGCGGGGCCTCCGGCGAGTTGCCAGTTCCGTTTTTTTAAAACATTTTTTGTCTGTTATGGGAGGGGGGCTGCATGGCCCCCCTTCCCTGGGTCACTTTTGGCCCCGGGGACCCCATCCCCCTGGGCCTGGCTGCCTTTTTTAAAAAAAATTTGGGGAGGGGTCCGCATGGCCCCCCTCCAGAGGCCAATTATGGCCCCGGGGACCCCATCCCCCGGGGCCTGGCCAGCCTTTTTATTTAATTTATTTTTTTGGGAGGGGGGCCACATGGCCCTCTTCCTCAGGCCAATTATGGCCCCGGGGACCCCATCCCCCAGGGCCGGCCTTTCCGTGTTTTTTTTTTATAATGGTTTTTAATTATAGGGGAGGGGGCCGCGTGGCCCCCCTCCTGGGTCACTTCTGGCCCTGGGGACCCCATCCCCCGGGGCCTGGCCTCTCAGTTGGGGACCGTGGGGGGAGCCCCAATGCCCCCACGGTCCCGCCGGCTCCCCGCCTCCTGCAGGAGCCGGCATTGCTTTTGAGCAAGGGGAGCTGCTGACATGCAGCTCCCCTTGCTCAAAAGCAATCCTGCTTTGCTTCATTGAAGCGAGAGCAGGTTTCCCTGCTCTCGCTTCAATGAAGCAAAGCAGAGTTTGCTATGGCAGGGCGGGAGCCGTGCTCCCGCCCTGCCATAGCAAACAGCAATGTCCCGGGGGTGGGCACCCCGGGACATTGCAGGAGCCGGCCCTGGGGGGTGGCGGTCCCCAGGGCCATTAAGGCCTCCAGGAGGAGGGCCGCGCAGCCCCCCTCCCCATGTTTGCAAAGCCCCGGGGAGGTGGTGGTCCCCGTGGCCTGGGGTCTGTCACGGATCCCCAAATTTGAATATTTGGTGCCCCAGGGAGGTGGTGGTCCACGGGGCATGTGGGGGGCTCGAGCCCCCCACACACATTTAAAAAAATAAATAAACAGAGCCCCGGGAGGTGGTGGTCCCTGGGGCTCCGGGGGGGCCGGGTGCCCCCGCGTTTAATTGACAAAGCCCCGTGGAGGTGGTGGTCCCTGGGGCATGTGGGGGGGCTCAAACCCCCCCACACACATTTATTTAAAAAAAAATAAGAGCCCCGGGGACGTGGTGGTTCCCGGGGCTGCGGGGGGGCTGCGTGCCCCCCACAAATCATCAATAAAGCCCCGGGGAGGTGGCAGTCCCCGGGGCTGTGGGGGCCCCTGCGGGCCCCCGCTATATAATTTGGGCATGCCCCCGGGACCTGGCCCACCCGGGGGCTTAGCAATAACGAAGCGCGGGAGCCCGCGCTTCATTTTATTTTTTTTCTCAGCCGGATTCGCGACCCCAGCGCGAATTCCGCTGATTTGTTTTTTAAAAAAAATGCTTTTTTTGGGCCTGGGGGTCCTTGCGGGACCCCCTGAGCAGGCCTAGGGGGTCAGGGTGTTTCTACCCTGCCCCCTTTTCATGTTTTTTATCTTTGTTTCACCCTTTTTCTTGTTACTCGGTTACCGAGTCACAAGATGGCTGCCAACACTTCCTGGTTTGGAGTGTTGGCAGCCAATCAGAGAGAAGCTTGTGCCCGGGAGGGTTCGCGAACCCTCCTCGGTGCTCAGATATCGATATTTTTCTTTTTTACATTTCTCAGGAACTACTGAACGGATTTGCACCATTTAAAAAAAGGGCGCACTCTAAACCAAGACCTACCTTTTTGCCAAATTTGGTGTAATTCCGTTCAGCAGGTCGGGCTGTAGTCTGTAATAAAGTTTCCTATGGAAAATAACATGGAGAAAATGCGCTTTGGGACCCCCCTTTTTTCTCGTCCCCCGCTTGACAAATCACCCCAAACTTTCAACACACAAACTGAGCGGTCCAACCCTATTTTTTGGAAAATGTCACGAAGATTCGTCAAACGGCGCCAAAGATATTGGCAAATCAAAAAACGCTTTTCCTATGGAAATTAGGTCCTAACTATAACTACCTACTGGCGACCGCCAGTAGGTAATATATATATATATATATATATATATATATATATATATATGGTAATTTTAGGGTTTCCAGTGGGTTTGGGTTTTGGGGTGGGAAGGGTAATTTTAGGGTTCAGGGTGGGTTTGGGTTTTGGGGTGGGAAAGGTAATTTTAGGGTTTAGGGTGGGTTTGGATTTTGGGGAGGGAAGTGTAATTTTGGGGTTTAGGGCTATGGGTATTAGGGTTGTAAGGGTAATTTTAGGGTTCAGCGTGGGTTTGGGTTTTGGGGAGGGAAGGGTAATTTTAGGGTTCAGGGTAGGTATGGGTTTGGGGGTGCCAAGGTTAATTTTAGGGTTCAGGGTGGGTATAGGTTTGGGGTGGTAAGGGTAATTTTGGGGTTTAGGGGTATGGGTATTGGGGTTGTAAGGGTAATTTTAGAGTTCAGGGTGGGTATGGGTTTTGGGGTGGCAAAGGTATTTTTAGGATTCAGGATGGGTATGGGTTAAGTGGTGGTAAGGGTAATTTTGGGGTTCAGGGTGTGTATGGGTTTTGGGGTGTTAAGGGTAATTTTGGGGTTCAGGATGGGTATGGGTTAAGTGGTGGTAAGGGTAATTTTGGGGTTTAGGGGGTATGGGTATTGGGGTGGTGAGGGTAATTTTAGGGTTTTAGGGGGTATGGGTATTGGGGTAGTAAAGGTAATTTTAGGGTTTTAGGGGGTATGTTTTTTTTTATACTGTTTTATGTAGCGCAAACTTGACCTGAAGGTATCGGGTATCAGAGCGCTTTACATGAGCACCTGTTGCATTACATGAGGACACATTCATTTTTGTTAGGCACGGGGAGATTAAGGGGCCGATTCCGATCTCGGTCGGAGGCGCACCCAATACCATTCGGTCGGGAAAAAATCCATGCGAATGACTGTTTCCCGACCGATCCGCACATTATTCCGAACGAGCAAGTACGATGCGCACAACAGCATAGAATCCGGCCGAGTCGTACTCACCCAATCCAGGTCCTGTTCTCCGACCGAGGCGAATCCGGAAACGCCGAATCGAGTCGCACGGAAGGGAAAATGCAGCCCCGTCCGGCCGGACAAGTACGATGCGCTTTCCGTACGCGCCGAACCCGTCGCTACGTCCGGCACGTCAAAGCTTCCGGGAGAGGCGCACATAAGCTCCGATTCGCGCCACAACACGATCCACGGCTACGAGGCGAACACACCAGCGACGAGGACGAGGCGAAGCAACGAGAAAGACGAATGAGACGAACCAACCATGAATCCCTTCGTTCCGATCCTACCAATATTCTACATTTACTACCGGAACAGGCACGGACGCGTACGGCGCAGAAGGTAAGTCAGACATCAACCACAAAAACATACAACACGTACACGACACATCACACACACACAGAGGGATGCAGAATTTACTTACACCAGCAACAGCAGCACCATAGGGGCGGGATGCCCATCACCAATGCCACATATGCACACAGGGGCCTGGATGCGCACCACCACTACCACCCCTACCCAGGGGGGCTGGATGCCTACCACTACTACCACCCTTAGCCAGGGGGCTGGATGCCTACCACTACTACCAACCTTAGCCATGGGTGTGCCAGATGCCCACCACTACTACCACCCTTACCCAGGGGGGGCTGGATGCCTACCACTACTACCACCCTTACCCAGGGGGGCTGGATGCCTACCACTACTACCACCCTTAGCCATGGGGGTGCCAGATGCCTACCACTACTACCACCCTTACCCAGGGGGGGCTGGATGCCTACCACTACTACCACCCTTAGCCATGGGGGTGCCAGATGCCCACCACTACTACCACCCTTACCCAGGGGGGGCTGGATGCCTACCACTACTACCACCCTTACCCAGGGGGGGCTGGATGCCTACCACTACTACCACCCTTAGCCATGGGGGTGCCAGATGCCCACCACCACTACCACCCTTACCCGGGGGCTGGATGCCTACCACTACTACCACCCTTACCCAGGGGGGCTGGATGCCTACCACTACTACCACCCTTAGCCATGGGGGTGAGAGGATGCCCACCACTACTACCACCCTTACCCAGGGGGGGCTGGATGCCTACCACTACTACCACCCTTACCCAGGGGGGATGGATGCCTACCACTACTACCACCCTTAGCCATGGGGGTGCCAGATGCCCACCACCACTACCACCCTTACCCA
This sequence comes from Calotriton arnoldi, assembly GCA_963921515.1. Taxonomy (NCBI): domain Eukaryota; kingdom Metazoa; phylum Chordata; class Amphibia; order Caudata; family Salamandridae; genus Calotriton; species Calotriton arnoldi. The sequence continues at coordinate 771,800 of CAWUFW010006484.1, forward strand.
GGGGGGGCTGGATGCCTACCACTACTACCACCCTTACCCAGGAGGGGCTGGATGCCTACCACTAGTACCACCCTTAGCCATGGGGGTGCCAGATGCCTACCACTACTACCACCCTTACCCAGGGGGGGCTGGATGCCTACCACTACTACCACCCTTAGCCAGGGGGGCTGGATGCCTACCACTACTACTACCCTTAGCCATGGGGGTGCCAGATGCCCACCACTACTACCACCCTTACCCAGGGGGGGCTGGATGCCCACCACTACTACCACCCTTACCCAGGGGGGGCTGGATGCCTACCACTACTACCACCCTTAGCCAGGGGGGCTGGATGCCTACCACTACTACCACCCTTAGCCATGGGGGTGCCAGATGCCCACCACTACTACCACCCTTACCCAGGGGGGGCTGGATGCCCACCACTACTACCACCCTTACCCAGGGGGGGCTGGATGCCTACCACTACTACCACCCTTAGCCATGGGGGTGCCAGATGCCTACCACTACTACCACCCTTACCCAGGGGGGGCTGGATGCCTACCACTACTACCACCCTTAGCCAGGGGGGCTGGATGCCTACCACTACTACCACCCTTAGCCATGGGGGTGCCAGATGCCCACCACTACTACCACCCTTACCTAGGGGGGGCTGGATTCCTACCACTACTACCACCCTTACCCAGGGGGGGCTGGATGCCTACTACTACTACCACCCTTAGCCATGGGGGTGCCAGATGCCTACCACTACTACCACCCTTACCCAGGGGGGCTGGATGCCTACCACTACTACCACCCTTAGCCATGGGGGTGCCAGATGCCTACCACTACTACCACCCTTACCCAGGGGGGGCTGGATGCCTACCACTACTACCACCCTTATCCGGGGGGGGCTGGATGCCTACCACTACTACCACCCTTAGCCATGGGGGTGCCTGATGCCCACCACTACTACCACCCTTAGCCAGGGGGGGCTGGATGCCTACCACTAACAACATCTCCACTCACAGGATGGCTAATACATGTCGCAACAAGCACACACCAACATAAAGAATGCAACATTAAGACATCCCCCCCAACACCATGACAAGCGTGTGTAGACTGTGTCAAATGCCTACGACACAGAACATGATCATCAACATACAATGTGACACCCTATCACATGTGCCACACATAAATGTGTGTGGCCCCCACAATGCAAGCAGGCCATGACCATTGTGGCAATGGGGTCCAAACCCCCATCATCACAGTGACCAAAATGTAAGTGTGGGGTCCTGAGCTGAAGCACATCTTGACCATTGTGGCAATGGGGTCCAAACCCCCATCATCACAGTGACCAAAATGTAAGTGTGGGGTCCTGAGCTGAAGCACATCTTGACCATTGTGGCAATGGGGTCCAAACCCCCATCATCACAGTGACCAAAATGTAAGTGTGAACAAAGTAGAAGCTGCAACTGGCAAACTGCATGGACAAATCCTGGTCACAGAACAACAAACACAACTGTGGCAAAGTAGTGCAGGGGTCCCATTGCAACATAGATTTGGGGAGGCAAACAGTGCAGTGCAAATAAGACATACCTCTGGCCAGCTGCATACAAACATCACCCATGGTGTCTGACACCGTCAACATACATCAATGACACAATGACAGAAGTGACCATCACAATGCAGACCCACATATTTGCACCAATGGACACACCAATGCAGATACCCTGTGTAGACTGCAGATGGCAGGTGAACAGATACCATACCATGGCAGCAATGGGACACATAAACAATGATCATTGTGCTGACTCATGACCTAGGAGTCCCAGGGACAGCAGGGCAAACACACCAAACAACATACAGATAATGGCACACCATAAATATGCCAGTGCAGTGGCGCTGATGCACAAACACAAACAGGCAGACACACACTGCACATCAAACACAACAGGTGAGGGGGGACCAGTGTCCCCAGGCAACCACACAACACATGAGGAGGCCTGAAGACCAAACACACAGATGTGCATACAGTGCCACACAAAGGTAACTCAGGGATCCAATTCCCCTATGTGGGCAATCAGGCATTGTCAGATGAGATGGAGCACAAATCACACATGTCACACAAGCATGTAGGAACAGCAACCCACACAGTAAGACACCGAGGCACCACAGCACCACCCCCAGGGCCCACACAATTTGGTGACCCTGGGCTGCATTACAATACCACTGTGATGACAAAGCCAGATGTCGTTCACACTGTGAACCACAGTCATGTATCCTGAGCAAAGAATTACCAGCACACCCACACAAGCACAAACCAATCAGCATGGCCAGTAAGCCAAGGCCAACATGGAGGCAGGGGTCTTGCCGGGCAACAACTCTCATCTGCACACACTCAACAACACACACCTCGACCACCAACAATGTGCTGCAGGGAAGCGCACATGCACAGGTGACATTGCGCATGCACCCATGACAATCCCAGGGGGGTGGGTGGGAAGCAAGGTGCAGAAACACAGCACACATGGCCACTCAACAAGACTCCTGAATGTCTGACACACTGCACACTACGCTGTACATGGACATGACGGCAACACCACACCAACCAATGGGATCCCAGCCACAGTCACACACCAATGAAGAAGCCAAGGTCACCCACAAAGAACACACATGGACAACTACCAACATTGCAGCCCTGACCCTGAGGAGTGCCAGCAGTCACACACACAACGTGTCACAAACAATGAAAGCTAACACAAACCGGAAATCACATTACAGGAGTAAACAACAAGTGCTAAGGGGAATCCTAACTGTGACCCATCAGCGCCTGCCCACAAACTCAGCCCTGACAGCAAACACACCTATGGGTGACACCCTGATGACCAGTAATGTGCCATGCACCCACATCACAGAGAACCCAGGGAGAAGACTTTGGGGGAACATAGCTCAACTCAGCAAGCATCACAAACAGGAACATCACTAGGGATCCCAGCACGCATAGCAAAATGGAAGTGAACACACAGACATGCTCATACAACACACACCTTGGGCGCAGGCAATGTCACAGGAGCACACACTGCCATGAGGGGACTCCACTCCTGTGTGAGGAAAGCTGTGCCATATGTCGCATCAGTAGGGCTCCATCATGTCAGCACAACACTTTGTCACACAGTAAACAATTAGCACCAAATCAAGGCTCCCATTACATCAGCCTGGTCATGGGAGTGTCAACGAAATCATCAGCACAGATCCAACACACATGTACAGCAAGTTGCACTGACAACACAGATGAGTCCTTCCCCATTGATGCCCAAACCTGCATGTCCACTGGAGATGGCCACACGGTCAGGGAAGTAGACGAATTGAACAATGGCAAGCACTACAGATGTGCAGGGATGGAAGCCACAGATGTGACATTGCTAATGTAACTAGGAAATTCCATTGCCAAATATTGTAAACATGACACCCACAGATGCTGTTAAGGATGACATGGATACACCACAGGATAGGACACTGTCCCTCTGGACCACATGGGGCCCTGCCCAGTGACACTTCATTTTCATGAGACCAAAGATCATCATCCCTGCTGCAAGGGCATGGTCAGCATCATCAACATCATGTACATCAGAAGTAATAGCATTAGAGAACAGAAAGTTGCTTTATTCAGCATATGTGTGTCCAAAAACTCAGAGAACAGTAATGCTCCAACAAAGGCCAATGGCCAGTCCATCAAGTAAGTCAATACAGGGTGACAGTGGCAGATGTCACCCTACGCATGCCTGCACTGCACAAAACCAGGGACAATCCACTAGGAGGGGCAACCGGGGGCAGGCCAGGCACCGCAGGGACAGGATCAGGGCTCACCAGGAGGAGGCAGGGAAGGGGTGGTGGGTGCTGGAGAGCCACTGACAACTGCAGTGGAGGTGTCTGACATGGTGTGTGCCGGCACAACTGGGGGGCATGGCTCAGATGGTGTGTGTGCTGGCACGACTGCAGTGGACCGTGCAGATGGAGTGGACAGGTCCGCCACTGCAGTGCCCAAGTCAGACAGGGTGGTAGTGGACTCCACTGCAGTGCCTACCTCCAGGGGAGGAGAATGGGGAACAGGCAAGGTGGGCTGGACAGAGGGGAGGACACCCTCACCACATCAGTGGCACAGACAAGCGCAGCGGGGGGTGTGGTGCCGGGAGAGCAAGTGGCAGGGGGAGAAGGCCTGATCCTCTTGGGGATGGTATATCTGTGGGTGGGGGAACCTGGGGCAGGGTGTGGTGGGGGCACCTGTGGAGTGGGGGCCTGAAGGATGGAGGAAGGAGACCTGGTGCCTGAGCTGCAGGGCGGCGGCGGGGTCTTGCTCTTACGACTCCGGGGGGACTTGCGGGTGGGGGCCTCAGTCTGTCTGCGCCTGGGGGAGGGTGTCCGGGGGCGAGGGGCACTCTGCTCCGTGTGGGTGGGCTTCCTCTTCCCCCTGGATGCTGGAGCAGCTGGATCGTAGGGGATGAGGCCGAGGTCACAGAGGAAGAGCCGCTGTGACTTTGGGGTTGCAGGTGAGGCAAGGGAGGGTGCTTTGGAGGGAGAGGCAACTGAGGACTGCGCAGTGCTTGTGGATGCATGTGTGTGTTCCAGGGCCCCCTCCCCTGTGAGTCTGGTTTCAGTCCCCTGACTGTGCGTGCGTTTTGTTTGTGGCGTGTGTGTCTGTGTGCTGGACGTGTGTGTGCTGGTGTGTGCCTGTGCCGGTGTGTGTGTGCTTGGGACGGGTAAGGTGCTGGGGAGTGTGGATGGAGCAGAGGCAGGAGGGGTGAGGGACTGTCTGAGGAGGGACACTGCTGCCGTCAGGGAGGAGTCCATGGACCTATTGCCCCTCTGTAGGTCAGACATGCCCGATGAGATGCCCTCCATGAACGACACCAGCTGAGTCAACAGAGCGGTGTGTGCATGGAGGACACTCAGCATGGCTGTCTGCCCTACATGGAGCTGGCGAAGGAGGTACACAGACTCCTCACTCAGGGCAGCAGGGGACACAGGGGCAGGGGGTGCGGTGCCTGGCCCGAAGGAGACACGCTCCCGAACATGGGAGCCTCCACGGACCTGGGGTATGGGAGCCGATGGGAGGGCGGTGGTGGTGCTGGTGGTGGCGGGGACAGCAACACTAGCTGGGGTGTGGTGGCTGCTGACACCCGCCTCCATAAGGGAGTCATCCTCCGAGCCGCTGTGGTCCTCAGCTGAGGTGGATGCTGCTGAGGACTCCTCGGTGTGGCTCCCCTCGCCCTCCGTGCCACTGGGTCCCTCCGACCACTCCTCGGCTGCTGACCCAGTCTGGCTCTCCGGCTCCTCCTGGTCCGTGGAGCTGTCCCCTTCTGTGGCCGTGGATGTATCTGCAATCAATGGGGAAACAGACAGACATCAGTCACCTGCACCGAACGCACACACCACTGTGAGCACAGCACATTACAGAGCAAGCCCTGGCATCATTAGTTGAACATTGCTAAAAGTGCCCTAACTGAACAGGAGAAGCCAATTGTCAGTCTGATGCCAACCATGGCACTCACATCCCACATGGCCTTGCACCCATCTGTCTGGTGTCTGTTGGATAGCAACACCCCAGTGTGGACACATGCACCACCTACACAGTAGTTGGACAGTGCAGAGGACACGGTGTAGCATGTGGACATGCACACATCATAACTCTTGCCACTGAGTCAGTACAGGTTTCCGGATGAAAGGGATGCCCAGAGTCAAATAGGAAATGCATGTGATGCATACCAGCGACAGACACCATGATGCACCCATGTCCTGATAGCCATCGCCACAATGTGTGCATGTAGCACATGTCACTCCCCTGCAGGATCACCAATAAGTAGACACATGCCATGGCAGAGGCATGACTGCAAAGTCATACATCACTGTCTCAGTGATGTATGACTTGGCAGCCAGACAACAACACTCTGCACTGTGTCACAATAGTAGGTCATGGAGAATGCAAGTCCTGGAGCTGCACAAGTGCACATGTACATCCCCCACACAACACATCATCTGAACCCTCATCTGTCCAGGTCATACCGATTGGACATATGGGAGACCTGTGACACCACCCTCTGAACCTGAGCCCCTCACAATCTGCTGTGATTGGGAAACAGCTGCCTGAACTTCACATTTGCATACCCCAGTCTGCACGGGCAGCTGATCAAACACCTATGTGACACACAAGTATCGTCTCCTATGGTCACATCTCCAGTGGAATGCTGAGCCCCAACCGAGAAACACCCCAGCAGTCCTGGCAACAAATCCACAGCACACTGACACAGAGGCAGACACCTGACGGCCAAATCACTGCGCACAACGTGTCAGCTGATACACGGGAGTGGGAGTACAGGTGTATTGGATGGGCTGGAGTAGGCATGACTGTCCTGCCCCACATGAATGAGGGATGAGCCCTGCACAGTGGATAGCTGGCTATGTATGTGTGACACACGTAATCTGCACACTCCTGGGGCCCAAACATTGTTCCCACCCGCTGCATGGGTGTGTGCCAGATACCCCAGGCACATGTGGTGGATCAGCTCAGCAAGTGGACCGCATATCAAAGCAACACGCAGATTACATGTCCGAACACAGGCATTGTGTGAACAATGGACCCACCCATGATGCCCACAACAGAGTTAGGGAAACAGATGCTGTCCCCCACCTTGAGTGAAGCAAACTGCAAGGACACAGTCCCAAGTGACACAATTCCCTGACTGTAAGGGCCACACCTGGGTATCAGATGAGCAGTGGGCAGTGCACAATAGAGGGACATGGCTCCTGGACAACATGACTGCTGTACTGTGGCAGTTTAACCAGGCCAGAGGAGGGCACATAGCATGTAATACAGAGTTCACAGTGCAGTCTTTGACTCACCCCCTCCTTGCTGCTGTCTGGCCTTCAGCTGCCCATCCAGGTCTGGAAACACCACCGCCAGGATCTGGAGCATGTGGGGGGTCAGGGTCCGTGTTCCGCCCCTCCTGCGAGGAGGCGACAGCTTCAGCTGGACCCGTGCAATCCTCCGGGTCCAGCCCCGAAGGTCCTGGCACCTCTTCTGGCAGTTGCGGATCCGGCGCTTGTAGACCCCCACGGACCGGACAGCCCGGACGATGTCCTTCCAGATCTCCTGCTTCCGATGGGCATTAACCTGTGAGGATGACAAAGTGAAAAGGCCATTACTACACATGCAACATATCCGTGCATGACACAGTTGTATATACATGTCTCAATCACAGGGGCACATGATGTACACAGGCAGTGCAACGCTGCCCATGGACAGTTTGCCAGAAGTCACTACATGGTATCATTGCATGGGAAGTAAAACCTTGTTCAAATGCACTGTCACTGCACCATACCTGTCCAGTGCATGTCACTACACACTATGGGGGGTGACAACTACTCAGTGAGCCTGCTAGCCAGTGGCGTGCAGACTTTCAGCCTTGCTAGTCAGACAAAATGCACATTCAGAAAGGCAGTGCACAGAACACTCACCTGCTCCCCTGGTGTCCCATACAGCTTGCTGTACTGTGGAAGTAGGCTGTCCAGCAGGGCCTGGTTCTCCTCAAGGCTGAAGGCTGGGGCTCTCTCCACAGTACGTGCCATTGCAGGGTCCAGAGGGGGCAGAGACAGCAGCAGTGCAGTGGCAGATGTCATCCTGGAGCATGTAGTGCAGGCAAGTGAGCTCTCAGGGGAACAGCCAGCAATATATGTGTGCTGCAGAGGCAGATACTGTCCCATGTGTCCAAAGTGATAGGTCCAAGTCGTTTGCATCTTCTGAATCTGGCCAATCCATGGAATAGCAGCACCAATACACGCCCACAGCATCCTTCAAATCTTCAACTTCATGACATACATGATTTTGCAACATTGTTGTGGGTGACCAACTGAATTTACAGCAACCGACTCGTTCGAATTTTGAAAACGCGTCCGTTGCCAGGCTAGGCCATTGACAATGGGTGCGCACCGATCAGTCCATTGCTGTTCAACGCGTACAGGGGTACAACGCGTATCCACACACATTGAATGCAATGGGCCGGCCGGGTGCACCGATCGGTCCATTGCTGTTCAACGCGTACAGGGGTACAACGCGTACCCGCACACATTGAATGCAATGGGCCGGCCGGGTGCACCGATCGGTCCATTGCTGTTCAACGCGTACAGGGGTACAACGCGTACCCGCACACATTGAATGCAATGGGCCGGCCGGGTGCACCGATCGGTCCATTGCTGTTCAACGCATTCCTGTACAAGTGACTGGCATATGTCACCATGCCTGTCTCAGATGAACATATGCCAGCCACAAATAGCTCCCAGGGAGTGAGGGGCACACCTACAACACCACAGCCTGTCCAAACTGTATCATAAGGCATGTAAGGCTGCATTTCCTATTGTGTGTATGTTGGTGTACATGTTGTCCTGTGGGTGTCACCTGGGGGCAGCCACCCCCAGGCTGTGCACATGTTCATGGGGACAGGATCCTGGGTGTTACGTGTACATGACCACTGTGATGTGCAACTGTTCATATCTGAGCATGTGCCATGCTCACATTTCACGGTGGTGTATGTGTATGTCATGTCACATACCCCGTGAGTCCCATGTGGGACGGTATGTTTGAGCCAGGGTGACCCAGTGGCACAATAGTGATGGTCCTCCACAGTCTGTGTGGTGCATGTAGTGTTTACAATGTCTCTGATTTCATGTGCACAATGGGAGACAGTCTCCACATCCACGTTGTTTGTGCATGGACTTTGATGTTGTGCGTGTGTGTGTCACAGACGTCCATGTCTGTCCTGCAGAGGCAAGTGGAACCACTACCTGTGGGGGTCATGGTTGTTTTGCTGTGGTGTATACATGATACTCCATGTAATGCCAGTGTCCATGTGGCAATACAGGGTCCCTGGGAATGTACCTGTCATTGAGCTGTGATGCCTGGGGCACATCTGTCCTCACATGTCACTGTGGGGGGTGATTGTAACATGGCAGCAGGAGATGGGAACTGTGACACGGCCTCATGATATCCAATGGGCCAACCTGGGACTAATTGATGCCACTTGTTGAACCGTGATGACAGATGTTGGCCATGTATGTACCATACATGTCCTTACGGAACTGCACACTTCATGTAGTTGTGCCTCATAATGATGTATGATGTGATATTGAGTGTGTTCAATGCCGCATATGTGGGGTGACTGACAATCTTGCTTTCTTCTCCTCTGCACTGCAGGGCTCCTGCTGTCCATAGACCATTCCCAGACCTGGCAACGATGGTGGAACGGGACAGCATCCGACGGTACCGCTTCACCAGGCAGCTGATTGAGGATTTGGCAGTGCAGTTGGCCCCACATTTGCAGCCTGGCCGGCCGTATCCTACAGCGCTGACCCCCAAGGTGAAGGTGATGGCAGCCCTACACTTCTTTGCCACCGGTACCTTCCAACACACTGTGGCGACTGCTGATGGGATGTCACAGACCATGTTCAGCCGTGTGCTCTGCGATGTTTTGGAGGCAATGTTGCTATACCTGAACCTTTACAACTATTTCCCTAGACTGCAACGACTCACTGACGTGAAGAGTGACTTCTATGCCCTGGGGAGGATGCCGCATGTCATTGGCTCCATTGATGGGACACATGTGGCTTTGGTACCACCACAGGCACATGAACAGGCCTACCGTAACCGCAAACACTACCACTCGGTCAATGCACTGGTGGTGTGTCTTGCAGATATGACCATCTCACACGTGTGTGCCCGTTTCCCTGGTTCAGCACACGATGCCTTTGTGATGAGGAGTAGTCGCATCCCCAGGATGATGGCACAGATGCAGAACCAGCGTGCCTGGCTTGTCGGTGTGTACTGACTTTGTGCCATTGTGTGTGATCTGATCTGTAGTATTCCGCCCACTTTTCCAAGTCAGCTAATGTGCACTTGTTTGTCCGTAGGTGACTCAGGATACCCCAACATGCCGTGGTTGCTGACACCCCTCAGGAACCCTGTGACACCAGCCCAGATGCGCTACAATGAGGCACATGGTCGGACCAGGAGAGTGATTGAGCGGACATTTGGTCTCCTGACGAGCCGCTTCCGCTGCCTGGACAAGACAGGAGGGTCCCTCCCATATGCCCCAGCGAAGGTGTGCAAGATTATCATCGTCTGCTGCATGCTCCACAACCTGGCAGTGCGGAAGGAGTTGCCTCTCATCCAGGATGACAATGACCAACATCCGCCACCTGTGGAGGATCCTGGCCTGGACCACGATGCCAGTGATGATGATGATGATGGTGATGTCCGCACACAGCTCATCACCAACTTCTTTAGCTGAATGTGAGTATCCTGAGGTGTCATGTCAATGATGTGAGTTAGCATGATATGTGTAGGTGGTGCTCTGGTGCTGTTAGAGTGTGTCCATGGGCTACTTGACTGCATGTGTGTAGCGATGTGTGCTTACAGGTAGTCTGTACTCCCCAACAGTGTTGACATGCTAACTTGGTTCTGGGTGGGTATCTTGTAACATGTATTGTGCATGAGTTTTGCTGTTCTGTCCTGTTCTCCATTGCTTTTGACTGTGTGTCATTTCTGTCCTTCACAGGGTACTTTCAGATTCGTTTGGTCAACTGTGTCCACCGACGACGTGATTGTACTTCCAGGGTGGTAGCTGTTGTGTCCCTACAGGTGATGTGCACCACACCCATGGACTTCCTTCCTTCTACAGTTGTTGACTGTGTGCCCGCTGCCAGGTGGGATTACCTTGCATCTGTAGTGGTTACGACATGTTGCAACTGTGTAATAAACCTGTGCTTCACTTTGTGATGTGCGTTGTCTGTGGTCACACATTTGACTGCCATTTGCTTACTGCACCTGTGGGCTACTTGACTACAACTGGGAATAGGTGTGGTGTCTGTGCATTGCACCGTCTTTCCTGGCAACATCAGTGTAGGCAATGAGTCAGATGGCCTAGGTGTGTATGTGTTGTGTAGCCCTGGTGGTGTGTCTCCCTCATATGTGTCACGTTGCCATTACTCACATGCCTGTGTTGTACTTGCTGTTGCAGTTCACATACACAGTGTACTTTTGCAGTTCATCATCCCCATGACAGCACCCACGTTGGAATCACAACAGAGGCAAGTATGGTGTATTAGTGTGTTTATTGTGATACATTTGTGTGAATAGTGCACAGGATGGTTAGTGCTGTACATTTATATTGCAATCAGAAGTTCCTAGATGAATTGAAAGTCCTGGTAGACAAAATCCCCAGTATCAGGGCCACAGTTGTCTGAGACATTGGTCCAACTTGTACTCCCCATGTCATGTGTGGGAGTTGTGTTGCCGTCAACAGGGTGAACAGTTTGCGCACAAAGGTGATCATCCAGAACAGGTTCAGGCTTCCTGGGGGTTGCACATGGCCATCGGCCTCTCACTTGCCCCTCCTCGGACGACCCCTCTTCTTTGGCGGGGGCCCCTGAAGTGCAGGCTACTGCGGTGCAGGGGACTCACCGCCAGAGTCATCCTCCCTCCCTGTGGCAGTTGCAGTTGTTTCAGCACCAGATGTTGTTGGCACACAGGGAGGTGTAGACTGGTTGCTGGTCATCTGGCGGAGGCATTGTAATATGTCCCTATGCACCGCCGTCATCTCTTGCAGTGTGTCCCACTTGGACTCCACGCGGGACATGTGTGAGTCCAAGCGGGCATGATGGGCAGCCTGCTGCTCTTTGATGTCCCTGAGGAGCCCCACTACCTGGCTGAGATCTCCGGTGCTGGACTGGTACGCATCGGCTATGCGTGCCAGTTGTGGGTCATCATGCACACCAGACACCTCTGCAAGCAGCGACCTCTGTCTCCCACCCCTCCCACCACCCCTGCCGACATGTGCAGTGCGTGCAGTGGCACGCACAGATGACCCTGGTCCCCCTTGGGGGTTGGTGGTGGTGGTGGTGTCCATGGCCCCACGTTGGTCCAGGGTCCCTGTGCTGGTGGTGCTCCTTGTTCTGTCCATGTCGGCAGGGATGGTATTTGTGGTGACAGTCGTTGGAGGGGTGGGTGCAGGGGGTGCAGCTGGTGGTCCTGCTGGTGCTGCAGCTGGTGGTCCTGCTGGTGCTGCAGCTGGTGGTCCTGCTGGTGCTGCATGATGACTTGCACCGGAGGTGCCAGGTTGGTCTTCTTCATCCGAGGAGGGCAGAGGCTGTTCGACACCAGTGAGCTCCGTATCCTCTTGAGCCTGGGACTGGGACTCCTCAGCGTCTGCTGCTGTGTCCCCATCATCACCTGTTTTTGGGAGACACACACAATGTATGTTATGTTTCTGCAGGCATCAATGGTTGACACACCTGACAGTTGTGACTGTGCCTCTGGGTGCGGGCCTGTACATTGCATTGTCCTAAGTTGTCACAGTCAGGGGTTGATATTGGTGTAGCACATTGTCCTGCATTATTTGGGCATTTCTATGTATTTGTTGGGGTGTGAACATGGTCTGCATTGGTTGTATTTGGTTGACAGCCGGCCCTCCTTCCCACCCAGCCAGTCAGATATCCCACCATGGACTGTGCTTGCATTGCAGGGAGTGAAAGTTGTCTTTCAAGATGTCAGTCAGTGGTGTCCTGCTGTTGGTTGTTGCACAGTTGCCAGCGGGGCCTTGTGCTCCCCACAGCAGTTGCCAGTGTCAGCCATCTTGTCAGTTGTTTTCCACTCCCTGTGATGTGAGCATGGTTCAGGGTGGTGTTGATGGGACAGTTGTGGGGGTGAGCTATGTCTGTGACTATGACTCCCATCATGCTATTGCCTCCATCCCACTTCTCAGCATTCCCATACTTACTTGCTTTTGTGGGGAGTTCAGTGTGTGTGGGTGTGAGAGCAATGGCAAGATGGCTGACAGTGGTGTCCTGCTGTTGGTTGGTGTGCAGTTCCCAGCATGCCCTTGTGCTCCCCACAACACAGCACCAGTGTCAGACATCTTTGATGGGCCTTTCCACTCTCTGTGGGATGTGCATGCGTGAGTGTGAGCTTGCTGGGCCATGTGGGTGGGGGCTGTTGAGCTGTGACTACGACTCCCATCATGCTATTGCCTCCACCCCCTTCCCAGCATGCCCATGCTTCCTTCCCTTTGACTCTGCTTCCCTGTGGGGTTGTGTGCCTGTGCTGACAAGATGGCTGACAGTGTAATCCTGGGGTTAGTTCTGCTACAGGTCCCATGTGTGTCCTTGTGCTTCACGCTGCATGACCCAGTGTTGTGGTTCTTTGTGGGATAGATTATTGGTGTGTGAGGCAATGCATTCTCCCAGGTGAGTTGTGTGGAGTTTGTGTTAAGGGGGAGGTGTGAAAAGCTGCTGGTGACTGTGGTCGGTGCTGTGAGTCCTCCTTCCCACCAAGCCAGATATCCCACCATGGACTGTGCTTGCATTGCAGGGAGTGAAAGTTGTCTTTCAAGATGTCAGTCAGTGGTGTCCTGCTGTTGGTTGTTGCACAGTTGCCAGCAGGGCCTTATGCTCCCCACAGCAGTGGCCAGTTTCAGCCATCTTGTGAGTCCTTTTCCACTCCCTGTGATGTGAGCATGGTTGTGAGTGGTGTTGATGGGCCAATTGTGAGGCTGAGCAATATCTGTGCCTACTACTCCCATCATGCTATTGCCTCCACCCCCTTCCCAGCATGCCCATCCTTCCTTCCTTTTGACTCTGCTTCCCTGTGGGGTGGGCTGCCTGTGCTGACAGGATGGCTGGGAGTGTTGTCCTGGCAGTTGTTTGGCTAAAAGTCCCAAGAGTCTCCCTGTGCTTCACACAGCATAACCCAGGGTGGTGGTTCTTTGTGGGATCTTCAGTTAGGATGTGAGGCATTGCATTCTCCCAGGTGGGTTATGTGGAGTTTGTGTTGAGGGGGTGTGTGAGGGGAGGTGCTTGTGACTATGGTCAGTGCTGTGAGTCCTCCTTCCCACCCAGCCAGATATCCCACCATGGAACGTGCTTCCATTGCAGGGAGTGCAAGTTGTCTTTCAGGATGTCAGTCAGTGGTGTCCTGCTGTTGGTTGTTGCACAGTTGCCAGCAGGGCCTTGTGCTCCCCACAGCAGTACCCAGTGTCAGCCATCTTGTGAGTCCTTTTCCACTCCCTGTGATGTGTGCATGGTTCATGGTGGTGTTGATGGGACAGTTGTGGGGGTGAGCAATATCTGTGACTACAACTCCCATGATGCTATTGGCTACACTGACTTGCCCAGCATACACAGAATTCCTTTCTTTCAGTGGTCTTCACTGTGTGTTGGTGTTGTAGTGGTGGCTACATGTCTGGATGTGTTTGTTAGTTATATTTGTGCCACTGCCTAGCTGTAGTTGTGTTTGTACATGTGATGACACGGTTAAATGTAACTTTGAGATGGCATGTGTTGTGTTTATCTGACTGACATACACATTTTGGGATGATTCTGTTCTGGTTGCTGTGTAATTGCTAAGAGTGCATGGTTTGACTCTCCCCTTGACAGTGATGTGTGTGTGTATTGTGGCAGAATATTGTGTACATTTGTTGTGTACTCACCAGGCTCTGGGATGTTTTCTAGTCCATAGACGCTCACTGGCGGTAGGATGGCCCGCACCTTCTCCTCCCAGGGCCTGAGGTATACTGGCTTGGCAGGAGGGCCACTGCCGGTGTGTTTGCTCAGGAGGTAGTCCTTCTTCAGCAGGTCCCGTACCCTCCTGCGCACGTCATACCACCTGTTCTGGATGTCAGTCTTTGTGCGCAGACATGGTGATTGTGCGTTCACCCTGTTGATGATCCTCTCCCACATCTTTGTTTTCTAGGCGATGGGTGTCTGTTGGACCAGTGCGCCAAACAGCTGTGGCTCTACCCTGAGGATCTCGTCTACCATGACTTCCAATTCACTATCTAGGAACTTGTGATTCTTCTTTGGGGGCATGGTGATGGGTGGTGATGGTGAGTGATGTGTGTGTTGGTGTGCAGGTGAAGGTGTGTGAGTGTGTGTTTTGCTGGGTGTATGTGAGGTAGCTATTTGTTGGTGTGCTGATGGTGTGTGGCTTGTGTGAGGGATGAGCTGTGGGTGTGTGGTTGCTGTCTGTTGAGTGCTGGCAGGTGAATTGGATTTGCAAAGGATCATGGTTGGGATTTGTGTCCTTTATATGGTTGGAGTTGTGGGTGTGTCTTTGTTCTCTGTCCCCACCCCCCAGTATTTATTGGCTTTGTAATTGTTTGTTTGGCCTTTTTTTGTGTATTTTCCCTTAGTACTTTCTGTGCATGTTGGAAACGTTCTTGTGACCGAGTCGGACCCTGCAGTTGTCTCGTACGGTCTTCTCCGTTTCGTTCATGCTGTGTTTGTGCTATTTTCTATGCTGCGTACGCGTCGGTCGCAGTGTTTTGTGTTACTTCGGCTCGCAGTTTTGTATGCGTGTCGGTCGTACGGCTTGTCCTCCGTACGACTCGGTCGTGGTTTTCGCGCCTTGCATCGTACTTGGCGGTTTGGAGTTCGCGGGTACGTTTCGGTCGGATTTGTTCCGGGTGCGTGTCGGTCGGTTCGATTCGCGTGTTTTTCCGGCCGGATTGCTGTTTTCCGTGCGGCTCGGTCGTTTGGCTTGGCTTCCGTACGTGTCGGTCGGATTTTGCACGCTTTGCATCGTACTTGGCGGGTCGGGCGCCACAGGTACGTGTCGGTCGGAATTAATACCGGCTCCGAGTCGGTCGGTGCTTTTTCCGGCCCGAATCGGAATCGACCCCTAAGTGATTTGCCCGGAATCACAGGATGTTGCGCGTTCTTGCCGAGACTGGAACCCGGTTCCCCGGATATGAGGTCGACCGCCATAGCCATTAGTCCAACTCCTCTCCCCTATTATAAATTAAAAATTATTACAAAATATTGTATTAAAAAATATATATATGTATATATATATATATATATATATATATATATATATATATATATATATATATATTATCTACTGGCTGTCGCCAGTAGATAGTTATAGTTAGGATCACGTTTCAATAGGAAAAGCATTTTTTGATTTGCTTATAACTTTGGCGTCGTTTGACGAATGTTTACGAAATTTTCCAAATAACTTCTCTTTTCAGATCAGCTCCTATGTTGAAAGTTTGGGGGTGATTCGTCAAGGGGGGGCTGAGAAAAAAGGGGGGTCCCAAAACGTGTTTACTCCATGCAATTTCCATAGGAAACTTTAGAAAAGGCTACAGGTCAAACTGCTGAACGGAATTACGTCAAATTTGGCAGGGAGAAAGGTCTTGGTCCAGAATACACGCTTTTGTTTAAATGGGGTAAGTCCGTTCAGTAGTTTTAGAGAAATATCAACATTTACAGATATCGATATTTGAGAATTCTGACATCTGATTGTCTGAGGCGTGGCGAGCACGAGCATGTGGCTCATTGGCTGCGAACTGTTGAAACTAGGAAGTGTTGGCAGCCATTTTGTGACTGAGTTGAAAGGAGTAGGGGGAAAAATAAGAGAATAATTGTATAAGAGGGTATAGTAGGAACACTGTGGTCTTAGTTTAAGCAGTCTGTACGGTGCAGAGGCAGGGAGTTTGAATGTTGCGTAGGCCGTGGAAATCACGTCCGCAGAACAACGGTGTGTGGTATTGCAGCAAAGTTGCGTAGGCTCTGGAAATCTCGTCGGTAAAACAATGCGCCGTATTGCGGCAAGCAGTGTGTAGGGTGCACACACAGGTAGTGTGAATGTTGCGTAGGCTGTGGAAATCACGACCGCAAAACAACGATGCGCGGTATTGCGGCAATGTTCAGGAGGCTGTGGAAATCATATAGGGAAAATAACAATGCGCCGTATTGCAGCCTTCCTTTACCTTCCTTTAATATAATGCGCAGTAATGTTTACTTATAATGCGGTGTTCACTTTTATCATGGACAGTGAACAAAATTAACGTTTAATTGGCTGAGGTGTTCCAACAACGAGCTCAATGTTCATTGGCTGCGAACCATTCAAAGTAAAAGTGTTGCCAGCCATTCCCTCCCCCTGCGCGGAGTAGCAAGGACATCTGATTGGTTCACATGTTCCAAGCAGGACCTTCCAGAGGTTAATGTTCATTGGCTGCGAACCATTGAAAGTAGAAGTGTTGCCCGCCATTTCCTCCCCGTCCGCGGAGTAGCAGGGACATCTGATTGGTTGACGTGTTCCAAGCAGGACGTTCCCAAGCTTAATGTTCATTGGCTCTAAACCATTGAAAGTAGAAGTGTTGCCAGCCATTCCCTCCCCCTCCGCGGAGCATCAGGGACATCTGATTGGGTAATGTGTTCCAAGAAGGACCTTCCCAAGCTTAATGTTCATTGGCTGTGAAGCATTAAAAGTAGAAGTGTTGGCAGCGATTCCCTCCCCCTCTGCGGAACACCATGGACATTTTATTGGCTAAAGTATTCCGAGTACAACTTTGCTCATTATTGGCTGGGAACGTTTCACTGTTGTGAAGCGTTTTGTGATGCACTTCAATGGAGTCCGGGAAAACAAACTAGTAGCGGGGAGGATAGGAAGACTATTAACTCTGTAAAGTGGTCACAAGGTAGTGAACAGGGATTGTGAAGGTAAAAATTGTTTTTTATATATTTTAAGGGCCATTTATATAATTGGCGTGGGGTGTACAAATCACGGCGGGAAAATAACAAAGTGTGTTGCGGTCTTCTTTTTATTAAGTTTGCGGGTGCGATACTTCCCAGGAGCACTGTTTAGTTATAATGTGGTGTTTACTTTTCTGATGGGGAGCTGTGGTTGCGCAGCAAAAACTTCAGTCTAGGTTTGAAATAGTTTTTATTAACCCCTTCGCTGCTAGGCCTTTCCCCCCCCTGTGCTAAGCCTTTTTTGGCTATTTGGGGTAGTTCGCGCTTAGGCCCCTGTAACTTTTTGACCACATAAGGTATCCACGCCAAATTTGGAGCTTTTCTTCCAACATCATGGGGATTCTAAAGGTACCCAGGGTTTGTGGATTCCCCTGGAGGGGACCCAGAAATTAGCCAAAATACAGCAACATTTTTGTTTTTTGGGGAAAAAAGTGCTGCAAATGAAAGTGTCTGGGTTTTTCCCTGCAAATGGTATAAAAAAAGGGTTTGTGGGGATGAAATCAGCATTTTTGCAGCTTTTAGGGAATGACAGACTTTTGTCAGAAAACCAACATTTTTTACACAGTTTTGGCATTTTTCTGGGACATAGCCTATTTTTGCTATTTTTTGTGCTTTCAACCTCCTTCCAGTTAATGGTAGAAATGGGTATGAAAGCAATAATGGATCCTGGAAAGCTATACATTTTTGAAAAGTAGACAAAATTCTGAATTCAGCAAGGGGTCATTTGTGTAGATCCTTCAAGGTTTCTTTATAGAAATTAACAGTTAAATATAGGAAAAATTGAAAATAGTTGAAAAAAACAGCCTTTTGTGTCATTGTTTTCACCTGTAACTTCTTCTAATTATGACAGCTCTTTGAAAGCAATATACCGTTACATCTGTGGGACCTTACTGGTTGTGGAGATATATAGGACTTGTAGGTTCACCAAGAACCCGACGAACGCAGAGCCAAAAACTGAGCAGCGACTTGCAATGGTTTTTTATTATGTAGCGGGTATATAGCAATTAATCTGGGAAAATGTATACATGGAAAAATTGGTATGAAAGACACCTATGTATTTCTGAAATGGGAACAACATATAGAGTTTAGAAACAGTAGATATTTGCACATTTCCGAAATTGGGAACACTCATACTAGCATGAGAATTATCGGTCATTTTTCAAAATGACTTCTTTTTTACACATTGTCTTTCATTTGGAAGGCAGAAATGAATTGAAAGTCAATAGGTAATAACAGTTGCTTTACAAACCTGAATTACCCTAAGTCTCCCGATAAAAATGGTACCTCACTTGTGTGGGTAGGCATAGTGCCAACGACAGGAAACGGCTCAAAACGCAACGTGAACACACCACATTTTCACAATGAAAAATTACCCTTTTTTTGAAAAGTGCCTAGCTGTAGTTTTTGAATCCATAGCTCTGCCGGAACCTAGGGAAACCTAGCAAACCTATACATTTTTCAAAACTAGACACCCAGGGGAACACAGGATGGTGTGACTTGACTGCCTCTCACCAGGTTCTGTTACCCAGAATCCCTTGCAAACCTAAAACATTGTCCAAAAAAACACATTTTCCTCATATTTCTGTGGTGGAAAGTTCTGGAATCTGCGTGGATCCACAAATTTCCACCCACACCGCGTTCCCCAAAGTCTTCCGAGAAAAATGGTACCTCACTTGCGTGGGTAGGCCTAGTTCCCGCGACATGAAACGGCGCAAAACGCAACATGGACACACCACAATTTCACAGTGAAAAATGACCCTTTTTTGGCAAAGTGCCTAGCTGTAGTTTTTGAACCCTAGCTCTGCTGGCACCTAGGGAAACCTAGCAAACCTATACATTTTTGAAAACTATACACCCAGGGGAATCCAGGATGGGGTGACTCGACTGCCTCCCACCAGGTTCTGTTACCCAGAATCCCTTGCAAACCTAAAAAAGTGTAAAAAAAACCACATTTTCCTCACATTTCTGTGGTGGAGAGTTCTGGAATCTGCGTGGATCCACAAATTTCCACCCACACCGCATTCCCCAAAGTCTTCCAAGAAAAATGGTACCCCACTTGTGTGGGTAGGCCTAGTGCCTGCGATAGGAAACGGAGAAAAACGCAACGTGGACACACCTCAATTTCACAGTGAAAAATGACCCTTTGTTGGCAAAGTGCCTAGCTGTAGTTTTTGAACCCTAGCTCTGCTGGCACCTAGGGAAACCTAGCAAACCTATACATTTTTGAAAACTATACACCCAGGGGAATCCAGGATGGGGTGACTCGACTGCCTCCCACCAGGTTCTGTTACCCAGAATCCCTTGCAAACCTAAAAAAGTGTAAAAAAAACCACATTTTCCTCACATTTCTGTGGTGGAGAGTTCTGGAATCTGCGTGGATCCACAAATTTCCACCCACGCTGCATTCCCCAAAGTCTTCTGAGAAAAATGGTACCCCACTTGTGTGGGTAGGCCTAGTGCCCGCGACAGGAAACAGCGCTAAATGCAACATGGACACAACACAATTTCACAGTGAAAAATGACCCTTTTTTGGCAAAGTGCCTAGCTGTAGTTTTTTAACCCTAGCTCTGCCGGCACCTAGGGAAACCTAGCAAACCTATACATTTTTGAAAAATAGACACCTAGGGGAATCCAGGATGGGGTGACTTGACTGGCTCCCACCAGGTTCTGTTACCTAGAATCCCTTGCAAACCTAAATAAATGTCCAAAAAAACACATTTTCCTCACATTTCTGTGGTGGAATGTTCTGGAATCTGCGTGGATCCACAAATTTCCACCCACCCCACATTCCCCAAAGTCTTCCGAGAAAATTGGTACCTCACTTGTGTGGGTAGGCCTAGTGCCTGCGATAGGAAACGGCGCAAAACGCAACGTGGACACACCTCAATATCACAGTGAAAAATGACCCTTTGTTGGCAAAGTGCCTAGCTGTAGTTTTTTAACCCTAGCTCTGCCGGCACCTAGGGAAACCTAGCAAACCTATGCATTTTTGAAAACTAGACACCCAGGGGAATCCAGGATGGGGTGACTCGACTGCCTTCTGCCAGGTTCTGTTACCCAGAATCCCTTGCAAACCTAAAGAAATTGTCCAAAAAAACACATTTTCCTCACATTTCTGTGGTGGAAAGTTCTGGAATCTGCGTGGATCCACAAATTTCCACTCACCCCGTGTTCCCCAAAGTCTTTCGAGAAAAATGGTACCTGACTTGTGTGGGTAGGCCTAGTGCCCGCGACAGGAAACGGCGCGAAACGCAACGTGGACACACCACAATTTCACAGTGAAAAATGACCCTTTTTTGGCAAACTGCCTAGCTGTAGGTTTTGAACCCTAGCTCTGCCGGCACCTAGGGAAACCTAGCAAACCTATACATTTTTGAAAACTAGACACCCAGGGGAATCCAGGACGGGGTTACTCGACTGCCTCCCATCAGGTTCTGTTACGCAGAATCCCTTGCAAACCTAAAACATTGCCAAAAAAACCACATTTTCCTCACATTTCTGTGGTGGAAAGATTCTGGAATCTGCGTGGATCCACAAATTTCCACCCACCCCGCATTCCTCAAAGTCTTCCAAGAAAAATGGTACCTCACTTGTGTGGGTAGGCCTAGTGCCCGTGACAGGAAATGGCGCAAAACGCAACGTGGACACAACACAATTTCACAGTGAAAAATGACCCTTTTTTGGCAAAGTACCTAGCTGTAGTTTTTGAACCCTAGCTCTGCTGGCACCTAGGGAAACCTAGCAAACCTATACATTTTTGAAAACTATACACCCAGGGGAATCCAGGATGGGGTGACTCGACTGCCTCCCACCAGGTTTTGTTACCCAGAATCCCTTGCAAACCTAAAAAAGTGTAAAAAAAACCACATTTTCCTCACATTTCTGTGGTGGAGAGTTCTGGAATCTGCGTGGATCCACAAATTTCCACCCACACCGCATTCCCCAAAGTCTTCCAAGAAAAATGGTACCCCACTTGTGTGGGTAGGCCTAGTGCCTGCGATAGGAAATGGAGCAAAACGCAACGTGGACACACCTCAATTTCACAGTGAAAAATGACCCTTTGTTGGCAAAGTGCCTAGCTGTAGTTTTTGAACCCTAGCTCTGCTGGCACCTAGGGAAACCTAGCAAACCTATACATTTTTGAAAACTAGACACCCAGGGGAATCCAGGATGGGGTGACTCGACTGCCTCCCACCAGGTTCTGTTACCCAGAATCCCTTGCAAACCTAAAAAAGTGTAAAAAAAAACACATTTTCCTCACATTTCTGTGGTGGAGAGTTCTGGAATCTGCGTGGATCCACAAATTTCCACCCACGCTGCATTCCCCAAAGTCTTCTGAGAAAAATGGTACCCCACTTGTGTGGGTAGGCCTAGTGCCCGCGACAGGAAACAGCGCTAAATGCAACATGGACACAACACAATTTCACAGTGAAAAATGACCCTTTTTTGGCAAAGTGCCTAGCTGTAGTTTTTGAACCCTAGCTCTGCCGGCACCTAGGGAAACCTAGCAAACCTATACATTTTTGAAAAATAGACACCTAGGGGAATCCAGGATGGGGTGACTTGACTGGCTCCCACCAGGTTCTGTTACCTAGAATCCCTTGCAAACCTAAATAAATGTCCAAAAAAACACATTTTCCTCACATTTCTGTGGTGGAATGTTCTGGAATCTGCGTGGATCCACAAATTTCCACCCACCCCACATTCCCCAAAGTCTTCCGAGAAAATTGGTACCTCACTTGTGTGGGTAGGCCTAGTGCACTGCGATAGGAAACGGCGCAAAACGCAACGTGGACACACCTCAATATCACAGTGAAAAATGACCCTTTGTTGGCAAAGTGCCTAGCTGTAGTTTTTTAACCCTAGCTCTGCCGGCACCTAGGGAAACCTAGCAAACCTATGCATTTTTGAAAACTAGACACCCAGGGGAATCCAGGATGGGGTGACTCGACTGCCTTCTGCCAGGTTCTGTTACCCAGAATCCCTTGCAAACCAAAGAAATTGTCCAAAAAAACACATTTTCCTCACATTTCTGTGGTGGAAAGTTCTGGAATCTGCGTGGATCCACAAATTTCCACTCACCCCGCGTTCCCCAAAGTCTTTCGAGAAAAATGGTACCTGACTTGTGTGGGTAGGCCTAGTGCCCGCGACAGGAAACGGCGCGAAACGCAACGTGGACACACCACAATTTCACAGTGAAAAATGACCCTTTTTTGGCAAACTGCCTAGCTGTAGGTTTTGAACCCTAGCTCTGCCGGCACCTAGGGAAACCTAGCAAACCTATACATTTTTGAAAACTAGACACCAAGGGGAATCCAGGACGGGGTTACTCGACTGCCTCTCATCAGGTTCTGTTACGCAGAATCCCTTGCAAACCTAAAAAATTGCCAAAAAAAACACATTTTCCTCACATTTCTGTGGTGGAAAGTTCTGGAATCTGTGTGGATCCACAAATTTCCACCCACCCCGCATTCCCCAAAGTCTTCCAAGAAAAATGGTACCTCACTTGTGTGGGTAGGCCTAGTGCCCGTGACAGGAAATGGCGCAAAACGCAACGTGGACACAACACAATTTCACAGTGAAAAATGACCCTTTTTTGGCAAAGTGCCTAGCTGTAGTTTTTGAACCCTAGCTCTGCCGGCACCTAGGGAAACCTAGAAAACCTATACATTTTTGAAAACTAGACACCTAGGGGAATCCAGGATGGGGTGACTCGACTGCCTCTCACCAGGTTCTGTTACCCAGAATCCCTTGCAAACCTAAAAAATTGCCAAAAAAACACATTTTCCTCACATTTCTGTGGTGGAAAGTTCTGGAATCTGCGTGGATCCACAAATTTCCACTCACCCCGCATTCCCAAAAGTCTTCTGAGAAAAATGGTACCTCACTTGTGTGGGTAGGCCTAGTGCCCGCAACAGGAAACGGCTCGAAACGTAGCATGGACACACCACAATTTCACAGTGAAAAATGACCATTTTTTGGCAAAGTGCCTAGCTGTAGTTTTTGAACCCTAGCTCTGCCGGCACCTAGGGAAACCTAGCAAACCTATACATTTCTGAAAACTAGACACCCGGAGGATTCCAGGGATGGGTATAGCTTGTGTGGCTCCCACCAACGTTTCCGTTACCCAGAATCCCCTGCAAACCTCAAATTCAGCTGAAAAAAATCACATTTTTCTGCACATTTTTGTGTGTGGAAAGTTGTGACATCACGCGTGGCTGACACAAATTTCCTACCACCCAGCGTTTCCCAGGGTCTCCCGATAAAAATGGTACCTGCACTCGTGTGGGTAGGCGAAAGTTCCCGCGACAGGCAAGCGGCCCAAAACGTAACGTGAGGCGACATCACAATTGCCCAGTCACAAAACAACCTGGTTTTGGCAAGGGGGTCTACCTGTGGTTTTGGACCCGTAGCTCTGGCGGCCATCTAGGGAAACCTACCAAACCTACACATTTCTGAAAACTAGACACCCAGGGGATTCCAGGGATGGTATGGCTTGACTGGATCCCCCAACAGTTTCCGTTACCCAGAATTCCCTGCAAACCTTAATTTTAGCTGAAAAAATCACTTTTTCCACACATTTCTGTGGTGGTAAGTTGTGGCATCACCGTGACTGCCACAAATTTCCTACCACCCAGCGTTCCTCAGGGTCTCCCAATAAAAATGGTGCCTCACTTGTGTGGGACGGCCTAGTACACGCGACAGGCAAGGGCCCAAAACGCAACGTGAGGCACACATCAAAATTGCACTAGTCACAAAATGACCTGGTTTTGGCAAAGTGCGTCACCTGTAGTTTTTGAACCTAGCCTGTGCATCTAGGCCGAGCCTATCATACTAGGGAAATCCGGTGGGGTGACTTAATACCTCACACATTTTTGCAAAATCCCTAGACACCCGGGGGATTCCAGGGAGGTATGGCTTGCTTAGATCCCCCAACGTTTCCTTACCCAGAATCCCCTGCAAACCTCAATTTTAGCTGAAAAAAATCACTTTTTTCACACATTTTTGTGTGGGAAAGTTGTGGCATCAACCGGCTGACACAAATTTCCTTCCACCCAGCATTCCCCAGGGTCTCCCGATAAAAATGGTGCCTCACTCGTGTGGGAGGCACAAGTACCCACGACAGGCAAGGGCCCAAAACGTAGTGAGGCGACATCAAAATTGCCTATCACAAAACAACCTGGTTTTGCAAGGGGGGTCACCTGGGTTTTTGGCCCCGTGCTTGGTGGCCATCTAGGGAAACCTACCAAACCCACACATTTCTGAAAACTAGACACCTGGGGGATTCCAGGGAGGTATGGCATGCGTGAATCCCCAACGTTTCCTACCCAGAATCCCCTGCAAACCTCAATTTTAGCTGAAAAAAATCACTTTTTCACACATTTTTGTGTGGGAAAGTTGTGGCATCACCGGGCTGACACAAATTTTCTACCACCCAGCATTCCCCAGGGTCTCCCGATAAAAATGGTGCCTCACTCGTGTGGGAGGCCCAAGTACCCGCGACAGGCAAGGGCCCAAAACGTAGTGAGGCGACATCAAAATTGCCTATCACAAAACCACCTGGCCAAAACATTTTTGATAGGCAATTTTGATGTCACCTAGACGTTTTGGCCCTTGCTCGGCGGCCATCTAGGGAACCTACCACAACCCACACATTTCTGAAAACTAGACACTCGGAGGATTCCAGGGAGGTAGTGAGCTTGTGTGATGCCCCAACGTTTCCTACACAAGAATCCGCTGCAAAACTCAATTTTTCAGCTGAAAAATTGCTGTTTGCAGCATTCTGTGTAGGGAAAGTTGGGGCATCACATGGCTGACACAAACTTCCTGAACCACCCAGTGTGTCTAGCATCTCCCGATAATATATGGTGTCTGCAGGTTTCGTGTGGGAGGCGCCAAGCACCGCGACCAAAGGCAAGGGACCTCCTTGCAAACAGGTCATTTTGTGATAGGAAATTTTGATGTTGCCTCCCTACGTTTTGGGCTTTTGCCTGTCGCAGGTACTTGGGCCTCCCACACGAGTGAGGCACCATTTTTATCGGGAGACCTGGGGGAACTCTGGGTGGTAGGAAATTTGTGTCAGCCCGGTGATGCCACAACTTTCCCACACAAAAATGTGTGAAAAAAGTGATTTTTTTCAGCTAAAATTGAGGTTTGCAGGGGATTCTGGGTAAGGAAACGTTGTGGGATCCACGCAAGCCATACCTCCCTGGAGTCCCCAGGTGTCTAGTTTTCAGAAATGTGTGGGTTTGATAGGTTTCCCTAGATGGCCGCCGAGCACGGGTCCGAAAACAAAGGTGACCCCCTTGCAAAATCAGGTTCGTTTTGAGATAGGCAATTTTGATGTAGCCTCACTATGTTTTGGGCCCTTGCCTGTTGCAGGTACTTGGGCCTCCCACACGAGTGAGGCACCATTTTTATTGGGAGACCCGGGGGAACTCTGGGTGGTAGGAAATTTGTGTCAGCCCGGTGATGCCACAACTTTCCCACACAAAAATGTGTGAAAAAAGTGATTTTTTCAGCTAAAATTGAGGTTTGCAGGGGATTCTGGGTAAGGAAACGTTAGGGTATCCACGCAAGCCATACCTCCCTGGAATCCCCCAGGTGTCTAGTTTTCAGAAATGTGTGGGTTTGGTAGGTTTCCCTAGATGGCCGCTGAGCACAGGGCCAAAAACAAAGGTGACCCCCCTTGCAAAATCAGGTTGTTTTGAGATAGGCAATTTTGATGTCGCCTCACTACGTTTTGAGCCCTTGCCTGTCGCGGGTACTTGGGCCTCCCACACGAGTGAGGCACCATTTCTATCGGGAGACCCGGGGGAACGCTGGGTGGTAGGAAATTTGTGTCAGCCCGGTGATGTCACAACTTTCCCACACTAAAATGTGCGAAAAAAGTGATTTGTTCAGCTAAATTTGAGGTTTACAGGGGATTCTGGGTAAGGAAACGTTGGGGGATCCACGCAAGCCATACCTCCCTGGAATCCCCCACGTGTCTAGTTTTCAGAAATGTGTGGGTTTGGTAGGTTTCCCTTGATGGCCACCGAGCATGGGGCCAAAAACAAAGGTGACCCCCTTGCAAAACCAGGTTGTTTTGAGATAGGCAATTTTGATGTCGCCTCACTACGTTTTGGGCCCTTGCCTGTCCCCGGAACTTGGGCCTCCCACGCGAGTGAGGTACCATTTCTATTGGAATACTTGGAGAAAGGCGGGGGATAGGAAAGTTGTTGTTCTTTCTGCAGCGTGAAAATTTTGGCACAATAATGCAAGGAAAACGTGACAGACATTTTGAGGTTTGCAGGACATTGTGGGTAAGATAACGTGTTGGTATCCACAAGAGAGACATCACCATGTACTCCCATGGGTGTTTAGTTTACGACAATATCTACAGTTGGTAGGTTATTCTTAGATGGAATGTACACCTTGGCAGAGAGACTAAAAAGACAAAGATTCCTGCACAGCCATCTATTCCTCAAGCACACACACATACTGGTTGGATTTGGCACGAGGGTGAGTGATGGTTCAGTATATACAGTTGTATTAACCAGAGATTTCACAAAAATGAAATGCACTGTTAATAATTGAAAGGACGAGAAACTGAACCATTGACTCACAGCTCGTGAGCTGTAAACCCATGACAAGGCACCAACCGCTTTACAGGCCATTCATACACCTTTCATAAGTGTGACACATACAAAACCATTCACACCGCCAGCCGCGGGCCCAGCACATTACAACACTCAACCCAGCAGACAGCGCCATTCAAGGGCCCATCACTTTCACATGCCCACATTCCTGACACAGCAACCACACCAGCTCAAGGATTGCGTGGAGTGGCGTTTAGCTAGCAGTGTGTGTAGTGACCAGCAGCAAGTCACTACTCACACACCGCCAGCCGAGCGCCAGTCCACGCACACCGCCAGCCAAGCACCAGTCCACGCACACCGCCAGCCAAGCACCAGTCCATGCACACTGCCAGCCAAGCGCCAGTCCACGCACACCACCAGCCAAGCGCCAGTCCACGCACACTGCCAGCAAAGCACCAGTCCAGCACACCGCCAGCCAAGCACCAGTCCACGCACACCACCAGCCAAGCACCAATCCACGCACACCGCCAGCCAAGTGCCAATCCACGCACACCGCCAGTCAAGCACCAGACCACGCACACCGCCAGCCAAGCTCCAGTCCACGCACACCGCCAGCCAAGCGCCAGCCCACGCACACCGCCAGCCAAGTGCCAGTCCATGCACACCACCAGCCAAGCGCCAGCCTACACACACCACCATCACATTTACGATTTTTTTATACAAAAAAGAAAACACAAACAAATTGCAAATAGATACAAATCTACTAACACAAAATCTGAAACTAAATACATTGCACTAATGCCAACCTTGAAACAGAACAAAACATTTTAAACAATACAGACCAGGCAGTTCACTTTACCACTCATGGATGCTCCCAACAATTATTTTGCGTGTGGTACGTTCTAAAACGGGGCAGTACATACGAGTCTCCTTCTGCGTACCTCTTCGCCAACAGACTCTACATCTCCTAGTGGGAAAGTCTTTTGAGGGTGTGGGAGGAATGTGATCAGGAAAGTGGCGATCTTTCAATCGAGCCACATCCTCCACCACTCCAACTCTAGGAACACTTGCCTGTTCCACAACAACAAGGCTGCCTATCACAGACTGCTGAAACTGAACAAAAGTCAACTTTGACGCAGGAGAACACTCCTTGAACACAACAAAAGCATTGAAAGTTGCTAAATTGAAGAGATGGATTGCCAATTTCTTATACCAAACGTAAGCCTTACGAATAGCAGTGTAAGGTTCCAACCTCTGATCTACTCTATCAACACCACCCATGTGCTTATTGTAATCTAAAATGCACACAGGTTTGCGCACTTCAGCAATCTGACCCCAAAGAGGCACAGGTGAAGTACTCTCATCATGGATGGTAGTCAGCATGTACACATCCCTCCTGTCCACAAATTTCACAGCTAGTAGTTCATCACTACGCAAGGAACTGCACTGTCCCCTCTGAAGTTTTTTCTAAACAAGCTCTTTTGGATAACCTTTACGGTTAGAGCGGATTGTGCCACAAGCAAAAGTGTCCACTTTGAACAATTACTTAAACAATTGCACAGCAGTGTAGAAGTTATCAAGGTACAAATGGTGGCCTCTGTTAAACAGTCCTCTAGCAAGATCCAACACAATTTTCTCTGAAACAACAAAGTGGCCGGACAACCAGGGGGTCAATAGTGGAATCTCTACCAGTGTACACACGGAAATTAAAAACATATCCTGTCCTACTCTCAGACAACATATACAGTTTAATTCCATAGCGTGCCCTCTTGCTAGGAATGTACTGCCTAAAAACCAAACGGCCCTTGAACAGGACCAAAGATTCATCAATAGATATTTCTTTCCCTGGAGTATAGATCTCTGAAAATCGATCTACAAAGTGATCAAGAACAGGCCGAATCTTAAAAGGACGGTCACAGTCAGGGTGATCTTGTGGCAACGCCAAAGCATTATCAACAAAATGCAGCATCCGAAGCAAAAGTAAATACCGATCACGAGTCATAATTGCAGGAAATATGGCCGTTGCCATCAAGGGACTGGTAGACCAATATGAAGCCATGGATGGCTTCCTTATCAAACCCATCAATAAAGTCAAACCCAAAAACTTCTTCATCTCTTCCAGATTTGTGGGAGTCCACCGGGTAGCTCTAGAGTGGGGCCTTAGTTTGTCACTGTTGTCCCTCAAAAACTGTTCAGCATACAAATTAGTCTGCTCAACAATCTCACCCAAAAATACATCATCCATAAACAACTGAAAAAACTGCATAGGCAAAAAATGTTCACAATCCACTCTACACCCTGCATCACCACTAAAGGCAGGCAAGACCGGCTGCACCATGTTTGGATCAACTCAGAGTCCAGCACTTCCAGTAGGAAGCCTAGCAGCCTCAGGCTGCAATCCAGATGCCTCTTGCACCATCAGCACAGCAGTATCCTCCTCTAAAACAGGCACTTCATCCACACTGAGAGTAGCTTCATCCACACCGAGAGTAGCTTCATCCGCACTGAGAGTACCTTCATCATCCGATGATTTCATGTGGAGAGAAAACTCACTGCCTGAATCTTCCCCTCCCTCCTCTCCCTCAGACGCACTGTCAGTCTCATAATTCATGCTCAGAGGAAAATTCAAGAAGCATACCAACCACCTGCTGAGCAGTCATTCTACGGCTAGCCATAATGCTTACTAATAAAGGTAACTTGTCAAACAAGTCAACAACAACAAACCCTTTGTAAAAAAAGAAATAAACAAAATGTAGCTTTATCACAAAGACCTATATACTCCAACACTATACCACTCACTTGACAGAAGCAGCTAGACTCACCACCACCTACTCTGCACAGACACAGTAAGGATCAACAATATCCCACTAAAAAAGAAAAAGAAAAAAAAATGACACATAAGACAATGCAAAACACATCGCAAAGAATTTCATGCTCTGAACACTAACAAATATGCTGCCATTATGACACCACTTACAAAAAAATTCATTCATGCATGACAATAATACTCATTTGGAGTAAACACAACAAAAATGTTTTTCTTACCAAATAAATGCAATTACGCAAAACTGCAGAACAACCAGTGCCAAAACCGCAAACAGGAATCAAAAGCTTTACACTAGAATAAAAAGGAGAAAATAAACCATTACAATCACATATTCAAATAATGCACCAGTCCACACACAATCCACCAGCTAAGCTAAGGGGTGGGTGGGCCTAAGAGTATAAATAAAATATTCACCCCTGTAAAAGGGGAGCAACCCTTGCCCTTGAGGCCACTCCCCAATTCAAAAATTTAAAAACCCCTGTTGTCTAGTGGCTTCTGCCCCCCTTGGGGCAGATGGGCCTAAAAAACATACTGCTGATCTGCCACCCAAAGAGGACAGAAATGGCCACAATCATCCTCCCATAAAGGGGAGCGACCCTTGCCCAAGGGGTCACTCTCCCCCCAAAAAATCCCTGGTGGCCTAGTGGGCCCTAGATAAAAAAAAAGGCGAGAGGGGCAGACAGCCAAAAACATAGCCCCCGAAGGGGAGTGACCCTTGCCCAAGGGGCCACTCCCCACAAAGTATTCAATGGTGGTCCAGTGGGCCACTGTAAAAAATGGCAAAATCTGCCCCCCGGGGGGCAGACAAGCCAAAAACATTGCCCCCATAAGGGGAGCGACCCTTGCCCAAGGGGCCACTCCCCACAAACAAATCCCTGATGGTCTAGTGGGCCAAACATAGGGAGACACAGCCCCCAAAGGAGAACGACCCTTGCCCAAGGGGTCACTCTCCCAAAACAATTCCCTGGTGGCCTAGTGGGCCCTAGATTAAAAAAAAGGCAAGATCTACCCCCCCATGGGGGCAGACAGCCAAAAACATAGCCCCCGAAGGGGAGTGACCCTTGCCCAAGGGGCCACTCCCCACAAAGTATTCACTGGTGGTCCAGTGGGCCACATTAAAAAAAATGGCAAAATCTGCCCCACAGAGGGGCAGACAAAGCCAAAAAACATTGCCCCCATAAGGGGAGTGACCCTTGCCCAAGGGGCCACTCCCCACAAACAAATCCCTGGTGGTCTAGTGGGCCAAATATGCGGAGAGACAGCCCCCAAGGGAGAGCGACCCTTCCCCAAGGGGTCACTTTCCCCAAAAAAAAACCCTGGTGGCCTAGTGGGCCCTAGATAACATAGAAAGGCAAGATATGCCCCCCCATGGGGGCAGACAGCCATAAACATACCCCCAAAGGGAGTGACCACTCCCCACACAAAATGGACTTGTGGTCCAATGGGCCAATTTTTAAAAAAAATCTGCAAAAATCTGCCCCCCCAGGGGGGCTGACAAAGTTAATTAATTATGCCCCCAATAAGGGGAGCGACCCTTGCCTAAGGGGCCGCTCCCCCAAACAGTAAATCAATTACACATCCAAAAAAAAAAAATCCCTGGCGCTAGTGGGCATTCCTGCTGCACGATCGCACGATCGTGCAGCAGGAATGCACAAAAGAGGCATCGGGGGAAAGGAAAACCCTTTCCTTTCCCCCGATGCCTCTTTTGGTGAAATCCCCCCCTCCCCAGAGACAAAACTTACCTGTTTGTTCCCCGATGCGCTGGAAGCAAATGGCTTCCTGCGTGTCGGGGAACAAAGGAAAACCTCCAATGACGTGGAGGGGTGGGCGGGGGGAGGCAGGGGAAGGGCTTCCCCTGCCTTCCCCGGTAGAAACGCGACGATTGGTGTCCCACGGGGGGAGCGCCAGCGCTTCCCCCGTGGGTGGGTGCCATGACGGCCTGGAGCCGTCATGAGCACACGCCCACTGTGCATCATGACGGCTCCAGGCCGTCATGAGCACCGAAAGGGTTAAGCAATTACAAATATACTTTCTTCGGAAACTGAAGCTGTATATATCAAAGGGGTGACAAATAAAAACGCAATTCATAAAATATCCCTTAAGCGTGGGCACACCTTCCCTTTTTTTTTCTGCTATAGTTTGTAAAAGTGTTGCCCCATATTCTTGATAATATAAGAGGGCATGAGTTACTTTTAGATAAAGTAGAAAAGAAGTGCTACAAGAAACACTCCCGCACTACATCATCTCAGGTCACAAGAACAATAACAAGTAAAAAACTGTTAAAAACAAATCACTTTATATTACATAGAAATGTACGCTTTATCATTTTTTTAAATTTCTATTCTGTAGGATTCGGGAAAGTTCGGTCGCAGTGCTTAGAGGTCGCTCACTGCTCCGCTAACAAATCACGCACTCCTTTGAGAATATATAGGATAGTAGTATAATAATATACACTACTGGTAGTATATATTCTATAGGGAGAACGAGAATAGGAACCACAACAGAGAGAAAGAGAAATACCAAAAAATCATTAAAAAATGTAGGGTTTATCAAAAGCATTCACTAAGAAAGTGTCTATGCAAACAATCTTTTTTTAAACTGCAATTTCGAAAAATATTCTCACTGTAAAAATATCTGATCAAGTAAGTTATAAAGGTCAGTAAGCTGTATTTCAGATGGTTTACTCCTGGCGGCGACAAATCTCCAATTCCTGTTGTGTGAAAATATGACACTCTAATATAATATAGAGAGTGACACTAATTGCACACAAAAAGGAAAAGGAAAATAAAGTCATGAACACAAAACAAGATCAATAACGAAATACTTTCCAGCAGTGAATATGTTCAGAGCTTCTTTTATCCGGGACTTCGAAATCTTTCAACTTCGCGCCGACGGGTCATAAACTCCTCTGAGATCATAATGACTGTGAATATTACAATATACATACTCACACTATATGATCCCAAGGGGGAAACAGAGTAAGAAGCAGAAGCTGCTGACGTTACATATAAATCTTTAGTCTTCGTGCCGACAGGTCATAAACTCCTCTGAGATCACAATGACTGTTAATATTTTAATATACATATTCACAGTATATGATCCCAAGGGGGAAACAGAGTAAGAACCAGAAGCTGCTGACGTTACATATAAATCTTTAGTCTTCGCGCCAACGGGTCACAAACTCCTCTGAAATCAAAATGTGTGGTTATTATAATATACATACTCACACTATATGATCTCAAGGGGGAAATAGACTACAAACTAGAAGCTGCTGACGTTACATATAAATCTTTAGTCTTCGCTCCGACGGGTCACCAACACCTCTGAGGTCAAGTACAGTGTCAATATTATAATATACAAAGTCACATTATATGATCTCAAAGGAGCCAGAAAAGGAACAATGTTTGCTGTATTCTGTCTGTTTCTGAAAACAAGCTGCTGACGTTACATATAAATGGCAAAAAGAACCAATAACACTTTTTTCTAAATACAAATGTTTAAATATTGACAAATAGCTACGTATTATAAATATCTACTATGCCATAATCAAACAACTTACAACTCTGGAATATGTTTTGTTGCCGCAAAACAAGAATCCGATGCTAGAAAAGGGAATGTGCATCACAGAATGGACACGCGTAAATAACTCGCATAAACAAAACGAATCAAAGAACGGGTGTGGTTTATATACTTTTTGGTTATTGAGTAGTCTATGGAAGGAAGATGCGGCTCCGCCCATTTAGATGTCACGTTTTACAGTTGACACGTGCTCACGTTTTAACTGTTTAACTTGTGCACGTGTTGGGAAAAGTTACAAAATGTGAAGCGGTAAAGGTTTCAATTTCGATCCTAACACGTATAAGGTCCTTAATATGTACATAAGTTGGAGAGCTTAAAAACTGTTACCCGGCAAACCGTGTCATTTCCATTCTCATGACTACAAACATCTATTAATTGCCGTAATTCTAAATAGATGACATAAAAAAAAATATCGTTCAGAATAGAAAAAAAAAATATGTGCTAATATTTCTCATCACTATGGTTTTAAATTAAAAAAATGCCAGCATTTGTAAAGCGTACAGCTTCCCCCGCAAAGGTGTGCCGGCGCTCGGGGGCGTCGGGAAGATTAAGCAAGGTGTTGCCCACAGTGACATAGTGGTGGGCTAATGTGCCGCTGGAGCTGGGAATCGAACTGTGAACGCTGTTGTTCGAAGTCAGGTATCATAGCTGCTGCGTCACACATTTTCCACACTTAAATGGTAATTAGTGCTAATTAAGTTTTAAATATTGTTAAATTATAACTTATAACAGACTACTGTTACAGTTAGTTTTTCACTACAAAAAGTATGCACGTCTTTTTAAAATTTACTTAAAAACAATATAGGTTTCAGGGACATTGTAGTTAGAAATTAGCATTTATAAAACCTTTGAAATTCACAGAAAAAACCATAGGTTTTACAGACGTTATAGTTAGAAATTAGCATTTAAAAAACTTTAGAAATTCACTGAAAAAAACCATAGGTTTTAGGGACGTTATAGTTAGTTGGACATTTCACTCATATAAAACCAGAGAAATTCCACCGTGTTAGTTAGTTCAGCTAACTATAACTCGCGCACCCGCAATGCACTGCTCATGACGTCACATATTACATCATTCATGACATGGTCAGTGACATCACTCATGACATCACTGATGACATCTCAAATGACATCACTGATGACATCACTGATGACATCATCCATGTGAAAAACTGATGCATCTCCTCACACTCTAATATAACCTTTAATACACCCACTGTAAAATACAGACAACCATTACGAGAAGGTTTTGGCAGAGCAAGGAGTGGTAGTCGAGGAAGAGGACAGGTGGCTTCCAGTTCAAGAGGTGAGCATGGGGATTACTTTTGGTTCTTCCCTAGAAAGAGTAGGAGGACGTTTACGTATGTTTCTGGACGAATGGAGAATGGTCACGAAGGATCCGTGGTTTCTGAATAT
The DNA here is from genome assembly GCA_963921515.1 of Calotriton arnoldi. Lineage (NCBI taxonomy): Eukaryota > Metazoa > Chordata > Amphibia > Caudata > Salamandridae > Calotriton > Calotriton arnoldi. The sequence continues at coordinate 806,765 of CAWUFW010006484.1, forward strand.
GGTCCAGGGGTTCGAGATAGAGTTTGTGGAAAGACCATTTCAGGCAAAAGAACCAAAAGAGTTAAGTTTAACTCAGGAACAAATGGAAATAGCGGACATGGAAATAGATGCAATGTTGCAGAAAGGTGCAATATGTCTGGTGGAAGAACAACTAAAAGGCAATGTAAGCACTTTGTTTCTAGTGGAGAAAAAGGGCAAAGGTTGGAGACCAGAAATAAACTTGAGAAGTTTGATTCAAAGCTTGGTTTACAGAAATTTCAACATCTTTTAAGAGACATTTTACAGAAAAGGGATTGGATGGTGAAGATGAATTTGAGGGACGTATATTTTACAATTCCAATGAAGGAGGAAAGTCAGAGTTTCTTGCAGTTCAGATGGAGGAGCAAGCTGGTCTGTCTTCGGCACTGTGGTGCTTCACAAAGGTGATGAGAGTGGTTGTAGTCTTTTCGACGGAGAGAGGATTCCGGTTGATTGTTTATTTAGACGACATTTTAATTATGTCTCAGGATGGAGAAGAATTGATGGTGGAGTTGAAAGAAACAATCCAACTTTTGGAAAAGCTAGGTTTTTGATAAACAAGGAGAAGTCAATTTTGAATACATCTGAGTATAGAGTTTTTGGGATTCAAGATAGATACTATAGGTGAAGTTTTGTTATCACCAGAGAAGAAGGTGAGTATGATAAAGAAAGAGGTTGTACGAGTGTTGCGGAAGGAAACGTTATCCTTGAGAGATTTGGCAAGAGTTTTAGGCTTATTTTCATCTTCAATTCAAGCGATCTTTCCAGGGCCTTTGCATTACCAGGAATTGCAGAGAGTGTAAGCGGATGCCTTGAGAAGAGGTTTATGGTATGGAGACAAAGTAAGATTGGATATGGGGTAGAAGGAAGAATTGAATTGGTGGTTGCACAACCTGGATGCATGGAACGGAAGGGCCATTTTTGGTTGTGCCAGATTTTATATTAGAGATGGATGCCAGTGGATCTGTTATGTTCCATATAGGTACCCCAATATAGGCTCAGGGAATCACCAACCTTTCACCTATATTCTCCCCTACCATTACACTGCATAACAGTTCTTAGTACTGACCTTTTACCTAGTTATGGTAATGGCCAGAGATGACATGGGGTTTTCTCCGAAAAGCTTAAGCCTCATTCATTATGCATGAGGATTCTTGGAATCACAACTTGACAGCAGGCCTATCATCTCCTGCATAATAACTATGTATAAGGGTCATTCCTTCCGTCATACTCGCCCGACATGACACAGCAAGGTATATCCCCAGGGGGTACCACTTTGGGTATATATACATCATCTCTTGCTGAGATTGTCAGAGGAGAAAAGGACTTCCATGCCGACACACTGAGGCAAGATGCTGAGGCTCCTGCAAGCAGACACTCCAGCTCGCAGTGGTCTGACATCCCTTGCGGGGTGTTCATCTCGAGAACAAGACGGGGTCCCACAGTCTCTCACTTCAGGTAATGGGGTTGACTTTAACCTAGAGGGATTCTTGGCCTTTACACCCACGTACATGCTAGGTACATTCAGGTACCTCTAGTTAGGGACGCATTGTAGGAGTATGCATTTTACTGTCATGTATTTTATATACTTGCCTGTATTCATTGTTTTAGCACGATGGTAGAAATCTACCATCCTTTTACTCTGTTAGTGGTTATAATCATTTATTTCTGTTACTGTCTAGTGGTTGTTTCAGCACACCTATTTTACACTAGAATGACGCTGGTTCAATAAATGCTTATTGAAAAACGTCCCCACCATTTATTCTGTGTATCTTTCTGAGACAAAGTGACCACGGGTGACTGAGCGACCAGTGGCACTGTTTCCATGATCCCTCATGGGACAGGGTTGTCATGTTTGATAGTTGCCAAGAACTATTCTCTCCTTGGTAAGAGGGGTTTCTAGTGGCACTGTAAGCTAGCTGGTATACAGGCTAACATATTCGGTAGAGGTGTCTAGAATCAGTCTGACTCCAATCCTACAGTATATGTTGTCTAAACGCACAGATCCAATATAGGTTTATAGGAACTATACGACAGATCTGGTTGGGAAGCACGGTTGAGAATGAAGGAGACAAGTGGTGCTTGGTCAACCTTCGAGAGGGACATGAACATAAATTGTCTGGAATTGATGGCAGGTTTGCATGCGTTGAGGAGTTTCAGGAAGGAGGTTCAGGGTCGAACCGTATTGATAAAAATGGACAATATATCGGCAGAGTCTTACATAAACAGGCTGGGAGGATGCAGATCAAAGGGACTTTCGGATCTTGCGAAGGATTTGTGGATGTTCTGTCTGGAGCACACGATATCTTTAAGGGCAGAATACCTTCCGGGAAACATGAACGTGGTTGCGGATTGGAACTCGAGACATGTGAGAGATTACAGCGATTGGATGCTGAACCGAGTTTGTTTCGCAAGGATAGATGGACACTTTGGACCAATAGAGATAGACCTGTTTGCAACAAGGTGTACATGTCAGGTAGAAAGGTATTTCAGTTGGTTACCAGATCCAGGTGCGGAGGCGATAGATGCTTTTCAGCAAAGGTGATCAGAGATGAAGGGGTATGCTTTTCCTCCTTTTGCAATGATACAGAGGGTGCTTCTGAAAGTAAGGAAGGAGAGAGGTCAGTTAGTTCTGGTAACTCCATTCTGGGTGTCTCAAGCGTGGTTTCCAGCTGTTTTGGAATTGGTATGCGAGGTACCTTTGTTGATTCCGGCGAAGGAAGGTATGTTGTCCAACGAGGTAGGAGAAGAACATCCTTTGGTGTTGAACAGGGTCTTGAACCTTCTTGTCTGGAAGGTGTCAGGAGTTCTGGAGCATTCCAAGGACTTTCGCAAGGGTCTGCAGAGTAACTCGAGGAGTCTTGGGCATCAGGGACTAGAAGAAGATACAAAGGTGTTTGGAAATTTTGGGTGAGATGGTGCATGGAGAGGGATCTGGATCCAGTGGAAATGTCTGTAGTGGAGGTTGTACATTTTCTAGTTCAGAATTTCGAAAAAGGATTGAGTTATAGGACAATAAACTGTTATAGGTCTGCTATTTCTGCAGGTCATGCAGTCGTTGGTGGTAAGTCTGTAGGAAGTAATGCTTTGGTATGTAGAATTTTGAAGAGCATGAGGATTAAAAGACCTCCTAAGGCAAGGTAGGACATTTTTGGGGATGTGGATTTAGTACTGAAGCTCTTTATGGGATGGCCAGCAAACAAATATTTGAGTAACAAGAATGTTGCTATTAAGTTAGCAACTCTGTTGTGTTTGGTATCCTGCAAGATGGTATCAGACGTAGAGGGTCCGATTCCGATCTCGGCCGGTAGGGCACCGAATCGGATTTGGCTTAACCGGATCCGATTCGGAGCCCTCTTTCCCGACCGATTCGTACATGCGTCCGGCCGAGCGAGTACGATGCGAGCGCACGCGAAATTGCCGACCGACTTGTTCGCGGGTCCGAAGCGCTCCGACCGACTCACACGGACACAACGCGCACTGCGCGATGGAGACGTTCCACGGCCGGGCAAGTACGATGCGCGCCGCGAGCAGTCCGACCGACTCGCGCCGTCCGGCTCGACAGAGCAGTCGGAGCCGCACTTTGGGGGTCCGTGTCGGACCCCCCTGTACGCGTAGCCACGTGAGTCGCACACAGGGGGGACCCATGGGTCCCCCCTACCTGTGCATGAATGCCAAGAGTCGCTTCGAGGCGTACCCGCTGTAGGGGGCACCCGTGTTCGCCTCGCACCCATTGGGTCAATGGGAGCCCGCGTACGCGTTGTACGTCCGGCTCCCATTGACTCAATGGGAGTCCGACCGACTCGAGTCCGATTGCATGCGTGCGCATCGTACTCGTTCGGTCGGACTGCCAGAGTCCGATTCGGTCGGAAATCTCTCCGGGTCCGGCTCGGTCAGAGAGATTTCCGGCCTGAATCGGAATCGGCCCCTAAATGTCTGGAGGTAAGTAATAGAGTATTTGGGCCAGATGGTGTATTTTTTTAAATAAGGAAGAGCACAAAATCGATGACAAGCTTGATTTTTTACCCAAAATAGAGTGTTTGAGGGAGTATGAGTGTCGAGTTCTGGAGAATAGAGGAGATGGTGAACATCAGTTATTGATATCTTTTGTAAAACCTTACAGAGTGGTAATTACAGCAACGATTTCTAGATGGGTGAAGTTTGCAATGAAAGAAGCTGGAGTGAATGTGGAGAAGTTTAAAGCACATTCTGTGAGGGATGCAATGGCAAGTAAAGCTTGTTGGTCTGGTGTAAGTTTAGAAAACATCTTGAAGGCGGCAGATTGGTCAAACGTGGGTACTTTTGCAAAACATTATTTTAGACCAATTGAGCACATGTCAGAGGTAGTGTTGAAGGGCTTTCAACATGCATAATGGTAGCCTCCAATCTTGTAATGAAATGTCGATTCACAGATTTACATGACAAGAGAATCAGGATTTCATTAAAGACACGGAGGCTAACTCTCCAGCCTCTCCCTAAGAGTTTAAAAAATATATATATATATTAATAATTTAAACAAGTATAAATAGGAAAAGGGGGAGAATTGGAGAAGGTATATCAAATTTGCACTTTAAAGGAAGATTTTGTGTTTTTTTATCTTTTGGAGAATAGAGAGTTTAATTTTGTTCTTTGTTTTCAGATGCACAGTTGTAAGGTGCAGAAGTCTTGGAGATGTCGGATGGAGGAGAAAGAGCCTATATCTTCACAGTTTCACATTTAAAAGAGGAAAAGAGTTCCATGTTATAAACTTTTAGTGTTTTTTAAAATTCCAATTCTGGATTGTTGCTTGTTTGGAACACAGTGGCAATAAAAGATTAAGCATAATGTTAGCCTTTGTGTCTTTAATGAAATCCTGATTCTTTTGTCATGTAAATCTGAGAATCGTTATTCTCAGTTAGCATTGTTCATATTTATGGATAAAGCTCAATGAATTCCAGACAAAATGTCCTAATAGTTCAACGCATGGAAGGAGACCGCTGACCATTACCGAGGCTGGAACATGCTTCACTGCTGATGACATTATACTGAAAAATTTGAAGTATGGGAAATTATTAATTACCTAATAACACAACAAGATGTGTATGGGACAATGAAAGCGTTTCTCACTGTACTGTAAGCAATTGCTTTATTTAGGTGGGAGGCCTCTCCATCAAGTCCCTTCTCTTTATATTTTTTTGAGGGTATGGTCCCTAGGTATGTACTGGTGTAGATGAGGAGTGCAGAGTGCCAGGTGTGTGTCTAGTGAGTCAAAAATATGTCTTGGAAAGCTTAATTAGCAAAGAATCTTTATTTTGGTGCCTTCAAGGGATAGATTAAACTTCAACCCAGTATAGGAGATGTCAATATGTTTCTGCCATATTTGTGACCCTATAAAGAGGTTTTTGGTGTTCTTCAGGACCTAAATCATATCCCACTCTGCAAAACTGGAGGAAGAAGTATCTCTAGAAAGTGCTATTGCTCTGATACATACAGAGACCCATGTATATATCAAGAGTGAAGGGGTCCACCATCATCGTAACCTAGAATAATCACGCAGATACTCATATTAAACTTAAACAATGCGGTATACATCACAGAATCAGATTTCCATCTTAGTATGTAACCATGACCATGCATATGTGATCCCAAGCACCGCATGTGTAAAGATCAAATCAAAAAACATGGATTACCGGTATAGAATTTTAGAATGTCCGCTTACACAATAGTTGGGATTTGTACTTCAACTTGAGCCAATTCTCAGGGCAAATCTATAACAGTAGGGCTACATATGTAAAAAGTTAAAACTTAAAATAAAATAACCAAAGTTATTGTTTCACCTTCGTTTAATGTAATATAGTGATTGAGTTAAGTAGTAAGAGTTCATCATGTAGGTCAAAAAACAAGAGTAATGTCAAATAGAAACTCGTTTGTAACATTCTCTTTCATCAGATTAGATGAGAAACTTTATTTTTGTTGCAGTTTTATATAGCGCAAACTCGACCCGAACATCTCAGACAGGCACATTCATTTTTCAGGCACGGGGAGATTAAGGGTATATTACGATGCCGGTCGGTCGGACCGTGGGCCGCGTGCAACAACATTTTGATGGAGGGATTCGGGCCATGAAAAGGCTGTCGCAAAGACATATTGTAATCTCGATGGCGGTGCCTGCCTCTTGCATCCAACAGAATAGGGTCCGAAGGGCTGTCGGCTGTTGGACCGCCACTGACGGCCTGTCGTGGTCCAACTGCCATCATTTTAATCCGGCCCTACGTGATTTGCCCTAAATCACAGGATGCTTCAGCCTCCCGCCACGACTCGAATCTGGTTCAACAGCTTCAAGGTCAGCCGCTCTGGCCAATACGCCACACGGCTTACCAATAGAATCATCCATGGCTAGAAAAAAGGGAGGGTGGGGGGTTCTTTTTACTCACCCATCATGGTCCACAACTGCTTCCTCGTTGGTGTGCCTGGTGAGGAAGCAGTGCAGAATGCTGTGAACCTCCATTGTGAGAGAGTCAGGTGTCCTCATACAGGACGTTCCAATGCACACGTATGTGAGAACGTATGGTGATTTATAGGAATGTAGTCCAAAGCAGGATGTGTTGTAAATACGTCTAAGTTAGTTTCACACAGCTATGTGTTTATTATTTTTTTTAGGTATGAATTTTTACTGACATTTAAGACAATAAAGTACAATCTAGATTTTGGTAAAGTAACCACAACCCAACTCCAGCCGCCCCCCTCCCCCTTGCTCTATCACAACGGCTCCACAAGACTTAGCAATGAATATTCTCTTTGGTGAAAGAAAGGACCTGTAGAGTCTATGCTCTGGATTAACCAAACCTAACACGAGTTATACACGTACTTTCTTCTGTTCGTCAAGTGGATTGGTGCCTATCCACATCTTCGCCCCTACCCCATTCGTGGCCTGGACCACTCATCAGATTCATATCTTCCACAATCATCTAATGTGGCTATGGGGGCCTGGCCAATGAAAATGAAGGTCAGATACCACGAGATGTGAAGGCTATTTTTGCAAATTGCAAGAGTTGTGCATGACCTAAATTCAACGTTTCCCTCATGTCTTGCAGGGTAATAAATTTATCATTCACATAAAGATCACACGATGTGTCACAACCTCCCACTCGCCACCTATCTACCACCATCATTTGTGCTATTTGTGTGAATGGGGGTAAGTACTGCATGGATAAGTCTGGAGCATAGGGAGAGCAATGTATTACCCGCTGGGCCGCCCCCTTCCAAACCCGACACAAATGCCTTACCGCATACAGGACCAAGTCGGGTGCTCCTGCCCTTACCTTATATCAGGAGTTCGGGTAGAGGCATCCCACCACATGTGCCATGAAGCAGCCATTTCTCCCAGTTCTCCCCTTTGTCCAGCCAATGTACTGCATGCTGTAGCTGTGCAGAAAATTATTATAGTTCCAAATTAGGTAGATCCAGTCCACAATGCCTTCAGGAACTTTTATGGGGAACCAATCTCACCCTCCTCCAGCCCGATGACCAAAGGAGTTCAACAATAATTTTATCTAACTCAACAAACTATTTTCTGGGGATTTCAAACAGAACTCCCTGAAAGACGTAGAGACAGCAGGAAAAACAATAGTTTTTACGAGCTCCACTGTAGGAAGGTAGGATCCTTCTGCATGTGTACCCCCACTTTTTGCCTGGTGCTAAGCTGGTTTTTGACTAGTCTGACATGGATCCTGCTAATCAGGACCCCAGTCTATCTGCTTTCTCCCTAAACTGTTATGTTATGTACTTAGGTACACTCCAGATTGGATACTGGGGTACCCTTGTCAGTCCCTAGTATATGGTACCCATGTACCCAGGGCATATGTACCCCAGAGGCCTCCCATGGGCTGAAGCATGTATTATGCCACCCTTGAGAGGCCATGCAAAATGAAACTACAGGCCTGCCATTGCAGCCTGTGTAAGTTGGTGCATGCACCACTTACTTAAGATATAGGTTTACTATATCTAAGGGTCGCTACACTTAAAACCTATCAGTCGCCCCTATAGCAGGCCTTAACAATCCTGAAGGCAGGGTGAATGGTTCTAAGTGAGAGGGTGCAACTGCATGAGCAGGACACCCATGCAGCCTACGGAGTCCATTCCCCCGTGTTGTTAGTGCTGCAGCCATTTAAGACATATAGAGTGGCATTATGCGACTGCGCGATGACCAACTCTAAAACGGCTGAAAGTAACCCTATCGTGTTTGGTGTCAAACAATGTGAAATCATACCCCCACACCAGTAACTGGTGTGGGAGGTATGATTCCACCCCTCAGAAATGAGCTTTGTGAGGTCCCTGGTGTTACCGGTACCAGCCTTCTAATCCCGGCCAGCCCACAATGGTTGCTGCCGACCAGAGACACGTTTCTGCCCTCCTGCTGCTGAGCCAAGCTCGAGCAGGGGAAGGCAGAACAATAGGCATACTTTCACAGGGACGTGTGACCACTTCCCAGACAGGATTTAGTGTATTAGGCCTGGGTGGGTGTGCTTGCCAGTGACCAAAAGTCTGCATGAGGGGCACATTTGGTGTCCCTGTGCATAGTCCAGTTCAAAACAGTCCTGGGAGCCGTTGGCTCCTGCTCTGGCGCGAAACTGGACAAAGGACATGGGAGTAACCTCCCCACTGTCCAGACCCTCCCCTGGGAGGGTACCCTGAATCTGTCAAACCCTCTCCCGTGGGTACAAAAGGGCTTACTTGGCTGTAGGACCTTAGATTCGATGTGGACAAGATTCTGATCAAGAAACCACTGACCTTCGACCGTCTGGACACTCTGGACTTCGCCTGCCTTCGTTTGGGCCTGACTTTGTCTCCCACTCCGTTCAAAGCATCGTCTGTGCCGATGCACCATACAGGCTCTGTGCAGGACCTGTGGAGCATCAAGGACAACTGAAGATATCTCCCTTGGAACGAAGGAGTCACTCCCCTGCAACCACAGGCACCACATCTTGACTGACCGGTCTGCTGCCCCTGAGCTCCTACGGACTCCAAAGACTCCAGCAACACAGGAGGTGGGTTTCGAAGTCCCTCTAGGTCTGAGCTACCCTCTTACCAAGTTTGAGGCCAGAATCCCTCATGGGGGCTGCAATACCCATACCCATGTGCACTGCGTTCATTTGCAAGTGCATATGCTTGTTGGCGTTTCCAGAACAAGTGCACTAGGCTCCAAGTAGCCCCAACCTCTGGCAACATTTCCTACAAAGAACTCTGGCCTCTTTGCACCGAGTGCTCTGTTGGCTGCTTCTTTGTGAAACTGCTCGCGGTCCCCTTGTGACTGCTGTGCCTCCGGCCTGTGGGTCCCCTTGAGGGTCCCCACTGCTTTTCTTGGGCTCCCCTGGTTGCTCCAGGCTTGCCCTGACTCCCCTGTGTTTGGTGAGTCTCCTGGACCTTGCTGGTCCGAACCGTAACCTTTATTGACCTTCTTCATGGGTTTCCGTTGCCAAGGCTTGTTGGTGCTCCCGCCGGACACTGACCCTTCAGCACTCGACATCCTTTGTGGGACAGCTCGCATCCGGCTCCTGGTTGTCCTCAACACCTCCTGGTCCCTGTGGCTGCAGAGGTGTACAGTCAGAATATCGAGTAGGAAATATCGACTTTCAGTAATATCGAGTTGGAAATATCGAGACACAGAAATATCGACAGCAAGAATATCATGGTCAAGAATATCGAGTTTAAGGTAAGAAATATAGTTTTTTTAAATATTGAAGTCATTAATATCGTTTGCAAAAATATAGTTGTTAAAATTATCGTTTTTTTAGTTAGTGTTATGTATTTTAGTATGTATTTTAAATGTATGTGCTCTATTTTTTTGTGTAAGTATTGCTTTTGTTTTTTAATATATGTTTTGAATTTTTAGTAGTTATTAATTTTATTTTAATTAAATTTTGTGTTTTAGTTCCGTAGCGGGTTGTGGGTTTATAGGAGAATAGGGTGGGAAGTAATTTAATTATAATAAATTAAATATACATTTTTATTTATTAGTATTTATTTAATTTTATATAAATTAAATTTTGCGTTTTATTTCCGTAGCGGGTTGTGGGATTATAGGGGAATAGGGTGGGAAGTAATTTAATTATAATTAAATTATTATTATTTTTTTAAATTAATATTTTTTTATTAAATATTTTACATTGTTAGTTGCGGGAATTAATTTATTCTTAATTATTTATTAATTGGTTGTTAATTAATATTAATTAATTGGTAAATATCTTAATTGTGTCATGTTTTTAGAAATGGGTGGTGGGTTTATAGGGGAATAGGGTGGGAGGTAATTTATTTATAAGTAATTAATTATTTGTTAATTAATGTTAATTAATTAATTAAAATGTAAATATGGCAATTGTGTAATTAATTTGATGTGTGATTTGTGGAGTTTATAGTGGTAAATGGTGGGAAGTAATTTTTTCTTTATTAATTAATGATTTGTGGTTAATTGATATTAATTTATAAATGTAAAATTAGTTATGGAAATTGTGTAATTATTTTTAGATGTGTGTTGTGTTTATTGTGGTAGAGGGTGGAAAGTTATTTAGTTTAAATTAAATAATCATTACTTGATCATTAATATTCATTTATTATTTGATAAATATTTTTGGTTATTGTTTATTTTTAATTTGGTTGTGGATTTTGGTTCTATAAAGGTAACGTTTGGTTAGTAAATTAATTTGTATTTGTTTTAAAGTGTTTTTTAGTTAATAATATTTGTTTAATTGATAATTAATTGTGTCAATTTAGGAGGTACACGATTTTTAAAATTTAGATGTGTGTTGTAAATTGTGTTGTGTTATAGGGTCGGAAAAAAATATTACATTAATGTAATAATTAATGTTTTTATTATAAATAATTTCTAATTACAAAAAATGTATGTGTTTGTAAATAATTTTTTTATTTTTATAAATTAATTTTTGTATGTAATTTTTTCATTTTTTAACATTATAATATGTTTCTATGTTTTGTAATTTTTTTATATTTTTATATATGTTTGGTTTTTTAGTTTTTTATGCATTTTTTGTGTTGTAGTTGATATTTGTTTTTTTTAAATGTCATTTTTCTTTGGTGGGAATAGTAATTTTTACCCCTCTGCTATCCAACACTTTCCATACTGTTGCAGTCGCTGGAGTGGGAATACTAATTTTTTCCCCTCTGCTATCCAACACTTTCCCTACTGTTGCACTTGCTGGAGTGGGAATAGTAATTTTATCCCCTCCGCTATCCAACACTTTCCCTACTGTTGTACTCGCTGGAGTGGGAATAGTAATTTTATCCCCTCCGCTATCCAACACTTTCCCTACTGTTGCATTCGCTGGAGTGGGAATAGTAATTTTATCCCCTCCGCCATCCAACACTTTCCCTACTGTTGCACTCGCTGGAGCGGGAATAGTAATTTTTTCCCCTCCACTATCCAACACTTTCCCTACTGTTGCACTCGCTGGAGTGGGAATAGTAATTTTATCTCTTCCGCTATCCAACACTTTCCCTACTGTTGCACTCGCTGGAGTGGGAATAGTAATTGTATCCCCTCCGCTATCCAACACTTTCCCTACTGTTGCACTCGCTGGAGTGGGAATAGTAATTTTTTCCCCTCCGCTATCCAACCCTTTTCCTACTGTTGCACTTGTTGGAGTGGGAATTGTAATTTTTACCCCTCCGTTATCCAACACTTTCCCTACTGTTGCACTCGCTGGAGTGGAAATAGTAATTTTTACCCCTCCGTTATCCAACACTTTCCCTACTGTTGCACTCGCTGGAGTGGGAATAGTAATGTTATTCCCTCCGCTATACAACATTTTCCCTACTGTTGCACTCATTGGAGTGGAAATAGTAAAATATTCCCCTCCGCTATCCAATACTTTCCCTACTATTGCATTCACTGGAGTGGGAATACTAATTTTTACCTCTCTACTATCCAAAACTTTCTTTACTGTTGCACTTGCTGGAGTGGGAATAGTAATTTTTACTTCTCCACTATCCAACACTTTCCCTACTGTTGCATTTGCTGGAGTGGGAATAGTAATTTTTACCCCTCCGCTCTCCAACACTTTCTCTACTGTTGCACTCAATGTAGTGCAAAATGTAGGTTTAAAAAATATTAAAGAGTTTAGGGGCACATTACGATACCCGGCGTAAATAACACCGCCAGGCATGGAAGCGGCAAAAATCCGCCCGCACACACCGCCTGAACACCGACCATGCCATTACGATTACACAAACCGAATACCGCCATCGGCGGAAAAAGCACACAAAATACCACCCGCCAACGTCCGAGTCGGAGACAAACCGCCCGCCACGGACGGAAACACGCACGACAACACAAAACCGCCCGCCCTCACGGCCGACACACCGCACGTGAAATTACGATCGCACCGACATGAGCGCGGAAAAAACACAAATATACCGCCCGCCAGCGCAAACAACGCCGATGAGAATCGACACGGCAGAAGCCATGGCGCCCACGTACCTGCACAGAAACCATCCGCACACAAAACCAATAGCACACAACATGGCCAACAAGTCCACACAGCAAGGCACGCACAAATACACAAGCACAGTACATATCCCGAAAACATCCCCCCGGACAAACAAAAAATACAAAGGCCAGAACCCCAGACACAACACACCTGAAAACAACAGACCATGAGGACACACCCACATAGGTGAGTACAAAAGCAGCACTCCCACAGACCACAACCCCTTGCTACATTGCAAACCAGAGAGGAGAGGAGAGGACACAGTGACACAGCAAGGACAGCAGCACACCACAGAAACGCACACATCACAACCACCACCACCACCACCACCACCAAACACCGGCACCACAAACCCCCTGCACATTACACAACACACACCGCACCAGCACCACAAACACCATGGCACCACAAAGAATGCCCAAGTTCACGCCCATTGAGCTGACGGTCATGGTCGACGAGATCATCAAGGTGTACCCACAAATCTATGGGAACATGGTCCAGCACACACCACTAGCCACCAGAAACAGAATGTGGAACCGGATCGTAGACCAGGTCAATGCAGTCGGGACCCTGCCCAGGAACAGAGTCGAGATCAACAAACGTTGGAATGACGTAAAGAGCCTGGTCAAGAAGAAGGAGGGCAAAAACAGAGAGCTGGCTGCCGTCACTGGCGGAGGGAATCCCGCGCTCTTTAAGACCTACAAAGCGTGGGAGGAGAAGGTGCGAGTCGTAATCTATCCGGAGATCCTCGCCGGATTAGCAGGGGGAGTGGAGGCTGGTAAGTACAAACTAATGTATACCAGCACACCGCTATGTACTCACATGCACTACCACCATGCCACAGCTCCCAGGGACAAACACCCCCATGTCCAGCACACAATACACAACACATCACACACACATGCAACAGACACCACCACACACAGCCCAAACCGAACAACTGTAAGATGCGTGGGGACATGTGTACACTCAGCCAGCCACGTAACCACCAACAGGTCCCCAAATATGCCAGAAGCGCCACAACGAGCACCCACCACACCCATGTGTCCGCCACAGCTGCACTAACCGACAAGTAACAGGTAAGTGGCAGGAACACAAAGTGCAGTGGGTGGGACGGTGGACAGCCCAAGTACAACACACACCAGGCCCCTAGTCCCACAGCACAGCAAGGAGGAGCATCCCCCACACCCCACAGCCACGTGTCAGCCACCGCAGTGCACAACGACAGCCGAAAGGCAGACATCACGGTCCACAGCAATCGGTGTCAGTGGGTGTCCAGCCACCCCCACGACCCACAACACCCCCACACCCCCACAGACCTGCAACATGGAGCACACCCCGCTTAGAACCATGTGGCATCCAGTACAGTGCACGCACGAACAACCTGCAGGTGGGAAACTGGACAGGGCTGGATTACTGGAGGCATGAGGACCGGAACACGACCAACACATGGGACATGTCACGTAGCAGACGAACACGCAGCACCGCCCACCGTCACGAACAAGTGAACAATGTGCACACGGACATGAACAACAGACTCACACCCCACATGACCCATCACAGACATAGCAACACCCAAGGAGCCACGTCTGCATGCACAGGCCACACTGAATATAGTACCACACGGCAGCCACTGTGCAACTCATCACACACAACCGAAACACCATTGAAGTCCTGTCCATGTAGCCCCAACTGCCTGTCAACCACACACCCCACAACTACGCCTATGTAAGACAAACAACACTAGACGCAACAGAGCGGAACAACATATATGCACACGAACACCACTGAACCCATCAAACACACAGACACACCATGCACAAACAACATACCATCCATCCCATCCGTCAGCCCCAGTCTCATGAAAGGCATGTCATCCGCACAGCTGCCACACATACAGCAGTCACGCTAAGATACATGCCCATGACCAACCATGTGCCAGAAGTCAATGAAGTGCACGACACACTGTGAGCAACAACACACAACATGGGCCACACCCCCCGAGCACTGCAGTGATGCACATGGCACAGGGCAGCACGCACACCAAGGAGATGGGACAACTGCAATACGTTGGCTGGCACACAACCATCACTCACTCATAACGATGCGTCCAATGCCATGTCCAGTAATCACAACAGACAGCAAATATGCAGGCCATGTCAAGCATGCACACACCTCAAACCATGCACTGTCATGCTGCCACAACACATGTCACGTTCGGCACCCATGGCTCACAGCATGTACCCCAAAAGCATATTCCCTCCCAAATGCGAATCTGGGGCATGGCCCCCATGTTGCCATTAGCGTTCCTAAGCGTTCCATTTGAACCCCAAAAGCATATTCCATCCCAAATGCGAATCTGGGGCATGGCCCCCATGTTGCCATATGCGTTCCTAAGCGTTCCATTTGAACCCCAAAAGCATATTCCCTCCCAAATGCGAATCTGGGGCATGGCCCCCATGTTGCCATATGCGTTCCTAAGCGTTCCATTTGAACCCCAAAAGCATATTCCCTCCCAAATGCGAATCTGGGGCATGGCCCCCATGTTGCCATATGCGTTCCTAAGCGTTCCATTTGAACCCCAAAAGCATATTCCATCCCAAATGCGAATCTGGGGCATGGCCCCCATGTTGCCATATGCGTTCCTAAGCGTTCCATTTGAACCACAAAAGCAAAGTACAAACCAGACCCAGGATGGGCCAGGAGCCCGCATACACCAGAGTCACAATAAGTAGGGGCACAGCAACACACCCATCGGCATGGCCAATCCGTCCCATGCCACATGTGCACAGCACACAGTCCCATTGCCAAGCACACACAACTACAGATGCTACAGCCACACACACGCCTCCGGGAAACCCATGTACGAGATTGCACGAACTGTCAATGTCAGACGACAAATACATACTTCGCCAGGTGCAACACAATAACTAATCTCATTCTCTCCACAGGTGACGAACTGCTGGATGCTGGGGATGGAGCCAGCAGCCAGCACAGCCAGCCTACAAGCCCCCAACGAGGACACACGGATCTGGAGGATCTGTCCTCCTCCTCGGACACGGACAACGAAGCAGGCCCATCTGGTGTGGCAGGGCCCAGCCGCTCCCCAGGACCCCTCCTACCCACCAACCCATCATCCAGGGCTGCTGAACATTCACAGCCCCCTGCTGCCACTGTCGTTGCGGCCACACCCACGGTCATTGTGGCCACTACCACTGCCGCAACCGCCACCATCGCCGCACCGACCACCACCGCCGCCACCACCGCCACGTCTCCGCTGGCACCAGCCCCAGCGCAGGTGGTGGCCCGGACAACTGGATCCACCCTGGGAGCCACAGCGAGGACCGTGGTGAGCAATGTGGCTAGTGGGCAGGCCGGTGGCAGCAGGACTGGTAGGAGGAGCAGGGTCAGGGAAACGCCAGCCTCCCCTGGGAGCCATGCCCTGCCTCACATGGCCAGAGTCCTTGGGGCCTATGAAGAGGCCCAAGGACAATGGGTCCGGTCTGCCTCAGACACGCGTGAGGTGCTGGGGGTGTTGAGGTCCATGGACGCCCGTATGGGCCAAATCGTGGACCTCATGGGACAGCTGGTGGTGGCGGTGAGGTCACAGCCAGGGACAGCAGCTCCCCCTCCGCCACCACCTGCCGGGGCGCAGGGTGGAGCAGCAGTGTCCAGTTCCCCTGCGTCCACAGCCAGTGATCACACCTCAACCACCAGCATGTCGCAAGCAGGCACCCCCTCGCAAACGTGGAAGGGGCCGTCCGAAGAGGAAACAGATCTCCCGGGAGGACTTCGCACGCTCCAGTCGCAAGTGAGGCAGCCAGCCAGCCTTCCGCCAGCCTTCCTTGACCAGCCACTGCATTGACCTGGACTACGATCCCACTCCACACAGCCATCTGGATGGCATGTGTCTGTTGGACTATGGACATAGAACCAGTGGGTACACCGTGATCATCACGCAGCCATGACCGACAGCTCATTGTCACTGCACGCACCACTTTTGTCATCACCTTACACACAATCACATGTCACAGTTTGTAATAAATGCACCTTTTTCACTAACTGCTGTTTGTGCCCTGTGTTTTATTTGTACGGAATACAACGGCCACCTTGGGCGGAAAGGCACCTGATGCGTGGCATGGCAATTGAATCCGGAGGGCCTGTAGGGACCTAGGGGTGGGAGACAGAACAGGAGCACATTCAATGAGTGTGTCACACACCCATCACACAGTACATGTCAACAACTACAAACAATGTACACACATCGCACAGAGCAATAGGGCACAATGCCACAGCCACCAACAGTGGCATACTACCCTGGCCATGGAGCGTTGACACACAGCACGCAGTGAACAAACGGCCACCCTGACACAGCACACACACACCTGCACAGATACAGCCACATCAGCCGTCGTACATGGACACTCACCGTCAAGTGAAGTAGCGGGCGATGAGCTGCTGCCGCACATTACCAGCTTCCTCCTCTCCGCTGTCCTCCTCACTCGAGCTGTCCTGGTCTGCGGGCTGGGGCCCTGGTTGATCTCCGTCATCCACGATGAGGGGGATCTGCTTCCGAATGGCCAGATTGTGCAGCATGCAGCACGCCACCACTATCTGGCACACCTTCTGTGGGGAGTACGCCAGCGCACCCTCGGTGCGGTCCAGGCACCTGAACCTGGACTTGAGGAGGCCAAAGGTACGCTCGACCACACGTCTGGTCCTCCCATGTGCCTCATTGTAGCGATCGTCTGCTGGGGTGCGAGGATTCCTCAATGGACTGAGCAGCCATGCCCCATTCGGATACGCAGAGTCACCTGGGTGTGAGGGACACAGAGAACCGTTGCTAATCCAACTGGACAGGGGACAGCATCGCACAGCCAGCACGCTACACCACTCCACATACTCACCGACAATACAGGCACGATCCTGTTGCATATTGGACATCAGTCGTGGCAAGATGCTGTTGCGCATTATGTGTGCGTCATGGGCCGAGCCTGGGAACTTTGCACACACGTGGGTGATCACCATGTCCGCAAGGCACACCACTTGCACATTCAGGGAGTGCGTGTGCTTCCTGTTGCGGTACAGGTGCTCAGTGGCCTGTGGTGGAACAAGGCCGACATGTGTGCAGTCAATGGCTCCAACGACGTGTGGGATTCTGCCAAGGGCATAGAATGCACCCTTCACTGCCGCCAATTCACGAGCCCTGGGGAAGCGGATGTACCTGTTCCGGTACAGCATCATGGCTGCCAGTACATCCCTCAGCACTTTGCTGAACATGGGCTGGGACATCCCTCCTCCAATGCCCACTGTGTGCTGGAATGACCCAGTGGCGAAGAAATGCATGGCGGCCATCACCTTAGCCGTGGGGGTGACAGCAGTCGGATACACCCTGCGGGGACGGAGATGGGGTTCTAACATGGCACACAGTCGATGCAGGGTTGGCCTGTCCAGCCGAAACTTCCTAATAACCTCTGTATCATCCATGTCCGCCAGCAATTGGTATGGGCGGTCAATGTTCGGTCTCCGCCTAGGGACAATGGCAGAGGACACATGTCAAAGCAACACGACACATGGCAATTTCGCATACACCTCACTGACATGACTGAGTAAGCACAGGAGCCACAGCCCAGCTGTCAAGCTGGGACGGCACGGCCACAATACACTTACACAGGTCTCCCAACAATGGCAATGGCTAGTGATACAAACCACTGCCATGTGCATGCACATGGGGATCTAGGCCCCAATGACTTGCGGGGCGTGCTGATGGGGACTGACTGCATATCCGTCAAGCGGCAACGCCACGGCAACATGAATGTCTGCTGAGCATGGAACTGCTTCCGCGGCTGGATGAGTATGGCACACGACGATGACGATGTGGGCACAGGCTGAGCGGCCAAAACAAGTGGGACCTGTGGCACGAGGGGATATGAGACAGTAGTAGGTGTCAGCACTGCACCCTATGTACAGCACTGTACGGATCACACCTCCTGAAACATTGACAGGTGTCCACATTGACAGCCCCATGCCAAGACGGCTGTGTGCTTGCAGTCACACGTCACAGGTGAGAGGTTACATTGCACGTGCCAGGTGGCAGACGTACACAGTGGGAGCTGGCATGTGTGTGCATGTGTCTCCTGTTCAGGACCCACCAGATGGGCGCTGACTCTGTACTGAGCATTGGACACAGCATGTTCCGTGGAAGGCTTGTGTGTGTGGGATGGTGGCACTGGATGTGCCTCCGTTGGGTGGGGGGCCATGCACAGGGCGGGTACGTCGATGATTGCGCATTGTTGGTCACGGTGGGTGCACCAACTGAAGATGTGTTGCCCTGTGTTCAATTCCTATGTCCGCATGATGATGGACTGTAGATGTGGGCAGACTACACATTGGTCGATGTGCTGTCTATATGCATGTGCCTTCACACCAGGCACAGCTGCCCCTGCACATGTGACCCCTGCTGGACTCGCTGCTGGGTCTGTGGAGCTGATGCACCTTCTGCGCGTGGGGCGGACAGCTCTCCTCACTTCCCTCATTGCGCATGTCATGACTTTGCCGCAGGTGACATGGATCATGGAGGGCCCACATGTACGCGTGGGTAGGCTACACATGATTGTACACTGGTCGCCACCCCCAGTCAGTGTTTCGAATGGGAAGGTTGTCGTGCTGGTGGTATGTTCGTTGTGGCGGATGGGCGGGCCTAGGTGCGGGCTTACATTCCGGACATGGGGGTAGTTGAATTGGCGACTAGTTGCAGTACACACGGGACACGTCTCTTCCTTTCCACATCTGGGTCATCCCTTGTACTAACTGACAGTGATACAGTCATCTTCGCCCCAGCCCTCATGTCCTCCCCTCGCTCCCCCAATATGCATGCTCACCTGCGAGGCTAGCGCTTGCACAGGCAGCCCCAAGCTCGCACCAGAGAGGGCAAGGAGTGTATGTGTGGGTCCAGTTGCACGAGTGGGCTGTCTCAGGGTATGATGTGTTGCGGGACGCCGTCCACCTGCGTGGTGTCCCAAATGGAGACCCGGCCTGCATGGACTATGCATCACAGTCTTCGCCTTCCGGATCCGCCACCTGCGACACCCAGTGGCTGTGGCTGCCCTTGCGGCCAGGCCGCGTCCGTCTGTGGCTGATGGCCCACACATTCACTCTTTGGCCTCTCTGGGGAGGGCTCGGGGGTGGTGGCGCACGCGCTTGCACTTAGTCGCAATGGCATGTGGCGTGGTTGGTATGATGGGCAATGGATGGGATGGTGCGAGCCACCTCCCGTGACGTCAGTGCTGCTCGTGCTGTGGTGCGTCCCCCATACACTTCCATGTGACTTGTGCCATGCTAGGCGTTGAGGTTCTATTGCCTGCGTGATATGACCAGGAGGAGCGCGAGGAGACCTCTCACACACCATGCTCCACTGCCATCCCGTGCCCTGTATCGCCTGTGCGTATTGACTATGTTGGGGTTACACCTGGTCGACTGGGGCTGTGTGTGCCTTGTCAGGGGCATGGCGGGCGCACAACAGGATCCAGCTTGTCCACAGAGGGTGGGCTGAGGTGCGCCTGGTACCGCTTTGTACGTGTGCCCGGCTGCTATGCACACACATGTTCACTCCCCCCCGACAGGTGTCCTCTCACAATGCCCAGGGAAGCGGTGGTGTACTGTTCATGACCCCTCCCAACACGGCGTGCTCCAACTTGGCATGTGCGCATCTACCCGTCGCACCCACCCACCTGAGCACTGCGTCCATACGACTTCACACGACACATGTGTGTCTTCCACAGTAGTGCTACTCATTTGCGTTGACATCCAATACCAGTGGACTACATGGTCATGTCACGACTGCCGTGTACTTCACATACTCTCATCCTCTCTCATTCGTACTTGTGAAATGAGTCAGCGGAGACAGTTTTGGTTTCAAACATTATATTGAGTCTTCTGTCCTCTGTGATGCAGTATAGTGGACACTACTGGCAGCGGAATACATGTTGAGGATATACTGAGCATGATTGCAAATGGGATAGGGTGTGGGGTTACATGTGATTGGCTGTTGCATGTGGGATGTGGGCTTCAGAGTGACATCTGCTTGGCCAAGGCTGTGCTAATGTACATTTACGTATAGCTGCGGAGCTGCGGACTTTGACACAGACGGTATACATGTAGCCTACCAGACCGCTTGGCATCATGGGCACAGTCCATCTCAGTTCCATGTGACAGGTTTGCTGCGGTTGTTCCTCATGCACGCGTGCATGTGAGATGACATCAGGGCATGTGCTTGCGTGCATGCAGCGGCGTGCCACTTGTTGTTGCACTGTGGTGGTTACTGGACATGTCACAGTCACTGGGGTCGTGTTGTTGTTGTATGCACTTGTCGTCCATGCAAAGGTCCTGGTATGGGATTCCCGGGGCGGGGGTGGGAGGGGTGCAGCACCCACAGACTCCAGGCGACCTATTCATGTCCACTGAGCGGTGTGTGTGTCCATGGGCGCTGGATCCATGTCGTGTCCTGGTTGTCCGTGCAGTTCCGTCCATGTGGGTGCGATACACAGAGCCCATGCCACTGCCTCCCACGATGCATGCGGTGTTCCTGGATGTGATGGGGAACAGTGTGCATGTCCCAGTCATATCCGATGTCATGGCGATGTCGTTGATGGTGTGGTTACAGTTGCCGGTCGTTTGGTATGGCTGTTGTGGTGGTGACTGGCCAGTCCGTGCGGAAGCTAAGCATGGGTGCGGGGTTGGACATCATAGGTCACTCGGGGAACCTGCGTTGTGGTCCGACGTATTTACAGGTTGTCAGGTATGCGATGCCGTCCAGCAGGGCTTCCATGTCATTGGTGGTGTACATGTTTGCCAGCCAATGAAGCGGATGGTGGCTGTCAAGGTGTTGTTCGTAGGTTGTCCCTTGGAGGACCATGATGGGGCATGCTGGGTGACATTCGATGTAGCTGTTCTCGATGATCCGTCGTGTGGAGGCACAGTGGTCCCATTTCAGTGCGGGTGCGATGTTGGCCACATACGCCATGCCCCCATAGGCAGAGCAGGCCCTGTCGTGTGCGTCCAGAGGGAGGAGTAGTGGTAGCAGGTCCGCCTTCAGACATGCCGGGTTGGAGAGGCATATCTCGACGGGATGCTGGTAGGGACACCTCCGACAGTAGAAGACGGGCATGACGCAGCTGAACAATGTGATGCGGTAAGTCAGTCGGTAAGTTACGTTCAGCAGGGACAGGAGATCGCATCCCAATGTATGGAACAGGTTGGTTTTGTACAGCTTGAGCTGTTCGGCGTAGTTGGGTAGGTGTGTTGCGGTTGCCATTTCGCAGCGGTTCGTTGAGGTGGCGTGCTCCGGCTGTGTGTGCAGTCTGCAATGTGCACGCTCCGGGGTTGCTGTGAGCTCTGTGTAGTCGTGGGGAGACAGGACTTGTGTTCTGTTGGCTTGTTTGGAGGACACGGGCCCTCTTCCCACATGCTTCTCAGACAGTTCAAGGTCAGTGCTGTGTGACTCCTTCCAATTAACTTGCATGTGGCCGACATGGGGGAGTGTTTTCTTCTTTCTTCCCCGTCCGTTGTGTGCTTCTGTGATATGCGCTATCTGCCCTCTGGTCGGTCTCCTCGGCATGCCTGTGTTGGTCTATTCTTGGACAATGGCTGTATTCACCGGCTTCTGTCGTAGGGCTGTGGTTTCGGAGTTGGAATGGAAGGTCATTCAGTGCTGTCTGCTCTCCCTTGTGTGGGCGGCAGGCTGCCTTTCCGCTCTGCGTTGGGCCTTGTGTGTGAATGTTATTCTTGGGCCACCTGTTGTCGGTCCCCGGGCTCTTTGGTGTTCCGTTTTATATGTCTTGTTCATATGTGCAGGGTGGTATGGGTGTTTCTGTGTGGTACTGGCGTTCCTCTTCCCGAAGGGGCCCTGCTTCTCCTAGTTGGTGTTGCCGCCGCTGTGTGCTACGCCATGTTTGTTACACTGGGGTGTGTCCTGCTGTTGCGTGTCTTCACTGACATGTGTGCGTCGGTTGTGTGGCGTTGGGTGTTGTCCGTGAATTGGGCGTTGGGGACATGTCTGTGGCCGGCCTGTCACGTGTCATGTGCGTTCGGGGTGGGGCTGATGTGTGTGCTGCTTGGTTGTGTCCCTGTGTCTGTGTGCGACGCATGCATGGCGCTGCGGTTGGCCTCTGCGTTGTGCGCATGTGTGGCGGCGTCATCGGCGCTTTGGGGCCGTGACGGGGTGGTTGGTTCCTAGTCCCAGGTGGTGTGTACACATGTGTTCTGCGATGTTACGATTTGGCCTGTGTGTCATCTGTGGATGCGATGGTGGATGTGTTGTGTACACGCGCTGGTGGGGGGTTGTCCGCTTTTTCCGCCCTTGCACTGTGTGCGCTGTTTGCGTGCACTTGTTGTGTGTGTGCCTACCTGCGTCTCCGCGGTACGTTGCGTCCTTGGTGGTGCATCAGCAGAAGCATGGGGAGGGCCTGCAGTGCTGGATTCATGCTCGGGGAGCCGCTTCTTCGTTGTCCGTGCTCTGTGTCCGTGTTACCGCCTCTCTTTCACGTGCGGTGTCTCTTAGCCGTGGGAGCCGTTTGTTTGCGGCATCGTAATTTATGCGCCGGGCGGGACGTGATTCGTCGGACGGTGTGTGTCAGTTGTGCTGCGCCGCTACGTGAACGGGCGCACTTTGATGGCGGACGGTGTTGCTGGCTTGCCGGCGGTGTTTGGTCTACTTTTCGCATCGTAATTGGGCGGGCGTGTGGACTGCTGCGTGCCGGCGGTAACTGGTGCTTTTTGCATCCGCCAGCACGGCGGTGGTGCTTCCGCCCGACATCGTAATGGGCCCCTTAATATTTTAAATTATAATATATTTTTGTTATTTATTAATTTTTATGTTACAGGTGTATGTCTATATATATATATTTATCTATAATTTTTAATATATCTATAAAAAATTTAAAATTTATTAAAATTATTATTTATTAATTGTTTTTAAGTAAATATATATGGATTACATTTTATATATGTATGT
Organism: Calotriton arnoldi; assembly: GCA_963921515.1. NCBI lineage: Eukaryota > Metazoa > Chordata > Amphibia > Caudata > Salamandridae > Calotriton > Calotriton arnoldi. The sequence continues at coordinate 830,276 of CAWUFW010006484.1, forward strand.
TTATTTTTTTTAAATTAAATTAATTTATTATAATTGTTAACATTTACAAATAAATCTAAATAATTTTTTTGAAGTTAAATTTATTATTTAATTTATTTTACATTATTTTTTATACATATAAAAAAACGATATTTTGTACATCGATATTTTTCTTGTTCAAATAATTTTTATTGGTTGTTTCCATAAACAATTTACACATATCCAAATACTCACAAAACCTTAATAAACAAGAAAATGCGTTGATGTTTGAAAATAAGATGGCATCATGACATACTGTACATTGCGTTCTGAAATCTATAACATTCTCTTGATAGGATACTAATAGGGCTATTTGGCCATCATAAAGCTAATCACCTCATAATGAATTAATAAACCAAAAGGAAAAGAGACATAAGGAAATAAAAACTAATAAAACAGACTATATAACATGACAATAATGGTATGCATTTACTAATACAACCTTGTTAAGGTATGGCCCTTACGGAGAATGAACAGTCAACCTGTGTTCCACGTGGTATACAGACGGAGGGCGTATCTCCCTCTCTCTGCTTCTTGAATCATGGTTCATGGTGGTTTATGTGAATTAAAGTATTGGTCAAGGCTATCCCACATGTATCTGATGGGGGGTTTCCACGGTGAATTTTGTAGAGCAATGTTATCAGCCCCTCTAAGATTAGAGACCCAATTAAGCCAACATTTAAAAGACACCTTCCGTGTGTCCTTCCAATTACTCAAGACAACCTTAACCGCCGCCGTCAGGAGCAGGTCCAGGAGGGCACTGTCCTTATCGTACAGTGAGTCTACCCTGAGGAAGCCAAACGACAGCGTAGAGAGTTCCCTTTTAAGGGAGCACGAAAATAAAGTAGAGATAAAATTGAATACCCTGTCCCAAAATGGTTCCACACATTTACAAAAGAGTAACAGATGTGCGAGGTCCCCTGTCTCTTCCTTACAGTTCCAGCAACTAGGGTCTTCACGTATCTTGTGCAAATGTAGGCGGGCTGGCGTCCAATATGCGTTATGCAGTAACCAGTATTTTGTCTGTGAGAGGGCTGGTGATATTTTATTCCTGGAGACAGAGCTCCATGTTTTGGTCCAGTCAGCATCGGTAATCGGGGAGGAAGAGTGTGATTCCCAAAAATAAATTATTTTCTTATTGAGGGTAGATTGTTGTGGACGGAGTAATTTGTAGATCCTAGAAACTTGAAGGCCCATTACGATACCGGGCGTAAAAAAATCCGCCACCCATGAAAGCGGCAAAAATCCGCCCGCCTACACCTTCTGAATACCGACCCAGCAATTATGATGCCTCGAACCGAAAACCGCCAGCGGCGGAAAAAACACACAAAATACCGCCCGCCCATTCCCGAGTCGGAGTCAAACCGCCCGCCACGGACGGAAAGACGCACGACAACACAAAACCGCCCGCCCTCACGGCCGAGACACCGCACGTGAAATTACGATCGCACCGACATGAGCGCGGAAAAACAACAAATACACCGCCCGCCAGCGGAAACAACACTGAAGAAAATGGACACGGCAGAAGCCATGGCGGCCACGTCCCTGCACAGAAACAGCCCCGGACTCAAACAAACACACACAACAAGGCAAACAAGTCCACACAGCAATCCACACACAAATACACAGACAAAGTACACATCCCGAAAACACACCACCCCTGGACAAACAAATAAACACAAAGCCCAGAACACCGGCCACAACACACCTGAAAACAACAGACCATCAGGACACACCCAAACAGGTAAGTACAAAAGCAGCCCCTCCACAGACCACAACCCCTTGCAACATTGCAAAGCAGAGAGGAGAGGAGAGGACACAGTGACACAGCAAGGACAGCAGCACACCACCACCACCACCAAACACCGGCACCACAAACCCCCTGCACATCACACATCACACACCGCACCAGCACCACAAACACCATGGCATCACACAGAATGCCCAAGTTCACTTCCACTGAGCTGACGGTCATGGTCGACGAGATCGTCAAGGTGCACACACAAATCTATGGCAACCAGGTCCAGCACACACCACTAGCCACCAGAAACAGAATGTGGAACAGAATTGTAGACCAGGTCAATGCAGTCGGGACCGTACCCAGAAACAGAGGAGAGATAAACAAATGGTGGAACGACATCAAAAGCCTGGTCAAGAAGAAGGAGAGCAAAAACCGAGAGCTGGCTGCCACGACTGGCGGAGGGAATCCCGCGCATTACAAGACCTTCAAAGCGTGGGAGGAGAAGGTGCGAGTCATCATCCATCCGGAGATCCTCACCGGATTACCAGGGGGAGTGGAGGCCGGTAAGTACAAACAAATGTATAACAGCACACCGCTATGTACTCACATGCACTACCACCATGCCATAGCTCCGAGGGACAAACACCCCCATGTCCAGTACACAATACACAACACATTACTCACACATGCAACAGGCACCACCACCCACACACAGCCCAAACATATCAACTAACAAAACCATGGGGGCATGTGTACACCCAGCCAGCCACGTAACTACCAACAGGTCCCCTAGTACTCCAGAAGCGCCACAACGAGCCCCCCACACCCATGTGGCAGCCGTAGCTGCATTAACCGACAAGTAACAGGTAAGTAGCAGCAACACAAAGCGCAGTGGGTGGGAGGGGGACAGCTGAAGTACAAAACACACCAGGCCCCTAGTCCTACAGCACAGCAAGGCGGAGCACCCCCACACCCATGTGGCAGCCGTAGCTGCACTAACCGACAAGTAACAGGTAAGTAGCAGCAACACAAAGCGCAGTGGGTGGGAGGGGGGACAGCTGAAGTACAACACACACCAGGCCCCTAGTCCTACAGCACAGCAAGGCGGAGCACCCCCACACCCATGTGGCAGCCGTAGCTGCACTAACCGACAAGTAACAGGTAAGTAGCAGCAACACAAAGCGCAGTGGGTGGGAGGGGGACAGCTGAAGTACAACACCCACCAGGCCCCTAGTCCCACAGCACAGCAAGGAGGAGCACAGCCCACACCCCACACCCACGTAGCAGCCACTGCAGTGCACACCGGCAGCCGACAGGTAGACATCCCGCCCCAGGACAAACGGTGTCAGTGGGTGTCCAGCCATCACCACGACCCATAACACCGCCCCCACCCCCACAGACCTGCAACATGGAGCACCCCCGCCCATAACCATGTTGCATCCAGTCCAGTGCACGCTCAAAAACAACCTGCAGGTGGGAAACTGGACAGGGCGGGGTCACTGGAGGCATGAGGACTGAATTACGACTAACACATGGGACATGCAAAGTAGCAGAGGAACACGCAGCACTGCTCTCTGCCACAACCATGTGAACAATGTGCACACGGACATGAACCACAGAGTCACACCCCACATGACCCATCACAGACACAGCAACACCCAAGGAGCCATGTCTGCATGCACAAGTCACACTGATAACAGAACCACACGGCAGGCACAGTGCAACCCATCACACACAACTGCAACACCATCGAAGTCCTGTCCATGTAGCCCCCACTGCCTGTCAACCACACATCCCACAACTATGCCCATGTAAGACATACCACACTAGACGCAACAGCGTGGAACAACAGAAATGCACACGAACACCACTGGACCCAACAAACACACAGACACACAATGCACATACAACATACCATCCATCTCATCCGTCAGCCCCAGTCACATGACAGGTATGTCATCCGAACAGCTGGTCCACATACAGTAGTCACGCAAAGAAACATGCCCATGATAAATCATGTGCCAGAAGTGAATGAAGCGCACGTCACACTGTGAGCAACTACACACATAACATGGGCCACACACCCCCGAGCACTGCAGTGATGCACATGGCACAGGGCAGCACGCACACCAAGGAATTGGACCATCTGCAATACGTCGTGTGGCACACAACCATCACTCACTCATAACAATGCGTACAATTACATGGCCAGAAATCACAACAGACAGCAAATATGCAGGGTATGTCAGACATACACACACCTCAGACCATGCACTGTCATGTTGCCACAACACATGTCACGTTCTGCACCCATGGCACACAGTATGTACCCCCAAAGCATAGTTCATCTCAAATGCGTTTCAGGGTGCTGACCCCCATTATGCCATCTGCGTTTCTAAGCGTTCCATATGAACCCCAAAAGCATAGTTCATCTCAAATGCGTTTCAGGGGGCTGACCCCCATTATGCCATCTGCGTTTCTAAGCGTTCCATATGAACCCCAAAAGCATAGTTCATCTCAAATGCGTTTCAGGGGGCTGACCCCCATTATGCCATCTGCGTTTCTAAGCGTTCCATATGAACCCCAAAAGCATAGTTCATCTCAAATGCGTTTCAGGGGGCTGACCCCCATTATGCCATCTGCGTTTCTAAGCGTTCCATATGAACCCCAAAAGCATAGTTCATCTCAAATGCGTTTCAGGGGCTGACCCCCATTATGCCATCTGCGTTTCTAAGCGTTCCATATGAACCCCAAGAGCATAGTACAAACCAACCTCCACGATGGGTCTGGAGTCCGCATACAACAGAGCCACAAAAAGCAGGAGCACAGCAACACACCCATCGGCATTGCCAATCCGTCCCATGCCACATGTCCACAGCACACAGTCCCATTGGCATGCCCACACAACAACAAATAGCACAGCCACACACACGGCTCCAGGAAACCTGTGCACGACTGTGCACGAACTGTGGATGTCAGACAACCTATACATACTTTGTCATGTGCAACACAATAACATATCTCATTCCCCCACAGGTGACGAACTGCTGGATGCTGGAGATGGAGACAGCAGCCAGCACAGCCAGCCTGCAAGCCCCCAACAAGGACTCACGGATGTGGAGGATCTGTCCTCCGATCCGGACACGGACCACCCAGCAGGCCCATCTGGTGTGGCAGGGCCCAACCGCACCCCAGGCACCCTCCCACCCACCAACCCATCATCCAGGGCTGATGACCACTCACAGCCCCCAGCTGCCAGTGTCGTAGCGGCCACTACCACTGTTGTGGCGGCCACCCCCACGCTCGTTGCGGCCACTCCCACTGCCGCAACCACCACCACGTCATCACTGGCCCCAGCCCCAGCGCAAGTGGTGGTCCGGCCGACTGGGTCCACCCTGGGAGCCACAGCGAGGCCCGTGGTGAGCAATGTGGCTAGTGGGCAGGTCGGTGGCAGCAGTACTGGTAGGAGGAGCAGGGCCAGGCCAACGCCAACTGTGCCTGGGAGCCAAGCCCTGCTGCCAATAGACAGAGTCCTTTCACCTATATTCTCCCCTACCATTACACTGCATAACAGTTCTTAGTACTGACCTTTTACCTAGTTATGGTAATGTCCAGAGATGACATGGGGTTTTCTCCGAAAAGCTTAAGCCTCATTCATTATGCATGAGGATTCTTGGAATCACAACTTGACAGCAGGCCTATCATCTCCTGCATAATAACTATGTATAAGGGTCATTCCTTCCGTCATACTCGCCCGACATGACACAGCAAGGTATATCCCCAGGGGTACCACTTTGGGTATATATACATCATCTCTTGCTGAGATTGTCAGAGGAGAAAAGGACTTCCATGCCGACACACTGACGCAAGATGCTGAGGCTCCTGCAAGCAGACACTCCAGCTCGCAGTGGTCTGACATCCCTTGCGGGGTGTTCATCTCGAGAACAAGACGGGGTCCCACAGTCTCTCACTTCAGGTAATGGGGTTGACTTTAACCTAGAGGGATTCTTGGCCTTTACACCCACGTACATGCTAGGTACATTCAGGTACCTCTAGTTAGGGACGCATTGTAGGAGTACGCATTTTACTGTCATGTATTTTATATACTTGCCTGTATTCATTGTTTTAGCACGATGGTAGAAATCTACCATCCTTTTACTCTGTTAGTGGTTATAATCATTTATTTCTGTTACTGTCTAGTGGTTGTTTCAGCACACCTATTTTACACTAGAATGACGCTGGTTCAATAAATGCTTATTGAAAACGTCCCCACCATTTATTCTGTGTATCTTTCTGAGACAAAGTGACCACGGGTGACTGAGCGACCAGTGGCACTGTTTCCATGATCCCTCATGGGACAGGGTTGTCATGTTTGATAGTTGCCAAGAACTATTCTCTCCTTGGTAAGAGGGGTTTCTAGTGGCACTGTAAGCTAGCTGGTATACAGGCTAAGATATTCGGTAGAGGTGTCTAGAATCAGTCTGACTCCAATCCTACAGTATATGTTGTCTAAACGCACAGATCCAATATAGGTTTATAGGAACTATACGACAGATCTGGTTGGGAAGCACGGTTGAGAATGAAGGAGACAAGTGGTGCTTGGTCAACCTTCGAGAGGGACATGAACATAAATTGTCTGGAATTGATGGCAGGTTTGCATGCGTTGAGGAGTTTCAGGAAGGAGGTTCAGGGTCGAACCGTATTGATAAAAATGGACAATATATCGGCAGAGTCTTACATAAACAGGCTGGGAGGATGCAGATCAAAGGGACTTTCGGATCTTGCGAAGGATTTGTGGATGTTCTGTCTGGAGCACACGATATCTTTAAGGGCAGAATACCTTCCGGGAAACATGAACGTGGTTGCGGATTGGAACTCGAGACATGTGAGAGATTACAGCGATTGGATGCTGAACCGAGTTTGTTTCGCAAGGATAGATGGACACTTTGGACCAATAGAGATAGACCTGTTTGCAACAAGGTGTACATGTCAGGTAGAAAGGTATTTCAGTTGGTTACCAGATCCAGGTGCGGAGGCGATAGATGCTTTTCAGCAAAGGTGATCAGAGATGAAGGGGTATGCTTTTCCTCCTTTTGCAATGATACAGAGGGTGCTTCTGAAAGTAAGGAAGGAGAGAGGTCAGTTAGTTCTGGTAACTCCATTCTGGGTGTCTCAAGCGTGGTTTCCAGCTGTTTTGGAATTGGTATGCGAGGTACCTTTGTTGATTCCGGCGAAGGAAGGTATGTTGTCCAACGAGGTAGGAGAAGAACATCCTTTGGTGTTGAACAGGGTCTTGAACCTTCTTGTCTGGAAGCAATGTGGCTAGTGGGCAGGTCGGTGGCAGCAGTACTGGTAGGAGGAGCAGGGCCAGGCCAACGCCAAATGTGCCTGGGAGCCAAGCCCTTCTGCCAATAGACAGAGTCCTTGGGGCCTATGAGGAGGCCCAAGGCGAATGGGCCAGGTCGGCAAGCGACACGCGGGAGGTCCTTGCGGTGTTGAGGTCCATGGACGCCCACATGGCCCGAATCGCGGACCTCATGGGCCAGCTGGTGGTGGGGGGGAGGGCACAAGCAAGGACAGCAACACCACCTCCGCCACCACCTGCTGTGGCGCTGGGTCGTGCAGCATCACGTTCCCCTGCGTCCACAGCGAGTGAGCACTCCTCAGCCACCACCAGCGGAACATCAACACCCCCCCTCCCAAACGTGGAAGGGGCCGTCCGAAGTGGAAACAGGTGTCCAGAGAGGACTTCGCCCGCACCAAACGCCAGTGAGTCAGCCAGCCACCTTGACCACCTACTGCATTGACTTGGAATACGATCCTAGCCCACATTGCCATGTGAATGGAATGTGTCTGTTGGACTGTGGACATAGAACTCCATGGGTACACCTTGACCATCACGCAGCCATGATCGTCAACTCATTGTCACAGCATGCACCACATTTGTCATCACCTTGCACACAATCACATGTCACCGCTGTTAATAAATACACCTTGATCACAATCGGCTTAATGTGTCCTTTGTTTATTCCACGATGTGCAATCGCCACCATGAGCAGAATAGCATCTGCTGTGTGGCATGTCGATGGGACAGGAGAGGCTGCAGGGACCTAGGGGTGAAAAACAGAACAAGAGTACATTCAATGAGTGTGTCACACACTCATCACACAGTACTTGTCACCAACTACAAGCAATGCACACACATCTCTGAGAGCAACAGGGCACAATGCTACAGCCACTGACAGTGGCATACCAACCTGGACATGGACCATTGACACACAGCACTCAGTGAACAAAAGGCCCCAGTAACAGAGCACACATACACCTGCACAACTACAGCCACATCAGCCGTCGTACATGGTCACTCACCGTCAAGTGAAGTAGCGGGTGATGAGCTGCTGACGCACATTCACAGCTTCATCCTCTCCACTGTCCTCTTCACTGGAGCTGTCCTGGTGTGCAGGCTGGGGCCCTGGTTTATCTCCATCATCCACAATTAGGGGGATCTGCTTTCGAATGGCCAGATTGTGCAGCATGCAGCAAGCCACCGCTATCTGGCACACCTTCTGTGGGGAGTACGCCAGCGCCCCCCCGGTGCGGTCCAGGCATCTGAACCTGGACTTGAGGAGGCCAAAGGTACGCTCGACCACACGTCTGGTCCTCCCATGTGCCTCATTGTAGCGGTCATCTGCTGGGGTCCGAGGATTTCGTAATGGACTGAGCAGCCAGGGCCCATTCGGGTAAGCCGAGTCACCTGGGCGTGGGGGACACAGAGAACCGTTGCAATTCAAACAGGACAGTAGACAGCATCCTTAAGCCAGCACGCTACACAACTCCACATACTCACCGACAATCCAGCCACGGTCCTGTTGCAGATTGGTCATCAGTCGTGGTAGTATGCTGTTTCGCATGATGTGCGCGTCATGGGCCGAGCCTGGGAACTTTGCACACACGTGGGAGATGACCATGTCCGCAAGGCACACCACTTGCACATTCATGGAGTGCGTGTGCTTCCTGTTGCGGAAGAGCTGCTCAGTGGCCTGTGGTGGGACAAGGCCAACATGGGTGCAGTCAATGGCACCAACGACGTGTGGGATCCGTCCAAGGGCATAGAATGCACCCTTCACTGCCGCCAACTCACGTGCCCTGGGGAATCGGATGTACCTGTTCCTGTACAGCATCATGGCTGCCAGTACATCCCTCAGCACCATGCTGAACATGGGCTGGGACATCCCACCTCCACTGCCCACTGTGTGCTGGAATGACCCAGTGGCGAAAAAATGCAGTGCAGCCATCACCTTAGCCGTGGGGGTGAATGCTGTCGGATACACCCTGCAAGGACGGAGGTGGGGTTCCAACATGGCAAATAGTCGATGCAGGGTTGGTCGATCCAGACGAAATTTCCGGATGACCTCAGAATCCTCCATGTCCGCCAACAATTGGTAAGGGCGGTAAATGTTTGGTCTCCGCCTAGGAAAGATGGAAGTGGACACATGTCAAAGCAACACGCCACATGGCATTTTCACATACACATAACTGATATGACAGAGCAAGAACATGAGTCACAGAACAGCTGTCATGCAGGGACAGCACAGCCACAATACACTTACACAGGTCTCCCACCAATAGCAATGGGCAGTGACACAAACCATTGCTATGTGCATGCACATGGGGATCCAGGCCTCAATGACCTGTGAGGTGTGCTGATGGGGACTGACTGCATATCCGGCAAGCGGCAACACCACAGCAACATGACTGGCTGCTGTGCATCACACTGCTTCCGAGGCTGGATGAGTATGGCACACACCAACGATGATGTGGGCACAGGCTGAGCGGCCAAGACAAGTGGGACCTGTGGCACGAGGGGATATGAGACAGTCATTGGTGTCACCACTGCACCCTGTGTGCAGCACTGTACGGATCACACCTCCAGAAGCATTGTCAGGTGTACACATTGACAGCCCCATGCCAACACGGCTGTGTGCTTGCAAATACACATCACATGTGACACGTAACCTTGCACGTGCCAAGTGGCAGATGTACATAGTGAGGGATGACATGCGTGTGCATATGCGTATACCATGCACCCATGCCAATGTGCAGATGATGACATGCTAACAGACATGTGGGGGCTGGCCACTGGCCGTCCCTGCCTATGCACACGGCATGTTGTGGCCCTGTCCATTGTGCACCTGCACCCACACGCACATCATGGCCACACCTGCAGATGCAGTGCGCACATCATACTGTGTGGTGCACATGGCATCAGCGGACTGTCACCAACATGGGCCAGGCCATTACGGCCAACTCCGATGACCCTCGCGGTTGCACCCTGCGTGTTCCACTATGGAGGTAGGCGTCCCGGGCCAGCTGGGTGCAGGCCAACGTCTGCAATTGCCAGTGCAGGTCTCAGTGCACTTGTTGCTCGTGTGAATGTCAGGCTGGGCCATGCTGCCCCTCTCAGTCCCAGCAAGCCTGGCCTGCACATTGACTGCACAATGCCAGTAGGTGACAGCACCGACTGCCTAGTGGGTTACATGTGTCTCCTGTTCAGGACACCCCGGATGAGCGCTTACTCTGCACTGTCTATTGGACACACCATGACTCGTGATAGGGATGTGTGTGAGAGATAGTGGCACTGAATGTGACCTTCGTTGCGGGGTGGGCCATGCACAGGGCGAGTACGCTGATGGTTGCGCAGTGTTGGTCACAGTGGGTACACCCACACAGATGTGTTGCCTTGTGATCTTCTTCTAGGTCAGCCTGACAATGGACAGTAGATGTGGGCAGGCTACACATTGCTCGATGTGCTGTCTATGTGCATGTGCATTCACACCAGGCACAACTGCCCCTGCACATGTGACCCCTGCTGCACTCTGTGCTGGGCCTGTTGAGCTGATGCACCATCTGTGCGTGGGGCAGACAGCTCTGCTCAGTTCCGTCATTGCCCATGACATCACTTTGCCGCAGGTGACATGGTTCATGGAGGGCCCACATGTATGCGTGGGTGGACTACACAAGACTGTCCAATGGTTATCACCCCCAGTCAGTGCTTCAAATGGGAAGTATGTGGTGCTGGTACTCATTTCGCTGTGTCGAGTGTGCGGGGCTAGGTGCGGGGCTACATGCAAGACATGGGTAGGTCATCTGCAATCTGCTAGTTGCAATGCACACGAGACATGTCTTTTCCTGACCACATCAGGGGCATTCCTTAAACTAACTGAAAGTCAAACAGTTATCTTTTGCACTGTCCTCATGGCCTCCCCTCGCTCACACCTATATGCATTTGCACATGAGAAGCTAGCGCATGCACAAGCAGCTCCAAGCTCGCCCCAGAGAGGCCAAGGAGTGTATGTGTGGGTCCAGTTGTACATGTGGTCTGTCTCACGGTATGATTAGTGGCGTTACGCCGTCCACATGCGTGGTGCCCCGACTCGAGACCCGGGCAACCTAGACAATGCATTGCAGTCTCCGCAGTCCGGATACACCACCTGCGACACACAGGGGCTGTAGCTGCCCTAGCGGCCCATGCCGCGTCCATCTGGGGCTGATGGACCCACACATTCACTCTTTTGCCTCACTGGGGCGGGCTCGGAGGTGCTTGCGCACGCGCTGGCTTCTCTGTTGCAACGGCATGTGACGTGTGTGGGGATGTAGGCAATGGGTGGGATGGTGCGAGCCACCTTCCGTGACGTCACTCCTGCTCGTGATGTGTGCGTCCCCCAATACTTCCATATGACTTGAGCCATGCTGCACATTGAGGATGTTTTGCCTGCGTGATGTGTCCCGGAGAAGCGCGCCGAGTCCTCTCCCCCACCATGCTCCACTGCCATCCCGTGCCCTGGATTGCCTGTGCAGGTTGACAATGTTGGGGATACACCTGGTCGGCAGGGGCTGTGTGTGCCTTGTCAAGGGCCTGGCGGGCGCACAACAGGATCCAGCTTGTCCACAGAGGGTGGGCTGACGTGTACGCCTGATACCGCATTGTTCGTGTGCCCGGCTGCTGTGCACACACGTGTTCACATCCCCCCCGACGGGTGGCCTTTAACATTGCCCATGGAAGCGGTAATGTGCAGTTCCGGACCCCTCCCGACACAGCGTGTTTCAACTTTGCATGTGCGCATCTACCCGTCACACCCACCCACCTGAGCGAAGCGTCACTCCCGCTTCACACGACACATGTGTGTCTTCCACAGTTGTGCTACTCATTTGCGTTGACATCGAATGACAGTGGACTACATAGTCATGTCACGACTGCCGTGTACATCACACACTCTCATCATCTCACATTCGTACTTGTGAAAGGAATCAGCAGAGACAGTTTCTTTCTTCAAACCATGTATTGTGACTTATGTCCTCTGTGATGCAGTATAGTGGACACTACTGGCAGCGGTATGCATGTGGAGGATATACTGAGCATGATTACACATAGCTAAGGGTGTAGGGGTACATGTGATTAGCTGTTGCATGTGGGATGTGGGCTTCAGAGTTACATCTGCTTGGCCGTTGCTGTGCTAATGTTCATTTGCAAGTAGCTGCGGTGCTGCGGACTTTGACACAGACTTTATACATTTAGCCTACCAGACCGCTTGGCATCATGGGCACAGTCCATCTCAGTTCCATGTGACAGGTGTGCTGCTGTTGTTACTCATGCACGCGTGCGTGTGAGTTGACATCAGGGCATGGGCTTACGTGCATGCAACGGCGTCCCACTTGTTGTTGCCATATGGTGGATACTGGACATGTCACAGTCACTGGGGTCGTGTTGTTGTTGTATGCACTTGTCGTCCATGCAGAGGTCCTGTTACGGGAATTCCGGGAGGGGGAGAAGGGGTGCAGCTCTCACATACTCCAGCCGGGCGATTCCTGTCCACTGTGCGGTGCATATGTCCATGGGCGCAGGATCCATGTCATGGCATAGTTGTACGTGCAGTTCTGTCCATGTGGGTGCGATACACATATCCCATGCCACTGCCTCCCCGGATACATGCAGAGTTCCTGGATGTGATGGGGAACGGAGTGCATGTCCCGGACACATCCGATGTCATGGCAGTGTCGTTGATGGTGTGGTATCAGTTGCAGGTCGTTTGGTATGGCTGTTGTGGTAATTACTGGCCAGTCCGTGCGGAAGCTAAGCATGGGTACAGTGTCGGACATCATGGCTCAATTGGGGGATTGCGTCGGGGTCCTACGAATTGACAGGTTGACAGGTATGCGATGGCTTCCTGCAGGGCTTCCATTTCATTGGTGGTATACATGTTTGCCAGCCAATGTAGCGGATGGTGGCTGTCACGGTGTTGTCCGTAAGTTGTCCCTTGTAGGAGCATGATGGGGCATGCTGGGTGACATTCGATGTAGCTGTGATCCATGATCCGTCGTGTGGAGGCACAGTGGTCCCATTGCAGTGTGGGTCCGATGTACACCACATACGCCATGCCCCCATAGGCTGAACAGACCCTGTCGTGTGCGTCCAGAGGGTGGAATAGTGGTAGCAGGTCCGCCCTTGGACATGCCGGGTTGGAGAGGCACAACTCCACAGGATGGTGGAAGGGACATCTCCGACAGTAGAAGACGGGTATGACGCAGCTGAACAATGCGATGCGGTAAGTCAGTCGGTAACTTACGTTCAGCAGGGATAGGGGTTCGCATCCCAGTAGCTGTATCAGGTTGTGTTTGTACAGCTTGACCTGTCTGGCGTAGTTGGGTAGGTGTGTTGTAGGTGCCATTTTGCTGCGGGCCGATGTGGTGGCGTGCTCCGGCTGTGTGTGCAGTCTGCAGTGTGCAAGCTCCGAGGTTGCTGTGAGGTCTGTGATGGTCGTAGGGGGCAGGACTTGTGTTCTGTTAGCTTGTGCGGAGGACACGGGCCCTCATCCCACGTGCTTCTCTGAATGTTCAAGGTCAGTGGTGTGTGACTCCTTCCAGATAACTTGCATGGGAACGGCATGGGGGAGTTTTATGCTTTCTTCTTTCCCGTTCGGTATGTTCTTAGGTGATATGCGCTATCTGCCCTGTGGTCGGTTTCCTCTGCATGCCTGTGTTGGTCTTTTTTGGGACAATGGCTGTATTCGCCGGCTTGTTTAGTCGGGATGTGGTTTCGGAGTTGGAATGGAAGGTCATTCAGTGCTGTCTGCTCTCCCGTGTGTGGGCGGCAGGCTGTGTTTCCGCTATGCGTTGGGCCTTGTGTGTGGGTGTCATTCTTGAGTCCACCTGTTGTTGGTCCCCGGGCTCTTTGGTGTTCCGTTTTGTATGTCTGGTTCATGGGTGCAGGGTGGTATGGGTGTTTCTGTGTGGTACTGGCATACCTCTTCCCGACGGGGCCCATGTTCTACTGGGTGGTGTTGCCGCCGCTGTGTGCTTCGCCCTGTTTGTCACACAGGGGTGTGTCCTGATGTTGCGTGACTTCACTGACATGTGGGCGTCGGTTGTGTGACGTTGGGTGTTCTCCGTGAATTGGGCGTTGGGGACATGACTGTGGCAGGCCTGTCACGTGTCATGTGCGTTCTGGGTGTGGCTGGTGTGTGTGGTGCTTGGTTGTGTCCCTGTGTTGTTTGTGTGCGACGCATACATGGCGTTATGGTTGGGCGCTGAGTTGTGCGCATGTGTGGCTGCGTCATCGCCGCTGTGCTGCGGTGCCGTGACGGGGTCGTTAGTTCCTGGTCCCAGGTGGTGTGCCCATGATAGTTGCGAGATGTTGCACTTTGCCCTGTGTTACATTTGTGGGTGCAGTGGTGGATGTGTCTTGTCCACGCAGGGATGTCGGGGGGGCATATACAGTTTTCCCGCCCTTGCACTGTGTGCGCTGTTTGCGTGCCCCTGTTGTGTGTCTGCCTACCTGCGTCGCCGCAGTGCGTTGACTCCTGGGTGCTGCATCAGGTAGAGCATGGGGAGGGCCTGCAGTGCTGGATTCATGCTCGGGGGGGTCGCCTCTTCGGTGTCTGTGCTCGGCGTTCGGGTTTCCGCCTCACTTTCACGTGCGGTGTCTCTTAGCCGTGGGAGCTGTTTGTTTGCGGCATCGTAATTTGTACGCCGGGCGGTACGTGATTTCGTCTGGCGGTGTGTCTCCATTGGGCTGCGCCGCTACGTGAGCGGGCGCACTTTGATGGCGGACGGCGTCGCTGGCTTGCCGGCGGTGTTTGGCTGCCTTTTCACATCGTAATTTGGCGGGCCTGTGGGCTGCGGCATGCGGGCAATAACTGCTGGTTTTTGCATCCGCCAGCACAGCGGTGGTGCTACCGCCCGCCATCCTAATGGGCCCCTTGGTGACCTAACTTATTTATCTTACCTACGTATTGCGGGAGGGAAGGAGGTGAGGGCAATAAATTAGCTTTCGATACCGCCGACTTTATTTTTTAAAAATTGTAAAACTCCAAAGATTCCAGATTATATTTAGACTGTAGATCTTTGAATGTAAAGGGGTATGATGAATCAAAGAGTTGTTGTGGATAGAAGATCCCACTAGCGATCCAGGCCTCATTATATAGGGTTTTGCCTTTATATAAGATATGATGGTTGTCCCATAGCGACTCTAGCTTCGATCGTCTTATGCTGATGTCTAATTTTTTATCTAATTTCAATAGGGCAGATTTTGTATGTTTAAATATTGATTTCGAGCATTTGACGTTCGAGAAGTTGGAGGTAAGAAGGGCTGCTGGGGCAAGATTGTTAATCATGGAATTTTCAATTTCTAGCCAGACAGGTGTATAGTCCTTGGGCGGTACTAACCAGTACGAGCCTTGTTTAGTTAAAAATGCCGTTTGATACAATTTGAAGTCTGCTAGGTTGACCCCGCCAAGAGATTTGTCTAGTCAAAGGGGCCGATTCCGATTCGGGACGGAAATCTCTCTGACCGAGCCGGACTCTGAGAGATTTCCGGCCGAATCGGACCCTAGCAGCCCTACCGAACGAGTACGATGCGCACGTATGCCATCGGACTCGATTCGGTTGGACTCCCATTGAAGTCAATGGGAGCCTGTCGTACAACGCGTACGCGGGCTCCCATTGACTCAATGGGTGCGAGGCGAACAAGGGCGCCCCTACAGCGTGTACGCGGCGAAGCGACTCGCGCCGTACACGCACAGGTAGGGGGGACCCATGGGTCCCCCTGTGTGCGCCTCGCGCTGCTGCGCGTACAGGGGTCCGACACGGACCCCCAAAGTACGGCTCCGACTGCTCCTTTGAGCCGGACGGCGCGAGTCGGTCGGACTGCCCGCGGCGCGCATCGTACTTGCCCGGCCGGGGAACGTCTCCATTGCGCGGTGCGAGGCGTGTCCGAACGAGTCGGTCGGTGCGGTCGGCTTTCGCGTACGAGTCAGTCGGTGCGGTTGGGTCTCGCGAACGAGTCGGTCGGAGTTTTCGCATCGTACTCGCTCGCCCGGACGCACGTACGAATCGGTCGGGAAACAGGGCTCCGAATCGGATCCGGTAAAGCCGAATCCGATTCGGAGCCCTACCGGCCGAGATCGGAATCGGCCCCTAAGTTTCTTCAACCCAATTCTGGTCTTTTTACCTTGCCATAAAAATTTGGATAAGAGGACGTCCAACTTACGATGGAAGTCTTCGGTTAATAAAAGAGGGAGCATTGTAATTAGGTAGTTCACCAAGGGCGTAATCATCATTTTGATGGTTTCGATTCTACCCCACCACGTGATGAATCTGGGGGACCATGCATCCAGAAGGTCCTTAATTTTCTTCAGGGTTATAGATTCATTCTGTTGGAGAGACTCTATGATAGTGCTGCCGAATTCCATCCCTAGAAATTTGATAAAACCCGGTTGCCATGCTAGGCCTGAGTCTCCCAGAACCTCCCTGGAACAGTGGATATTCAAGGGCTTAACTTCGGATTTATCTTTAACTTATAACCCGAATGAGATGTAAACATCTATAGAACGCATCAGGGCCTTAACAGAAGAATTCGGGTCTTCGGTGACAATGAGAATATCATCCGCATAGGCGGCCAGTTTCACCTGAGAGTCACCAAAACTAACACCACTTATTTCGTCATTACTCTTAATATCCTGAATTAAGGGCTCAAGGGCTAAAAGAAAGAGGAAGGGAGAGAGGGGGCAACCCTGTCTAGTTCCTTGCTCTAAAGTGAAGGCGTCTGAGAGGGAACCGTTAATCGCTATACAGGCGGTAGGTGATGAGTACATGGCCATAACCATGTTGATGAACTGGCTACCTAAATTAAAAGACAACATACATTGTTTCAAAAATGCCCATGAAACTCTGTCAAATGCTTTTTCAGCATCCAGGGTAATGGCTATAGAAGGGACAGGTTTCAACTTTGCTTGTTCCAGTATGTGGCATAGTAAGCGTGTGTTGTCATTAGACATTCTGTTCTTAAGGAATCCCACTTGTGAATTGCTAACTAACTTCAGAAGTACTCCATTCAGTCTTAAGGCAAGAATCTTTGCATAGATTTTACAGTCCACATTAATCAGTGAAATTGGCCTATAGTTTTTAGGAAATAGGGGGTCCTTCCCTTCCTTAGGTATGACTATTATGTTGGCTTCTTTCATTGAATTAGATGTACGTCCCTCCCTGGCTATGTTATTGAAAACTTTTAATAAGGTTGGTTGTATAGACCCTCCAAATGCCTTATAAAAAGAAGCTGAGAAGCCATCTGGGCCCGGTGCCTTGTTGCTTTTTAGGGTTTTGATGGAGTTAGTCAATTCCAATTCCGAAATGGGTCTCCCTAGCACTGCACTTTCCGTGTCCGAAAGGCTAGGTAGATTTAGTGATTCTAAATATTTGGTACAGTCTTCAAGTTAAACTGATTGTTTGCTTTTATATAGATCCTCATAAAAGGATTTGAAGGCCTGTAGGATCTCTCTTTGTTTGGTTTGTATGGCATTATTGGAGTCTTTTATGGAAGAGATGGTGAACTGTCTCTGCTTGTGTTTAAGGTAAGAAGCTAATAATTTTCCTGCTCTATTGCCATCGCAGAGTTTGAGTGAATTAAATTTAGTGATCCACACTCCCGTTCGTTTACTCATGATCTTATTATATATATATTTCTTCTTCAATAATTGGTCAAGAATATCGCCACCATCTGATGAATTGGCATGAGAGGTTTCCAGAAATTTAATGTCTCTCTCTAAGTTCTCAAGGTCCGAGTTTAGTTGTTTATTAATTTTTGCTTTAATCCCAATGATAACCCCCCGGATGGTTGCCTTTAACGCATCCCATAAAGTGAAGGGATCTATGTCTGGGAGATCATTATTCTTAATATAGTCATGGATAGCGTTCCCAATCTTCTCTTTGTCGGCAGGATCGGTAAGTACTTCATCATTAAATCGCCATGTTTAGGAGGAAGTGTGGGGTGAATGCCTGCTAATTTGGTGGTAATGCAAGAGTGATCTGACACTAGTATCGGGGAAATATCCGTTTGGTCGATGAGATGTGTATAGAAACCTGATATAAAGGTATAGTCAATCCTAGTGTAGGAATTGTGGGGGGCAGAATAAAATGTATAATCCCTTGTATCAGGATGTTGAAGGCGCCATGAGTCTTTAAGATTAAACTTGGTACACATTTTGTGGAGAATCTCATGGGACCGTGTAGTTTGATATCTACATTTGGATTGGAGGTCAATTAGGGGGTCCAGGGGTAAATTGAAGTCCCCGCCTACTATGATGAGATCATCTTGTGGAAAGCTGTCTATAGTGTCTGCGATCGTTTCCCAGAAGATAGGCTCGTCAGAATTTGGGCCATAGATATTGAGAACATGGAATGAGTCATCTCCTCTTTTCACATGTGTGACTAACACTCTCCCTTCCTTGTCATGTGTGTGTGAGACAACAGAGATATTTGATTTTCAGGCTATAAGAGTAATGACACCTTTTCTCTTGTGGTCAGCTGGTGAGCAGGCGATATGTGAGATCCAGTTGTGTTTGATGAAACTAACGTCCTCCGCAGAGAGTTTCGTTTCTTGAAGGAGTATGATGTCGCCCTTGGTTTTGGCGAGGTAGTCGAAAAATGTTCTACGTTTAATTGGGTGGTTAAGCCCTTTCACGTTTAGGGAGACTATATTGAGGTCTTCTGCAATGTGTTTAATTTGTGCCATTGACTGATCCAATAGTGGTTATTGGAATACATATACACAGAGAATAAGTGTGGAACACTTCTCGTGGAACCCATAAAGCTGCATCTGTTTCTGTACGGAGGGTCAACTGATGTGGGCGTCGTTCTTTATAAACCACCCAGAGCTCGTACCTAGCATCATACCAAAAGTGGAGCATACCTGATAATTCAATGCAACCAAGAAAAAGAATAAATACCAACATACAACAGCTGGAAAACAACCAAAAACATTTTTAACCCCATACCCTCCCACTCCCACCCCACCCTCCCTCCCCTACCTGAATTCTTCGGATGTAGGAGCTGCGACAGCAGGTCCGTCAACTGGCAGCCGGGAGGATATGAACCTGAGATTTGTCTAATCTGGAGTAACACAACTGAAGTAACACCCAAAAAAGTAGGTATGTACCAATATGATAATCAATGGGGATCATCATCCATTATTGAGACTTATCTCGCTAACCATATATAACAAACTCTAGATTAACTGAATGACGTGCCTATCCTAATCTAATGAAACCAACATTCGTGTGTGATATAGGCGTCAAAGAACTTGTGGATTGACCTATCTGGCCCGCTGCTTTAAGAAGTAAAGAGACCCTAGGTGTGACGAACAACTCCTAACAGGTCCACCATAATTTTGTACTCCCTGGGGGAATTATCTAAGGTGCCCCTAGTCACAACTCGCCTAAGTTTAGTACAGACAAGGCACGTGTATACACATACATTCACGCTTATGAGATCGTTGGAAAGCTGTCACCATAAGTATAGATTATTCAAAAAGCATTTACATTTGAAACGTACGGATAAACTTAAACATTACACTTAACCAAAGGATATCAAGTCTTCCGTTTGTTTGAGGTCCCTACTAAATGTTCCATTTCTTGGACTTGGGATTCTTCCAAATATTTTGCAAGATCTTTGGGGTTTGTAAAGAAGTGCAGTTTGCCGTTATCAAAAATCCTGAATTTTGCTGGACCTGCAAAAGAAAATTGTATGTTCTTTTCTCTCAGTTTGTCTCTTAGTAGAAGGAATCCCTTTCTTGTATCCACCGTTGGTTTAGAATAGTCCTGCGAAAAGTTAATTTGATGACCTTCCCAAGTGACTTTGTGGTTCTTCCTTGCAAAGTCTAGAATGGCCTCTGTATGTTGAAAGCGCAGTGGTTTGCATATTACCGGTCGAACCCCTTTCTTATGCGTGGAATTGAACGTTGGGATCCTATGTGCTCTGTCTATTTCCAATGCATGATGAAATGTTATGCCTGTGATCATGGGTATCCAGGATTCTAGGAAAGCCACGCACGACTCCGCAGAATCTTCTGATCCCTCCGGAATTCCGAAGATACGTATGTTGCCCCTACGATTACGGTCTTCCAACTCAGCTGCGTGTCGTTTAAGTTCAATTGTAGTGTCCCGGAGATGTTTAATTTCTTTGCTGGTCTGGGATATTATATCTTCGACATCGCTTATCCTTTGTTCTGCGTCCGTGATTTTTGAGTTGATTGTGTGCATGTCTGCACGGATGGCGGTAAGTTCCAGTTGCATGGAGTCAGTATTTTGTTTGGTCGACTTTGCAAGGTCATGTACCTCAGCCAATTTTCTTAAGATCATGTCCATTGTGCTGTTTATATCCGATTTGGCTTTGATCGGTGAGTCTGAAATCGTTGATTCGGCTTTCGGTTTTTTGAACTGAGTTCTGGCTTCTTTGTCTGCCATTTTGCTCCGATGTCAGGGACCCATGGCAGCGATAAACGAGAGTCGGCTCACACAATGTGCTGGTAAAAATATTATCAATTAAAGTGGGAACACCTCTCTTATTGTCTGTACTTGGAGAAATTGGGTAGGAACCTATGTAGAGGTTTGTGTAACTCTCACATCAAGGACGTTAATGAGCTCGTACTTAGAACCCTACTCCCTTTAGGTGCGACACCAGTTAAGCTTCAATGAGTTGGACCGAGCCCACTTGCAGTGTCAATATTGGCTTATTACCAGTACTTGTGATCTAGGTTAGTAAGTGCTAGACTGCCCCCGTATGAAGTTAGAGGCTGCAGGGACAACAATGATATAGTCTTCAAAGAGTAGAGTCTGCAAATTCCAGAGGAGATGGCTTGGAAGCGGAGACAATACAGGCATATATGGAGCTGGCAAAAAAAAAAAAGAAAAAGAAAGAGGCTAAGACAAAGGCCACAGCACAGGTTGGTACGTCGCCAGCAACAAATTGCTTAGTTAGTCCCACAGCTAGTTTAAAATAACCCATTCAAAATAACCAACAGAAAGGCACCGGAGCCACCAGGGGGCAACTACTCGCAGAACTTTGTTTCCACTCTCAAATCAGCATAGGACCACACAGAGGAGATGACACGGTGAGTTGAAGGCAGGGAGACACACGCATGTGACTGTATGCACTCTCCCTCACTCTTGATCACTCTCGATCACCGTGGGTGCACCGCCATTTTGTTGTTGATTATCATCTTACTCGGTGTGTGCACAGCAATCCTGGCAGATTAGTATCGGCAAAAGTGTGAGTAGAGGTGTGGGCAACAGCATTCGCATCATATGCGCAGATGGGCTGACACAGCCTTCTTAAGGGATCGTTTTATTGTGTGGCGATACTTGGTAGCAAATACTGACTCAGGAGATCGGGTCGCGTGGGCGCCATTGCAGGGTCAGGCAAAATGAAGTAGGTCGTGCATTCTCTACCTTCTGGCCACACAAAGTATCCCACCATGCGGTCACCAACCTGCATACGTCGGGAATACAGTAAGGCGAAGGGTTCTCAGGCTCTCAACTTTATTCAGCGCTTGTCAACTCTCGAGCTCGCTCGTCCCGAGCGCCGCCATTTTGATGGATGCGAGTCGGGCAGACCTCGCCAGCTTCAACTGCACATAACTGCCACACCGAGATAAAAACGCCGGTTTTCTCAGCCTCTTCTTGAACCGCCGCCGTTTACGAGGTGGAAGCTCGTATTTTTATCTTTACCCATGATCCGTGACTCCAGAATTGGTCACTTCTCGCTCCTCCTGGCTCCGAGCATCGGAATTAGGCAGCCATTGCTGCTGCCGTCCAAGCCACGCCCCCGTACATCGATATTTTTAACAACGATATTTTTTTCTCTCGATATTTTTGTACTTACCGTTATGAAGATAGGAAGTCGATATTATTGACTTCCTATTATTATTGACTTCCTATAGTCGATATTATTGACAGTGATATTTATGTCCCGATATTTGTGTAACACGATATTGTTGTGGTCGATATTCTGTCAGTGATCCGGCTGCAGAGTCAAGAACCCCTTCAACGCATTTGAAGCACCCGACATCGGTGGGCGTTCGTCTACCGAGCCTCTGGTCTCACCTGAGTGACCCAGACACTGTCCCCTCTGCTTTCAGGTACTCTTCAACAAGAATCCACCTTTGGATTCCACCGGACACTTTTCTTCTTCCCAGCAGTGGCTTTTCTCCGAAGTCCTCCATAGAGATCGACGGCGGTTTCAGACGCCACTTCAGACCTATGCACCCGGCTTCCCTGGTATAGGTAGCTCTGGTACTACGGTATCCACGGGTGGGGTGGCTCTCCAACCTCCTAACTTCCACGGCGTTTCTTCGAAGTCCACTGGGAAGGGTCCTTAAACTTTAAAACTTCAACCGCGACTTCACCATAGAATTGTACGGAGCACGCGGTCGTGTTCCCACACTGCACCCGTCCTCCGTGGGGTCCCTACTTACTCACATTGGGTAGTTACTTGGGGTCCCAGCGATTCTACATCCTCTAGACACTGTCTTGACTCGAGTCGTGGTTCTTATACCACTATTTTAGTATATGGTCTGGTCTCCCCTAGAGCCCACTGTGTTTTAGTGCTATTTACTATTGTTTCTATGCTACAGTATTGTGTGCTTTGTGATTATCTGCATGTAGCAGATACTGTGTCATACTAGAGAGTGTTATATTAATAAATACATATTTTTATAACTACTGTGTGGTTCTCCTTTCATTTAACCAATACTATAAGGTTGCATTCTGGTAAAACAAGCTGCTTAACATTCCTTCAAGACTAAGCCAGAAGGCTGCTCTCCACAGCTACCACTTGGATAGCTTTCTAAGGTTATCTTTGACCTCTTAAATCACAATAAGGGTTGTTTGGACTGGTGCAAGTTGCCCACTTTAATTAGTGGACAGCATATACCAGGCCAACTTCTCACATTCACCTTCCCACTCAGGAACAGCTGGAGAAAAATCAAAATTTCACTGAAAAGTTACGGCCCTCTGCCACTCTACCGATGTTCAGAGTCTTGAACATCTCCACCTCCCTTGCTATTCCTATCCCAAGAGATCTGGAGCTGTTGGCCTCCTATTTGTTTATTTTTTTAAATGTACTTTCCAAAGCTCTCCAGAAACGAATGTGTAATTCTTTTTTTTTTAAAGCAGTGATAGCATCTCTCCATTCTAATCAAGAATATCAACTTCTTAATTACTTTCGATTAAAATATTTTAATGATGAAGGTTTTGTGTGATTGCTATAATGGATAAGTGAAACAAAGAAAGCTCAGAGAGAGAGAACATGGTGCTTCATGGGAAATGCAGTCCAAAAAGAGATGTATTTCAATTATGTCTAAGTTGGTTCCAGACAGCCCTGTGTTTTATTGAGATTCTTTTGTGGAACTGTCTGGAAACTAACATATTCCTAACCAGAATATCTGATTCTTAATCACTTTCAATTAAATGACAGTAATTGCCATTTTGTATGGGTGGAACAAAAGAGAAAGGCGAGAAGAAGTATAAGTATGAACAATGCTCCACAAAGTTGCATTCATAAACAGGATACAGGTTTATGAAAAAGGCAACTTTGGGTAGGCAACAATTCTCTGAATAATGCAATTATGACAATGCTCTCCAAGGTACGTGATCATATAATCCTGTAATATGGCTTTTCAGATGAAACACCCAGCATGCCTCCCTTTGAAACAGCAGGCTTTCCAAACTATGGGACACTCAGTTAAAGGTAGGTTCGTCAAGGACCATCCACTGTAGATCATTCTCATTGTGTTGTAAATATAATAATAATGGTTAACTCCTACACCCCTGGTACATGTGTGGTTCACTATCTGTATCAGTCCAATAGCACTTTAAAGATATTCTTCTTCCTCCAGTTTTGAAAGGTGACATATGATTTACATCCTGAAGAATGCCAAGAATCTCATAGGGTCACAAGTATGCAAGAAACATGTTGACATCTCTCGTACGGGGTTGACGTTTCTCACACCCCTTTAAGTTTTAATCTATCCATTCAAAGCACCACAATAAAGATATTTTGCTAATTAAACCTACCAAGAGATAGTTTTAACTCACTCTGTGCTCCTCACCCACACCATTACAAGACTAGGGACCCTACCCTAAAAAAAACTCCTCAAGAGCCCATTAGGGGGGTGAGTTGTAGCCCACACCAAATACCTTTGGTTCTGGTGTGAGGAGGGACACAATGATGAAGCATGCCCCCTTTGGATGGGTGAGGATCACCATCCTAAATAATACAATTGTTTATAGTTCATTGACATGCGCTTTCATTGTCCTATACGAACCTTGCTGTGTTTGTTAAGTGTATTAGAGATAGGTACGTTTTTGGTCTGTAGGATGCTCTCCTTAGTAACCCCAGGCGGAGAACTCCGCTCCGCCCGCAGAGTGTGCAGAGATTTGCCTCCTCTGCGTTCCGCGGAGAACGCGGAGAAGGCAAATCTCCGCACACTCCGCAGCGGAGCGGAGCTGGCTAGCCCCCGCCTCCACCTCCCCTATATTATCAATTATACATTACGTAATAGTAAATTAAAACCACTTACCTGGCATGCGGCGTCCCCGGGCTGCCCTCCTCCTCTTCCTCG
The DNA here is from genome assembly GCA_963921515.1 of Calotriton arnoldi. Lineage (NCBI taxonomy): Eukaryota > Metazoa > Chordata > Amphibia > Caudata > Salamandridae > Calotriton > Calotriton arnoldi. The sequence goes on from CAWUFW010006484.1 coordinate 854,986, forward strand.
CAGTATCGGTAATCCTTGAGAAAACTGCGCATGCGCGCGCGCCCGCTCATTTCTCGCAAGCAATGCTCATGCGCGGGCAGTTTTCTCAAGGATTACCGATACTGTGAGGAAATGGAGGAGGGCAGCCCGGGGACGCCGCATGCCAGGTAAGTGGTTTAAATTTACTATTACGTAATGTAGATTTACTTGATAATATAGGGGGGGGGTGGAGGCGGGTGGCGTAGCGGAGCGGAGTTCCATGGAGTTTGTTTGCAACTTCGTGGACCTCTGCATAGCCCCACTACGCCCACTACGCCCGGGGTTACTCTTTAGACCCTTTCTGTGTGATTATAAATGATTAATTACCCCACGATGAGCGATGGTTAGTCCAAAAGACATTGCAGTGCATTCTGGGGACTGCACTGTCTGGGGGCATATAGCGAATTTTGTATTGGGCATAATAGCTCATAATAATAGTGATAAAAATATCCAAGTGAAATGTGACTATTGTAAACTCCTGATTTATCATCCATCTGAGATATGGGGCTTTTGGGGGGCATAGAGAGCGGAAAGATACCTTGCTGATTTTGAATTGATCCAACCCAGGTCACTCATTGGTCTAAGTGATATTTCAGTAGACATGAAAAAGAAACAGTGTAACTTAAGGTATATATCTGTAGTCAAGGCCATATACATTCCTACTGTTACTTGAGAAATAGCTCTGCTGTTTGAATTCTGAGTCTGCACCTTCTGTTTCATTAGACAAATAGAGCAGCAGTCTGAATCTAGAGCATGGGGGCCTGTGTAATAAGCTCAATTCTTTGAGGCCACCTGAAGAGGGAAGGTGGGGAAGAAGATGGCATGGAGATTTAGGGGCCCCCGTACTGTACCTAGCATGGGGGGTGCGTTTGCGTATGCCACTGGTAAGAGAGGGGCCTAAGGTGACTGACCTGAATTTAGCAGGGATCACTGTGGAAGGAGAACCATTTGAGCAAAACTGAATTTTTGACTTGTCAACATTACATTTCAAGGAGTTGAGGCAACCATAATTCTACAGCCAGCATGCACTCTTGAAAAGCTGCTCTAGGGTTAGACATTGTCTTATCAACGAAAATAACAAAATGGGTATCATCAGAGTAGTTCATTCATTTAACTCCAAAGTATCACATAAACTGAGTCAAATGACGGATGTACAAACTAAAATGATTTGGGCTCTATGAAGAACCCTGGGGAGCGCCCTGCTGTAAGGCCTGTAACTCAGAATGAAATGGAAGGAGATGGACAGCCTAGCTCCTGTTCTCCATATACAACTTAATCCATTATAGGGCTGCATTTCAATGCCTGTCTCAGCATGTTCTTAAGATAGGAGGCAAGAGATTACAAACTCCCACTTGTGATAATGTAGAAAATATTTGATGATTGAACATTGAAAGATGATACTAAAAATAATAGTCTTTTTCTTTTTATAAGCTAGGGGACATTGAAATTAGTTTTCCTTCGAAAAATATGAAAATATTCTACAAAAAAACTTTCTGAAATGACAAAGGATTAGCAGAACAATATAAAGAAAGAATGAAACAGCAGATAGAGACTTTTTCATTCACCAAATAAAAGGAGAGGCAAATCTTTCTAAAATGGACGTTAGAGTGCTGTGTGAAACTAACTTAGATGTATTAACAACACATCATGCTTTGGACTACATTTCCCATAAAGCACCAGACGTTCTGTGCATTGGCATGTCCTTTATGAATACGCCTGACTCTTTAAAAAATGGAGGTTCACCGCATTCTGCATCTCTTCCTCGCCATGCACACCAACGAGGAAGAAGTAGTGTACCATGATAAATGAGTAATAAGAACCCCTCACCATTCCATTTTTCTAGCAATGGATGGTTTTAGTTGTAAGCTATGTGGTGTAATGGCCAGAGCGTCCGACCTTAAATCTGGAGAACCAGGTACGAGTCTTGGAGGGAGGCTCAAGCATCCGGTGATTCAGGGCAAATCACTCATCGCCTGACTACAATGGTGGCAGTTGGACGACAGATAGGCCGTCGGTGGCGATCCAACCACCGACAGCCCTTCGGTCCGACTGCCCCAAATCTGTTGGACGCAAGATCATAGATCCTGACGGGTTGGCGATGGGAGCAGCGTCCCTGATTGGTAGTGGTGCCGAGGCAGGCACCTCCGTCTAAATTACAATAACCTTTTCATAGCCAGGATACCGCTATAAAAAGGTCGTCAGAAAGGGATACAGGGGGTCCCAAACAGGGACTCCTGCCATTGTTGTGCCCCCACTAACCTCCGTGCACCATGTGCCACGCACAACATGGTGCATGGCACGCAGTGCACAGATGTGTAAGAGGTGCTGCACAGCGTCGGCATGTGCTGCATCCCTTTACCAGGGCGGCAGCATGCCCCGATGAGTTTCCGACCGCCAACCCGGCTGTCGCATAGTGATATGCCAGTCAGACCACCCACATGCTTGTCGGTTGTCTCCTGACTGCCGCAATAGCGGCAAGTGGACCGACCGACCAGCATCATAATATACCCTTAATCTCCTTGCACCTGATAAATGAAGGTGTCCGTCTGTAATGCAACTGGTGCTCTTGTAAAGTGCTCTGATACCTTCGGGTCAAGTTTGCGCTAAAGAAAACTGCAAAAAAAAAGAAATTCTCATCTAATCTGATGAAAGAGAAAGTTGTACCCCTTTAAAGTTACAAATGAGTTTCTGTTTGACATTACTCTTGTTTATTGACCTACATGATGAACTCAATCACTATGTTACATTAAACAAAGACAAAACAATAACTTTGAAATTCATCCCTGAGGGCCGCGAAGGACTTGAGGGAGTTATTGTCTAGGATCTGAGAGGGTGTTTGGATATTCACCTTCTGCTATATAGGCTAGTCGGGCGTAGTGTCTGTAAAGTGTCTGCAATGCGGAACTCCGCAAAGTGCAAAAAAAGCTCTGCCGCACTACGCGGAGCTCCGCGAGCAGCGGAGTATGTTAGATAAATGCAGTTTGCGGTGATTTTCAGTGCCAGGTGCTTGTCCGCACTCTGCAATCATCGCGAACGGCACCATGCACAGCACAAGCGGGCGCTGCTTCCTTTCTGCTGCTCGAGTAGATTTTTACTCGAGCGGCAGCTTTCTCAACGTGAACAGACGGTTTCTCAACGCGAGCGGACGAGAGCATACGCAACCACTCGCAATGAGAAATCTAGCCGGGAGGTTGATTTTCCACCCTCGAGCTCGCCAACTTGATGTAGACGATCAAAAATCTCACCTGGAGGTGGATTTTCCTCGCTCGCGCTAGCCAACTTGACGTTGATGAATGCGAGCGAGGAAAAAAACTCTGCTGCGCTCTGTGAAGCGGAGTTTTTCGGAACTCTGCGAGCTCCGTGTAACACGGAGTGCGGAAAACTCTGCAAACTCCGCGAGCGGAGCGGAGTTCACTGCCCAAACTTACAAAGGAGGACTTCACTGTGCAAGGAGGGATCCACCGAGAAGAAGGTATGTACCTGCTTCCAGGCAAAAGCCATCGCCTGGATCACAGGATTGGCAGAACATTCGCTCAGGACACCGCATGTATAGAGCAAGTGGAAGCCAGGTGGGCTGTGGGATAAGCTCCTTTCTATTAGGACTGGGGGGGGTGGTGGTCTGCCGTCCCCTGGGGAATGAGGACAAGTTGTGCTAGTTGGATCATCAAAAAGTAGTGCTCCACCGAGGGTAGGCCCAGATCCCCATTCATTCTGTGGGTGAACAGCTTGAATATCCCCATTCTCGGCCTGGCAGCACTCCATATGATTGGGTCCCTTCCTGGGCTCTGCGCCAATGTTATATCTGGTCACAAACGTGTGTCTTATTGAGTATTTATTTAGATCAGGTGACCTCTGCAGCCATTCCACACACCTTTTAATCCATCCCCCCCATACCGAGTATTGTGTGTGCCAGAGGTATGTGGGGTTCCCCACAGATGGCCTCTTCCAGGTCTTTGTTTTCCTTTAGGACCTAGAATAGCCTTGGAATATTTCCCTCATCATTGTTCTCTTTTTGTCAGCATTGAGGCGGTTGTGCCATATGAGCAGTCATACTTTTGAGGATTCATTTGTGAATCCATTGATCTTGAGGATTCTTTAGACTTATACTGTAATTGTTTGATTAATTATCCTTCAAGGCTGCATGAAGAGCATGCACAGATAATCTGCACACTAAATCTGAATGTACATCGGCCACCACGCTATAAGGGAGCGAGCTGCATTTTAGGTCGATTTATTGGGATTTTTTAACTTTTACCAAGTGAGATATCCAATCTGGCCACCCATGATTTGAGCCAGATGAGAATGGAGGTCACATTACACATGATGAAGGTTTTGATCTGGTGGAGGTTCTGGCCACACATTGTGTTGCTTGTAAATATCTATATATGACATATTTGCATTTTGGGATCAGTAGACTGTGTAATATGATTGCAGGATACCTACAATTTCTATTTGAAAAATTTATAAAGCGCGACAGCTGCCCCGGCCAAGAGGCGTCCCGGCGCTAAACAGCAAAATAGGAGACCACAGCGCAAAGGGGAAGCCAGGAGACCTACACAGTGGGAAAGAGAAAAGTTTTAATAGCTTTCCTAAATTCGAAGAAATTACTGAGGCCACGAATATAGAGAGGCAGTGAGTTCCAGAGAATAGCTGCTCTATACCGGAAGGAACGCCCTCCAGCCCGGGTCCTCCTGACCCGAGGGACCACTAATAAATGTTGGCCCATGGAACGAAGCTGACAGGAGGGGACATAAAAGGATAGCAAATCCGTCAGAATGTTGGGGGAGGCGGCCTTCAAGATTTTAAAGGCTAAACAGAGAGCCTTGAACTCAATCCGTTGAGCTACAGGCAGCCAGTGGAGGCGGCGGATTGTATTAGCCACAAGACTAGGAATTAGTGGTGGCTTTCCTGATGTAGGCGCTGGGCCGCCGAAACGCGCGTTTAAACAGATGAAACAGGAAGATTAAGAATATATGCCACTGTTGTACAGCCTTCAAGAGTTATGACTGATGTCTGATTCATTCTGCAGACACAGAAAAGCTATATTGTGCAACCAATTGATTATAGCATCAATTATCAAATAAGAATATGTAATCAATACTGATGATTTTGAAGTACTCCAACTCTAGGACTTTGTTGCTGGGTATCACAAGTTGATTTAGTCATTAATAGGGATCCTGTACAGGACAATATAAATTATATGAATGAATGATGGTGTGATTGATGTGTATGGTGTTGGATGAATATGCATTTTTATAATGATGTTTTGTGATATATTGTTATGCACATGTAAATATTTTTATAACAAAAAATGTCTTTCTCTTCAAAATGTGAAGTAATAATAAAGTATTTGATATAAAAGTAAACACTTTCTGAGCCTTGGATACAGTCAGGAGAGCTTAATGTATGTATAAAGTTGACAGGGTTTATGTAAAATGAATCACCTCATATGAAATCATTAATGAGCTTGTCTAGGATCGAAGCAGGAAAATCGGAATCTGGAGTGGTAGCATGCCCAATACGTCGGTGAACCTTGGGAGGGTGACCATCATGACTGCCTGTTATTCCCCCAAAGTGATAGATTGAGGTTTGTCCACTTGACAAAGTCTGCACTGGACCATTCCAGTAGGGGCTCAATGTTGTCTGTCGTCATCTGTGTCAGTTCCTTTTTAACATAGCTACCTATGTATTTGAGACGGGACGGTGTCCAGCAAAATTGGTAGCCCTGAACGGCAGCTGCCGTTGTGTACTGGGAGAGGGCTGGTGCCTCGCTCTTCCAACCAATTGATCTTGTACCCTGCTATCTGTGTAGACCTGCCTATGAGGAACAAACAAACCGAGAAAGATCTAGGGAGGTCCTTACGTGTCAACAAGATGTCATCCACATAGAGAAGGATAGAAGAAGGGCCCCTTGGGGTTGGAATGCCCACAATCTCCAGCGATTGATGAATGGCCATGGCTAGCAAGAAAAGGAGTGTGGCAAGCGACCATCCATGTTGTGTCCCTTGCTGAATTGGAAAGGGGGGCAGATAGGAAGCCCCCAGAGTTCACCTGTGTCGAATATCATGTAGCCAGCTGACTTGTGTGATAAAGTTGTCTCACAGACCAAACTTGTGAAAGAGTGCAAAGCGATATCCCCACTGTATGTGGTCGAATGCCTTCTCAGCGCTCAAAGACAGGGCCAGAGCCTCGTCTGTATGTCCTGAGCCAGCCAGCGGACATGAGCCAGAGTCATCAGATTATTGCGAGAGGTCCAGCCTGCATGTGGTGTACTAACATGGATATGACTTTCTTGAGCCGAGTTCCCAAAACACTAGCCAAGATCTTGATATCGCCATTCAAGAGCGATATGGGTTGGTAGCTGTTATATGACAATGGGCCCTAAATTGTTTGGGGAGCACCGTTATGAGGGCCTTGTTGGAAATTGGTCCCAAACCACCCAATTTCTCTGTCTCCTTATAAGGTACCTCGAGAGACTCCCCCACATTGGTGGAGGTCCATTTATAAAAATCCAAAGGGAAGCCCCGCTCCCCGGTAGCTTTACTTATTGGAGTGGCGGAGATAGCCTGTGCAATTTCCTTTTTTGTAATCGCTCTAGAGCAGAGGTCTTCAAACTGTGGGGCGCGCCCCCCTGGGGGTCCGTGACTGCATTCCCAGGGGGGCGCAAATGCCTCAGCAAAGAATTGTAAATGGAGATCGCCTGGAAGTGTGGCCTTCTTTATTTGGCTCATTTCCAGGCCGTTTACATTTACAAACAGACTTGAAGTGTAAAGTATAGAAACCCCGTGCTATGGGGGCTGGGGTCATTGGAGTGTGGTGGAAGGGTCAAAGAGGCGGCTAAGAAGAACAAACTATTCTGTAGGGATTTTGTTATTTTATACGCAGTTACAACAGCAAAAAAGTAACCCATGCACAATGAAATAAAAAATAAATGCAAGTTAAACATCCTGTTTTTCTGGGCAAATCACCTAATCTCCCATGCCTACAAACAAACGTGACCTTGTGTAATGTCATTTGTGCTCATGTAAAGCGCTGCAACATCTCGGGTCAAATTTGCGCTACATAAAACTACCACAAAAAATAGTAATCTTATTGTGCCAAATGTGACATCTCAGTTGGTTAATGTGATCACTGTAGATGTCTGTGTGTTTGTGTGTCAGACCAGACAGGCACAGAATTGTATCATAGTTGGCGCAGTGTGGAATACTGACTTATGTATTTATAGTGCTATGAAGTCCCAGCCTGTGACAGAAAGCACTGTGAATATGTAAGTCATTATTAATTTGTAACGACAGAGGAGAAACACAAAAGGAACATGATCCATGGGTAGTGACAAAGATATGGCTCAGAAGAAGGGGCACTATGTGGGGCTCATTTTTTCATTTACAAATGAACAGAGACGTCTTCCTCAGAGAGATGCCCCTAGGAAGGGTGTGGTATAAAGGGATTTTTATTTTTAAAAGGGCCATCACAATCATTAGTGTAACAGGTACTGAGGCAAGGGTGTAAGTGACCAGTGTCCCACAATTATGTCTTCCTTACTATGAAAAATGTGCTGTGGGGGGCCCATGGTCCTTGCTAGTATTAGAGCCCGGGTCACCCTTGCTTTTTTTTTCACACTCGAGGGCAGAAAGTATGATTGGTGCTGCAGGTAGAGTGGCACCAGGGCCCCATGGCACGAGGAGCCAAGTAAACCCCAATCATAGCAGTTTTACCACCCTCCTTGGCTTGCATTAGGGACCAATGCATACTTGTATGTCAGTGTTGCTTTCATCCTCGGAGCAATGGCTCAAGGGAGGGGAAAATTGAAGCAGAGGAGGCACTTTAGTTTAGTCTCAGAGAGATGGCAGGGAGGGGAATGTGGCAAGATGGGAGCCCTGTTTTTAACAAATGGCAGAGGAGATAACCCGCTTTGCATGGCAGAAGCTATTATTAGTGAAGTAGGTGCAGCCGTCCAGGGTTCTGAGGGGCACACTGCATCACAGTTATCACTTTAAAAAGGGGTCAAGAGGACATATTATCATATGTAACATTAGGGCACCCTTGCAGAAAAAAGAGGGATATCATGTGTGAGCTTCTGTTTTTTTTTCTTGAAAGGGACAGAGAGCCTGTTGCAAGGTTGTCATGATGGTTAAGCAAGGTGGGGAAGAGGTGAAAGCAGCAGAGGTGATAGCCTGCTACACAGGGCCTCAGTTATCATTGGTGCAGCAGGTGCAGTTGCATTGGGTCCCAGGAGTGTAGGGGTTCACAACACCCCAATTATGGGGAGCAGTATTTTTGGGTCAATTAGTGGTTTTGTTTGATGTATTTGCTGTTTTATAAGTCTCACATTCAGTGTGGACTATGAACTACAGTACCACTGAAATGATCTCATAAGTCTTGCCCCCTGTGCTCAGCCCGTCTCTACCGCTCCCCCAATCCTTCTCATGAAGTTTTGGAGGGGGGCCCGACTTCAAAACAACTTGTTTAGGGGGGCTCAAAGCAAAAAAGTTTGAAGACCTCTGCTCTAGAGAGAAGGCCTCATTATTCAGCTGCAGGAGATGGGCCGTACTGAGAAAGTGTGCATGCGTGGCTCATCACACAGTAGTACCCTCTGGAGTGTAGAGGTGTCTGAAATCCCAAAGATGTCTGCTATCCCTGGGGGTGCATGATGAGGTGGCAAGCTCAGTCTCTAATAGCCGGAATGGCAGCACCCAGCTCCCATTGCTTAAGCTGAGCTGCAAGAAATCTGCTGGCCTTCTCGCCCTGTTTGTAATGACGTTATCTGAGTTTATGGAGTGTGTATTTTGCTTTAGAGGTTAAAAGATTGTTAAGCTAAATTTTTGCCTTCCCCAATTGTTGGGGAGTAGGGTCAGTGGGATGGGTGGTGTATACCTCGGTCAAGTCCCAGATGGCCACTTTCAGGGCAGCCCATTGTGCCACCCTTTGCTTATTAGGGAGAGCTGCGTCTCACATAAGCTGGCCCGTAATAGTGGCTTTCGCCGCCGCCCAGAGTGTCAGTGCAGATGCCACCAACCTTTACTGTTGGAGAGATATGTGAGGAGATGAGAGTGGAGGTGCGATTTCCTCTTGAGTAAGTAACCTATAGAAAGAGGTTTTGAAGCTCGAGGGCTTCCGAATCGGTTGCAGCGGTATAGCTGAAGACTGGTCGGCGAGTGATCGGGAGCGAGCCTTCTAAGATGTGGGCACCCAACACCACGGAGTAAGGAAGTGGGAGTTAAGAAAGAAGTCCAGTCTGGACTGTGTACCATGCACTGACGACAGGTATGTGTAGGACTTATCAGTCGGATGAAGAAGGCGCCAGGCGTTGAGAAGGTCATGGTCCTCCCAGATGTTGCGCAAGACGGCTCTGTCTGCATTGGCAGCCCTATCTATTGGGCCTAGTCGGTCAAAAGCAGCATCCACAGCTACATTCCAGTCGCCTCCCAGGAGGGCCGGCATAGAACTCAGTTCCGTGAGGCTACTGTTGAGGTGGAGGAAGAAGGTCACCTTTGTCCTACGGAGGTGTAGATCGACCCCACACATATGATCTTGTCAAGGACCTTGAGGCGAGTAAAGACATATCTCCCCTGGATCCATTCATTTCTTAAGAATATTGCATGCGGGGGATTTGCGTAGCATGAGGCCACTCCGCATTTGCATAGCAGAGGGGCATTCCCAGGGAGCAGTGGTGAGGCGTGGTTGCTATGCATAACCCTGCCAACCCAGTCGCGTTTGAGTTTATCTGACTTGGGCCAGTAAGATGAGTTTCCTGCAATAAGGTGATTTCTGCCCTCTTCGAGTTCAGGTGTGCCAGGACCTTCTTCCATGTTAATATAGTGGGTGAGGCCATGGACATTCTAGGACAGTATCGCCAGAGGTGTCTACACCATGGCCAGCAGCTGACAGCAGGAGGGAAAGGGATATACGATCTAAGTGGGTGTAAGAGCAGGGGCACATGGCGCAGGTTCTGTAAAGGGGGGAGGGACAACCAGAAAGGAAGGGGGGAAGCGGCGGGGTGTGAAAGAGTGTGCAGGAAAGGTGGGCTGAAGGGACTTGTAGGAGAAGTGGGAGGGGGGACAGGGGTCAATAGCATTTTAGTCGGAGGCACTAAAACCTACACACATGCCCAGGACCCTAATGCCTGGCCGGATCCAGAGAGAAAGATAGGATGAGTTCCATGTCCGAGGATCAGAATGGGAGTGAAACTGAAAAGAGGCTCCTGCAAGCCATGTCAGACAGGGGAAGGAGGGGAGTATGTAACCGGGCCTGGGGGTGGAACCTTTCCAGACTGCTGCAGCAGAAGCCCGTAGGGGAGGGTGTATGATAAGTGGGGCCTCCTGACAAATCAGTACAATATCATATAAACAATACAATATCATATAAACAATAAGAGCAACAGAGAACATCATATAAAGCAACAGGTCACAGCTGGCAACAGAGAACAGATGGAGGTGGGAAGCAAGGGTGTAGATATGCAGTGACACAAAGAACCAAAATCACTGAAAAACAACTGGAGGTACTCATACAGTCGGTGGTGCTGGGTGCAGAGGGGTTGCCCAGTGGCCTTCGTCTGCTGCTTCTGGGGTCTTGCATGTTTTCAGTGGGGAGCGGGATTTGTCTTTGCCCTCCTCCTGGGTGAGCTCTATCACCATCCTGATAGCTCTATCCTTCCAGCTGTGGGATTGGAATTGGAGATTCCTTGACTGTGGTCTTCCCATTCATCACATTTGTCCAGCAGGCTTGGGCCTGGGGGTGTCCTTGCTAGGAGCCTGGGGGGAGGACTTTGTCCATAGTAGTGTACTATTGAGCATCCAAGAAAATTCTGAGATCCTCCTGATCCAGGAAGTCTCTGGATTTCTGTCCAAGATTGATCCTATGCAAGCTGGCTCAAGCAGTCTCTTTTTGATGTCTCATTTTCACAAGGCTGGAGGCAGGGACAGGAAGGCACATCGCTTGTCGTTGATCACCCTAGACAAATCCCCTACCATGCGGATGTCATCCCCCTCATACTTGCAGGGACCCTGCTTGCGGTCAGGATTTGCCTGGGGGTGTTGTAGGAAGCATGCTATAAGCAGGCGAGTCTTGCCAGTGTCAATTGGCCTGCGATTTCGGATGTGATGAGACCGTTGGAGCTCAACGTGGAGGGGTGAAAGACAATCCTATGTTCTACCTTTTCGGGGAAGCCGAAGAGGCAGATGTTATCCCTCGGGCTCCTGTCTTCTAGGTTAATGATCTTGTGGTGGAGGCTCCAGAGCTCAGAATCATGGTCTTCAATGGCTGTCACATTGCGACTTCAGCACAGCGAGTTGGGTCTCCACTCCATCCGGTCTATTCTAGAATGCCTTGATTTCCATCCTGATGTATTTCGTAGATGTGGTGAGATCAGTGATCTTGGCATCCATTAGTTCAAGCCTGTGACGCACAGCTGTGATTTCCTGCAGGTTTATGCTGGCCACACCACAGCCTCAGTGAAGAGCAGCTGACGGGATGCTTTCTGGGATGCCATGACCAGTGGCAGCCAAGTGGGGCAGTGAGGAGGGCTCTCTCCTAGTCAGGATCCCATAAGCAAGGCAGGTATGAGATTGTAAGGCAGTGGAGGGACCCCCCATGCCAGCCGGGCACAGATTGGGGGCCGGGGGGGCAAGCAAGGCATGGAGAAGACCCAGAGTCCAGTAGAGATGAGGGCTACTAAGCGAAAGCTGGAAGAGCATACCTGGTGGAGTGGCAGGAAGGGCGTGGAGTCCAGAGGGGGCAGATTTTCGGCTTATCGTTCTGTCAGGAGAGAAGAGTCACCTGGCAATGATCGGTAGCTAGCCGGAACAGGTCATTGCAAGGTTGGTGGCAGCAGGCATTTGATGCCGGGCCAGTCTTAGCAATTCGCCCCTTCAGTATTGCAAGAAAACCTTGTTGAAACCCCAAAGGATGTTTATTGGATGAATTGAGGTGGGTAATCCGAGTTGGACAACCAATTGTTGTCTATTCTGGTGCTCAATGAAGTCTGGTGCAGCAGCCCATGTCGACTTCCAGCCAAATCAAAGAGAGAGGTCCCCTGCAAGTGGCCCAAGGGGTCCGGTACCTGCCACTGTGTCTGCAATTATGGGATGCCCCCTTGGGTCCAGTGGAAGGCTCCTGTCCAGTGACCTGGGGTGCGTGGCTCTTGGAGGCTAAAAGGCAGAAGGGTGAACCTCAGCAATCCCCATGTCCTGGGCCCTATGAAAATGGCTAAACCCCCAAGGGCTGTGAAGCCACAGCTGCAATGGGGAGCTCTTCCAGTCAATGGGGGAGAAGGGGGCATTTGAGGCCCCCACTGAGGTTACGTGCTCCCCAGATACAATGCGGCAATGAGATGCCATGCGAAGATGGTTGATGCAGCCAGGTCAGGATGGGTTGGTAGAAGAGGCCATGTTATTTCCTCAACAGACGTCAAGCCCCATCAGGCACCGTATTGTTGAAGGCAGTTCTTGGGGTCGCAGGCACCATATGGCCCAAGGTGGGAGTAACCCTATAGGCGGGGAAGGCCTCACCCATGCTGGTTCCCCTCTCAAGAGCGCTGACACTGGCCAGGCACGCTGACCCCACAGGTGTCTCAGAGAAGGCTGCTGCGGACATCGGAAAGTGCCTGAGGAGGTGAGGGCATGATGCACTGCAGGATGTGGGCAGATGCCACCAGGAGGACACCGCATGCTCTCTGGAAATCCATAGCAGTTGAGAGCTCCGGCGTTAGGCGGGCTTCTTGGTCGGCAGCCAAGCTCCACCCCCAAGTTTAATAGCTTTAGTTAACAATGCAAATTTGTCAAAAAATCATCTTTATGTTCTCAACTTATTTTTCGGTCAGAGATCATAAATAAGGGGCCTTCATCGGTACACATCCAGAATGTAAACATGTGTATTAAATTCATTTGTTATTTATTTGATTGAAGCATAGGTTCAATGCAGGGAGTAGTGGGAAGATGACAAGCAGGCAGAAGAAAAGCAAATGAAAGAGGAGTTAAAAAGGACAATAGGCTCTCTAAAACAGATGCAGGTTAGAGAAAGTAAGTGATGATGTGATGTGGAGAGATTTATTAGGTTTGTGGTGTGGGGGCAGAAAAACCAATCACCTGAATTTTGATTCTAACTTATGGACTACAAATAGACGCCATTCTATATGGATTCTCCTACAGAACTATAGCTCAACAGAACACACAACAAATATACCACAGATTTTAAAATGACTAACCCTGGGCAAAGCACTATGCTACGCTCGCGTAGTTTGCGAAGTTTGTGCTACTTCGCACAACGCGAATTGCACGTAGCACAGTGCAAACACGCGTAGCGTAGCGTAGCGTAGTGCAGCGGTCATTTTTTGCTTGCTCGCGGTCCTCAACGTCAAGTTGGCGACCGCGAGCAAGCAAAATGACATCCCGGTGAGACTTTTTCCTTGATCGCGATCAGCAACATCAAATTGCCGATCGCGAGCATGGAAAATAAACCTCCCGGCGAGATTCTCAACGCGGGGAGGTCAGGTTTCTCATTGCAAGTGGTCGCGTATGCTCGCGACCGCTCGCGATGAGAAACTACCAGTCCACGTTGAGAAAGCTGCCGCTCGAGTAAAAATCTACTCGAGCGGCAGTAAAAGACAGCTCGCACTGTGCAAGATGCCGTTTTCAATGATTGCACAGTGCGGACAAGCATCCGGCACTGTGCAATCATTGCGAACAGTGCACTACGCAGTTCGCGTAGTGCTACGCGTAGCTCGCGTAGTGCGAACTGCACTTTGCGTAGCTTCGCGTAGCGCTACTTCGCGAACTACGCCCAGGCTTAAAACTGACACTTATCCACCCTGACACCAATCAACATGAATTCAATGAACTACTTGTTGCCCTACACCAATAGTACATTTTAGACACAACCTGTGACCATGTGCACACCAAGGCTCCAAGCCATAGTATTGGTTAATTGTTTGGCATCACAACATCACATGTGTTGGACCTGGCCCTTTTTGGCAGGTTCACCCCTGAACTTTTTGCCTGTCCCTTAGCCTTTTCCCTGTGTAGTGTTGGTGATTTTAGGCCTCTGGGCACTTTAGCACTGTGGCCCAGTGTAAAGTGCGTGCGCGCTGTGTGCGTGTGTAGTAAGCTTGGCCTGCCCTCCCATAGGAATGCATGGGGGATAGTGTGCCTGTGGTAATTCCTGGTATGAAAGGTGCAGTGTGGTCAAGTCTAGTATGTATGAATTCGTGAGAATAAATGCTGCGCAATGGTGTGCGCAGATTCATTGTGACTGGTGTAGAAATGCCACTTTTAGAAGTTGGCCTTTATGTGTGCTCTGAGTCTGCCTGCCTGATGTGGATTGCATGTCTGGCTCTGTGAGTGACAGGGGCTGGGAGGTGTGTGTGGCTCCAGGAGGGGCAGGGTGAGTCAGCGCTGGGCTGACTGGGACACCTGAGCTGAGAGTGGTGGGAGGAGAGATCCCTGACCCTGAAGAGGATGTTGCCTGCCCTGTACAATGCTGGCTCCACCTCCTGTGGTGCGTCTGATGTCCCTAGCCTGTCCTGTGAAAGGAGAGAGGAGCTGAGCAAAACAAAGTGCTCCAAAGCTCCCCCCAAACCAGTTGCGTCTGGTTTTTCCCCAGCCCTGTTCTGTGTCACAAAGGGATTTTGGTGTATAAAAGAAGGGGCTGTGACCCCATGAAGTTGTTCAGTTCTGCAGTTCTGTTCCTGCCAGGGCGTGCTGCTGCTAGGGCCCAGGGGGGGCTACCATGAGGGCTTGCCTCCCTGGGCCCTGCATTGCCCCTTCAGCTAAGGACTTATTCTTTTCACTTCAGGACCTTTGGGTGGGCGGAATTTGCGTAGTCGCGTTACGCAAATCCTCGCGAAATTGCTAACAAATTCCGCGAGCTCGCGGAACTTCCGCGAAATTGCGGAATTGCTTGTGCCGTCCGTTCGCGATGTGTTTTTGCGTGCTCGCGGGGAAATATATCGTTAACTTGCCCATGCGGTCGCTAATGGGCGCGGCCATCTTGTTTTCACTTGTCCCGCCCGCTCGCGATGGTATTTCCTGTTCCGGGTCGCGTATTGCATGCTCCCGCCCGTTCGCGATAAGGGTTTCCTGTTCGGGAACGCGTATTACGTGTTCGCGACGCTTTTGCGTGCTCGGGGGGAAATATCGCGCGAACTTGCCCATGCGGTCGCAATGGGCGCGGCCATCTTGTTTTTCACTCTATTTCTATGGTTCTGGGCCTGCTTTTCAATCCTCCCTCTATCTTTTCAATCCTTTGTTTCTGTAAACTTATTTTGGGTCTTTTTTGTTTATTATCTATCTCTCTATTTTCCTGATTCTATATTTTGAGTTTTTCTCTACTTTTTGTGTGTTTTTAACTACTTTTTCACACTTTTTCTATTACCTGCTTTTTCATTTCTTTTACTTACTTTATTTAATTCCTACCTTTTCTTTTCCGCCCCCGCCTACCCAGAACCATGGCAAAGGGACACAGGGCTCGAAGTCGGAGCCAGAGCCGCGACCGCCTTCCTTGCGGAAGACGGCGCCAAAGAGGGGTGCAGGCACGGGCCTTATTTAATGAGGCGGAGGTGGCCGCACTGGTTTTTTCGTTCAGCGCCACCTCCCCTTAACCCTGGCAGCAGGCGGCAGGCCTGGGTCCGGGTACGGGCTCCGGGAGCGTCGTCAGCGGTGGGGCAAGGTGCGTCGGGCAGTGTTTCGCTGCTCTGGTGTCCGGCGCACCCAGAATCAGTTGACGCACCGGTGGTCCGATATTCTGGACCGGGAGCAGGACCTGCTGGACCTGCTAGGAGTGGAGGTCCCGGGGCTTGGTGAGTAGCTATTTAATATTACTACTTTGTGTTCTTCTGCTCTGTGTTATATATTGCGAATATTTTTTTTCTCCGACCAGCAAGAATGCTGCTGCTTACATTGCAGGTAAATGACGTTTAAAAATCTGTGATTGTTATGACACAGGCGCTCGACGCTACTAATCTTACTTGTTTGCAACTTTGCGCTCGCTTGGCCTGATGATTATGTAAGAGTTTACTTTAGAGAACTTAAGTGATGTAATGCTAGAGAGAGTAGTCCTTCCTTTGTCCTCGTGCCACTAAGAAGGGATAGTGGTGGATTGATAGGTTTAGTTACTTATTAGTTGGTAATTTCTAAGTTGTGTGCGTGACGCATCCTCTGTCACGTCACGGGCTGCTGAGTGATGCTTACCCCAGTCCTTAGCAGAACCTTTTGTAGTTTGTTTACTGAGTGTTAATAGGCTTATATCATCACTAGCAGAACATTAGCAGCAACCAGCCAACAATTTGGTGTATGCAAAAATGTATGCATGTGTCCTCCATCTATGCATTTTTGAGGACTAAAATAAATGGAAATGCAGACTTACTGAACAATTGGCCCGTCTGGATTGGAATCGGTGGGCTAGGTCAGGTGGTAGTTAGGCTTGCTAGACGGTCCGTGAATCTCGCAATACTACCAGTCGATCAGATAGGTCAATTTTATTGCAATTTTTGTAACCAAAAATGTTTTTGGTGCCTATTTTAAAATATTTTATTTATTTCACACCAAACTTTAATTTTTGTCTCTTTCTTTATGAAATCTTACATGATCAGCAGCACCCAGGGACAAGAAGACGGGGTCGCAGGCGGTGGGCCCACAAGATCTGGACGATGCCTCCCAGGGACAGGACCGCTCCTCTATCGAGGGCTCTGCTGCTGGCCCCAGTAAGTCCACCAGTGGTTAATATTAATAATTATATTTCCTAAACTTTTCCTGCACCTTATTTTTTCCGAACTATTATTTCGGTATCCTGATTCGCATTTTTACAAAATCTTCTTTGCTCTATACTATCTGTTTCTAAATTATTGTTATCCCTGCCTCTAACTGCGTCTGCTATGACTCTCTGTACTACTACTATTAGTCTGTCTGTAGCCAAGCTTGCCCAGTTGCCCACTCTTTATTTCAAATATTTTAAATTAAACTCATTCACCAATAGCTATAGCCATTGAGTTTTGGTTGTCCTCTTCTACTACTTCTAGTCTTCTTATTCTTGAGGCTTTTTGACAATTCCCACCAAGAAAATGCCCAACCAAATTTTAGAAGTTTAGATAGGATAGGACATACTACTACTGTTGTAGGGATTCTGCACATACAGAACTTTGCACAAGAAAATAGGTCGTTGGTGATGGGAGGTTGGACCTTCCTCACACCTCAATCGGAAGCCACCACAATCCCCTGACCGACTTGTTATAGTGTCTCATTACTCCGAAAGGCCCCCCCACCCCCAAAATACCCAATGAGTAGACAACCCAGACAACATAACACTCCCAACCTGTGTCGCGGAAGCAATGCACACCCTTTTGCTCACTCTTGTGTAAGTCCACACCAAATACCACTGAGTCTATGTAAGTTCAAAAGGTTTCTTTTTATTTCCAACTGACAAGCTCTGTATGTTGTATAATGCAGCAGCAACAGCAAAATGTATAAGATTAAAACAATAAACATTGTTACAGTTAGACTTACAAGTTACTTACAACTAAAAGTCCATAGAAGCCAAAAGGCGAGATCATGATAACTGAACAGTGGTGGGCGAACCACCCTCCCCTTGGTAGGAATCGAGTTTATATAAAATTCTAAATGGAGATGTGAGAATTCTGGGGAGCCCTCACCTTAGAAGAACCTAGTAGTGGTGACATCATAAGCTCTGCAAAGCTCTGGTTCTTCTTATAAGTGAATCTTCCGTCTGTAATGAGAAAAATGGTGCGCGTTAGTATAGTGCAAGCATTTCTCAGTCGTGCCAAAAACTGTAATTTTTTTTTATGGATAAGCAATATGGACTAACACCATAACTCCATAACAAAGTCGCTTGTTTCTCGACCTTGTACGCAGTGCTCAGACATTAGCAGTATGAGCTCATGTGGCCTCAAAGGCGTATTTCACAACAAGCTGCGAGGTAACTTGCGCAAAAATAAAAGACAGAGCTAAAATGGTTGCATGGCTCGGGGTAACTTAGCAAAGACTAAAATGACCCTAGGGACCATATAACACTACTAGTGTCTAGTCTACTACCTGATTTATACTAGTGATGTATGTTGTATATGTATTAACTTTTTTTCATTCATGCTAGTGAAAAATAGGGGAGGTGTATATGGCATCTGAAAAATGTGTAATGTTTTTTCTAGGCGTACTACCGACCACCAGTACCGGGGCCAGCGGTGAAGGTGACGCGGCCGCTGAGGGTGCAGGCGATGCGGCAGTTGGAGTAGCTGCAGGGGTGAGCCAGCACCAGTGGCGGGCGGTGGTAAGTTATATTCCTAATCCTTACTTATTGACATTACACTCGCTGCAAGGGTGTAATGTATACTGTACTGTTGAGACTTAAGTAAGAAGTAGTTGTGAACGCCGTTTGAAGAAGACACCCTTTACTTAGCAGCATTAGCAATAGCATTAGCGACAGGAGTCTGAGAGTAACCAATGGCCTCTATCGGACTTCAACTCAGCTGTGAAATTTTTATGGAGAAGAATAAAAGTCTGATCAGATGACCTTGATGGATGGGTTGAACGAAAAGGGAAAGAAGGGTGGAAGGAGGCAGGACGGGCGAGATTTTATGTTTATGACTGGCAGAGAAGGATACGTGGCATGCATGCATAGGTGTGTGATATGAATCAGATGCATGGGTGGCGGAATGCCTGAAACTCCCCAAATGTTCGAGGCTGAGGTAGTGGGAGGATAGATACATACCACAAATGTTACGTACTGTGCTTGCTAGTGCTACTGTGCCACTATGTGTAGAATGTATTTGTCTGACTGCTTTGCTAAGAGTATATTTTACAATAGTCTTGTTTTTTCTTCTTGATATAGCTACTCCTAAAGTCAACAGGAAGGAGTTGGCAGCCAAGGCCCGGTGCCGTAAGCTGGAGGCCATACAGGCCGAATACCGGCGCCTCGTTGTTCTAGAGGAGGAGGAGGAGGAGGCGGCAGCAGCTGCAGCCTCCTCCAATGCCCCGGGCCCCAGACACCCCCCAGTCTTACGGCGTCACCGCCTGTCAGCCACCCTCCGCCACACAGGAAGAAGCACTGCTGCCCACCCCCACTGTGGATGCAACTGCCGCGCGCTGAAGCACCGCGTGGCCCGCCTGGAGGAGCGCATCCGTGTCCTGGAGAGGCGAGCCCGCTGAGACCCCGTTAATTTATTGCCCCTTTTTTAGTTCTTATTTGGGTGGGTGGGAATCGGGCGTTGGGTTTTGGACTTGGACATTTGTTGGACTTTTTCGTTGCGGGACATGAACATTGGTTGGGGTTAGGGAGGGGGTGGGTCAGGTGTTGTGGGATTTTTTTACATAGTTTATTTTTGTTAGGGTATTAAATTACATATTTAGACTTAATATACGATGTGGTTAATGTTTTGTGGGTGGGGTTACTGTTTTACGTCACACGGTTTCCTTGCTGGTGCAGTGCCACAGCCAGTGTTTGATTTTAATAATTGGCTGAGTTACTAAGACACAAACAGACAGATGCGGTACCCGTCACTGAGGGACTTGTCCTACTAGTACTGTCAGTCTCCCCTGATAATCTATGCATTCTGCAACTGGACTCAAAGGGGTGTGTGAAATAGAATTAATGAAAAAAAATCCGTTATTAATTATGCCTCACCCAAACCTCTTCTCTTACCTGTGCTTGATGTTTAACTTGGGCACGGCGATGGCTGCATGGTGGTGATGGTTTTCTTTCCCAACATGCCATGGGTGTGGTGGTAGTAGTAGTAGACCCTGGCAGTAGCACTTGCAAATAAAAGAAAATGAGACAGTCAGTCGCCTGAGAGAGACTGTGGGAGGAGTAGTAGAACAAAGTACAGTACGGAACTTACTGCCAAACAATAATATGCCAAAATACAAGGAAACATAATGGTTGCGGGGATAGCCTAGTACATAGAGTTACAAACTCTAGCTGTGTCGAGTCACTCGACTAGGCCTACAGTACACCGTGGTCCGTGACTCGACACAAGCGTAACCGTTAGTGCTGTTTCGGATGATGACAAATCCAATCTATGATGGCATTTAATGCTGATGGATTCGGTTCCTTTGGTACAAAAAACCCAAATATACTGCTCATAGGAGGGTGGGCAAGCAGAAGAAGATCTGCGCCCTGCCTTGAAAATGCATTTATGTTGCTTTAGCCACATCCGCCCCAGCAAGCGTGTGATAAATTATTGGTGTACATTTAATTTAGTCACACCTCAATAAGCCACACAGCCCGGGGGAAGAGGATTAGGGTTTGAAGAATGGTTGGGAAGGGGTGTTTTGGGAAAGGTTTGAGAAAGAAAAACAGTACGCATGGACAACAACAAAACACAATATTGGCAGAGAACCATATCCATAAATCAGTTAAGGGAGAAAAAGGAAATGCATGCATGATGATGATAACTTGATGGTTAATGATATTACTAACTACTACTACTAGACAATTAGACAGTACAGGGCAGCAGTATATTATGCTATTTGCCTTGCCTGTCTGCCCTCAGAGAGACCCGAATTACATACAGTTTCTGTTCTTTTGTCCCCTCCCGGGCTTAAAGATAGCAAAGAAAAGTCCAAAAATGCTGTAGGGATGAATTGAATTATATAAGCAGAGAGCAAACATAAAAACAACAACAGACATGTAATAATGATTAAAGACAAAAAAAGAATCGAAATGTAAAAGATGATGAAAGTTGATACTGTCACTGTATGTTATCCTGGTCAAAATGGGGAGTTGCATCTCGGCGTTCGTCTTGGTCCTCCATTCCATGGACGCTCCGGCCATCAATCTTGCGTGACGCCACTGCCTGCCTGGCACATGTAGATTCATTGGTAAGGTAAGTGAAAGTTGTTTTTCCCAGTCTAGCACAGGGTAAGGGCCGGCCTGTAATTGCAGATGGGAAAACCAAAGGGATATTGAAAAATCAAGTATAAAAAAATGCCTAAATTACGGTGGAGTGCAACAAGAACACTTTCAGAGGCGGCATGGATTTGGATACATCATGTCTAACTTAGTCTGTTTCCAACATTAACCTCCAACAACAACAGGACTGAGCAGGCCCACGGCACCCGTGACACATCCTCCATTTAGCGTACCTTTTTTGACAGAGGCAGACAAAGCAGATATACAGCAACATAGCATTTTACAAACTAAGTGACTAAATCAATGCCCCGCTGTCAGTCATACCATACCACCACACTCGACTCCACCACTACACAGACATGTAGGTCTGCAGTGGTTGTTGTTGACTTGGTTACCTTGTAATGCACTCATTAAACGCACTGAGTTATTCCATCAATCATCTCGGATCGTACTGAGTGACTGGAGTGCGAAGAGATAATGTCACTGTGGTCATCATCATGGTGTGTTGTCCAACTCAGTGTGCAGTAGTGTACAGATTGAGTCCCCTTTCCATATTCAAAATGCAATGGATCGGCCTGCAGTAGAAGTAGAAAATTGTTATTGAAAAACCATATTGGAAAGAAACATTGCATTGGGTTACTTTTAGTGTGTAGATTAGATAATAGTACACAATGAATTACCTTCATGCACTACAGTACAAACAACAACAACACAAATCACTCAGTCACCGTCCAATGCATGTCATCATTCATTACCTGTTCCTTCTCATCTTCAGTTAATGGGCAGTCTGTATCGGCTCTGAAAGGGTGATAGCTATAGTAGTCATCATCATGTTCCACTTCTTTTGGAGAGACTCAACGAGGCAAGATTAGGTTTTCTTCGATTATGCTACATCCAATAATCATCTGGCTTGAGGGCAATAGATTTAGGTCGATTCAGGAGGATGGAGGAGCAGGACTCGGAGGAGTGGACTGAAATGCAGAGAGCTGAAACTCATAAGGCAATAAAATAAGAAGACGGTGGTGATGGATTTGTTGTGATTTGAAGTTTCCAAACAGAAAGACAGACACAGAAATAGAAGTAAATAAGGGAGAACCACAGTAAGAACTGGAAGCCTAGTTGTCACCGTCAGGGAAGTATAGCTCGTCCTCAAACTCTGGAGGTTCAACCAGAAGTAGGTAATCAGCATCCAACACGCTACTTCCATCACCTGAGCCGCTGTCCTCATCTTCCTGCGGTGATTCATGTATTGTATAATTAGGTGGTATAAATTGCTGATTCATTTTGATCATGGTTAACCTCTCCACGTTTATGGGTGAGAGACTGGTCCTTTTCACTGTTACAATGGAACCAGCAGCACTGAAAACACGTTCAGAAGAGACACTTGCGATAGGGCAAGCCAGATAGTTGATCGCCAGCCTGCTGAGCACTGGCCATTGGCCCCTTTTGCCATACCAATACCGCAATGGGTTTTGATCAATGAAGACCTCTGTTGGGTCATCCAGGTAGGCCTGGACCATTCGGTCAATGTTCAGGGGTGCTAAACTTAGTGCGCCCACTTTTGTCTTTGCATCAGCACTGGACCTAGCAAGTCCTTGCTGTAAATACCAATTCTGTGCCGTTTGTACTGGGGCTGATGATGATCCGGTTCTTGCTGTTGTCGATAGTGTTGGTGACAGCTGTGAACCAAATGCACTGCCCACAGGCTCTGAAGTTGAACTTGACGCAGGATGCCCTGCTGCAGTACTTGATGTGGGTTTGAGGCCTTTAATTACCAGCCGTTCATTTTCCAATGTACTGGCTGCCTCAGCTATCCAAGTTTTGTACCGGGCAACATCCACTTCTGAAAAAGGGAGTAATGTCTTACTGTGCAGTGCCGCTTTGTACCGTGGATCCAGAATTGTGGCACAAATGTAATGTTGTTGTGACAGAATCTTATTTTGCACCCTTGCATTTTCACTTAAGCGACATGATAAGCTCTCCGCCAACTGGTATGCTTCTTTTTTTCCTCCACACCTATGTACGCTTCACACACCCTCTTCAGCTCTTGCTCTAGCATGTGCAACAATGGGATAGCTTGGCCCATAGTACAGTCCTCCTTGCTGACTTCACGTGTGAAGACCTCGAAAGGAAGAAGCATCTCTGTAAGAGATTTAACTAGGCACCATTGGTCCACCTGAAGGGTCATGCCTTTCACAGCAGCATCCGCCCTTTGCATGACATATTCATTGATTGGTCTGTACTGCTCAAACAGACGGTCAAGCATGTAATACGTTGAGTTCCAACGTGTTGCCACCTCCTGGATCAGTGCTTTGACTGGCATTCTATAGTCACGTTGAATGATCCTCAGCTGCTTCCGGGCTTTAAAAGAATGGCTGAAATGCGTGCATATTCTGCGGCAGGTGGTCAGTAAGTTGCTGACTATGGGTTCTTTTTTCAGAAAGTCTTGAACTATAATGTTAATGCAATGCGCCAAACAAGGGACCCTGAAATACTTACCAAGCGTCATGGCCTTAAGTATATTACTGCCATTATCCGTGGCAACAAAACCAATGTGAAGCCCTCTGGGGCGCAGCCATTCAAAGACCTTGTTGTTAAACTCTTCCAAAAGGTTTTCAGCAGTATGAGATTTCTCCATGGCGAACATGGCTATAGTTGCATGTTTCCGAGAAGCATTAAAAATTGCAGCTGTGTCAACAGCACCTACTTCAGATAGCTTGTCTCTAACCCCCACAAAAGAGACCCAGTGTGCAGTGATGCACATGTAATCAGTGGCTTGGCAACTGGTCCACATGTCTGTTGTCAGGTGGATTTTGTGAACAGCACTCTGCTGCAAAGCTTGTCCAACCAATTCAAGCACATCGTGATGTAGTGCTGGAACAGCAACTCGGGCAAAATAGGAACGGCTGGGAACCTTCCATTTAGGGCAGATGGCTGACACAAATTCAAGGAAACCCACCCCTTCCACAAATGAAAAAGGGAGAAGGTCCAGCGCTAACATTTTAGCGAGCTTCGCATTGTACAACCGTGCCGTTGGGTGGTTGCGTTGGTACTGCCCCTCCGACCAAAGCATGCTGTCAATGGTAGGCTGGAATATTTTCCTTACTGCTGCACCTTTCTTCTTTAACCCAGCTAGGCTCAACGACGATGCACTTTTGCTCATTTCAGTGCCCGGTTGCCTTGCTGTCTCATGTTGACTCTTACTACTGTGCCACTGAGATGTTGCTGAGGATGCGGGCGTTGCCAGTACACTGCTGGGGGTAGGGCTATAAATGTCTCCCTCTTGTTGACCTTCCTCCGCGATCATATCTTCCTCTACTTCTTCATCCACAACAACAGCAATGGGTCCAGTTTTACTTTTTTGTAAGTGAAGTAGGTGAGCCTCCCACCTGATAGTGTGGTGTTTTTTGAGATGACTTGTTTGTCCTCCGGTACCATAGTTTGTACCAAGCTTACCCCGCCTAACAGCCTGCCGACAAATTGAGCATATAGCAATGTTCTCCTCCTTACTGCTAACCGAAAAGAAGTCCCAAACTGGGGAGGAGAACTTTCTGGCACTGCTGTAGGTGCCACTTTCAATACCAGATGAAATGGAGGGTGTGCATGGAATTTGACTCTGTGCACTTACATTACCACCACCTACTGAGGTGGTGGTTGAGCTTGATGTAGGTCCCTGCCGGGCCTTTGCAAAGGCAAATATGGAAGCTGGAGGTCGTGTTGGCGTTACCTGTGTTGGTGGTATCCGTGCTACATCCCTCGCAGCGATTTGGGATAGTCTAATAATGTTGGTCTCCATCTCCGCAGGCCCAGGAGTGATGTTCGTGATGACTGGCTCTTCATCATCATCACCCCCTCGTCTAAATCGACCTCCATAACTGTAAGGCTTTCGGGAACCTTCCTTTTCACTAGCCTTGTCTTGTGGTGTGCATCACTCTCAGGCTGAGCTGGTGGCTTC
Organism: Calotriton arnoldi; assembly: GCA_963921515.1. Lineage (NCBI taxonomy): Eukaryota > Metazoa > Chordata > Amphibia > Caudata > Salamandridae > Calotriton > Calotriton arnoldi. The sequence goes on from CAWUFW010006484.1 coordinate 879,809, forward strand.
CAAGTGGCATCTAGATCATCAGAAGCGGGGCTTGAAGAAGAAGTTGATGTACTAAGCCTCCTTTTCCTTGCTGGGGGTATGGAAGACACTGGATCTTCTGGAACAGTGGCTTGCTCCTCTCCGTCTGCAAAAGCTCGATTTCCTGAACTGCCCCTACTTCAGGTGGAACAGCTACTATTGTGGGCTGTGGTTCCGGCTGTGGTTGCGGTTCCGGCTGTGGTTGCGTTTCCGGCTGTGGTTGCGTTTCCGGCTGGGGTTGCGTTTCCGGCTGGGGTTGCGGCTGTGGTTCCGGCTGTGGTTGCAGTTCCAGCTGCGGTTCGGGTTGCGGCTGGGGTTGCCCACTTATCTCCTGAGTTTGCGCCTGCGAGTGCGTGGATTGGGTACTACTTTGCGATAATGACATTTCAACATCACTGGTCGTTAGTAGACTGGCTACCTCTGCCACAGTCATGGGCTTGGGCCTAGGTTGCTGGGGTGGGGCCACTGATGCAGAGGTGCTGCTCCCAGCTTGGTCCCCGCTGGACACCGCTGCTGCAGGCGTACGTTTTTTTTCCCAAAAAACACATCGGCCGGCACCCCAGTCTTGGCAAGTGCCACTTCCTTCTTCTCTCCTTCTCACTGGCAACTTTATTGCTACTGGAGGACCTTGTACCTTTCTTTGGGGCCATCTTCTTCAGATGTCAGCAGGACGCAGGTGCACAAGTTGCAGAGATGTCTGTGGTCACACGTGGACGTGACGCGCAGCAGGACTTCAGCCTGGCAGTACAACGGGTGATGTTGATGATGACACCTCCTCCTCTGTCTTTTTGTGCACCTAAAAGCAAAGAAGCCAGGAGAAGAACATCAGTGAAACGTTGCATTTGTTGTTGTGGTTCAATTACTAGTAGTACAAACAAACAAATAAAAGATATAAATTAGTGTAGCCATTTGTGAGACTGTCAACAAGGGCTTTCCTGGTATACTGTGTACACTGTCAGGACAACCAAAATACAAATGTAATACAAGTGGACCCTGTTTGGCAATAAATTATTTGCTCATCACATCATTCAGGGAGCTGCAGCTGGCAAAGGGGATGGATGCAAGCAGTAAGCCAAGAGGAAAACCATGCAGGCCTAAATGGCAAAAGCAGCACACTTATAACTCCCACCAGAAATGGCCACCAGCCACATGGACACTCACAAATCACAAGCAACAAGCATGAGGCCTGGAAAACAATGTACTGAAACAGGCCTACGATAGCCAGGCAAAGGCTGCATGGTAAACCACACTGCTTTGCCTGTAATGTAATGCAATAAAATGCAAACACGAAAATACACAGGGCTAAACAAGGCCTGCAACACACCACACACAACTAAGGCATGTAACACACCCCAAAAAACAGAAATACAGCCAAAATAATAAATACACATTTTGCAATTCAATGCCATCCATGTGCCCTAAATGATGTTTGAATTCAACTGAACACACAAACAGTTCTTTTATGCACCCCTGACTATCTCTGGGCCCACTGGATGGAAGGCCTGTTGGCAGATTAGGCTACAAGCTTGCAGGCCTATGACAAAAAGCACACTGCCTGGCTTCAAAATGGCCGCCAGCCTCATGGCCAGGCCCACAACAACAAGAAACTGAAGACAGACAATGCAGGCCTATGGCCAAAAACACACTGCCTGGCTTCAAAATGGCCGCCAGCCTCATGGCCAGGCCCACAACAACAAGAAGCCTAGGCCACAAAGGAAACACATGCAGGCCTATATGGCAAAAGCAGCACACTTATAACTCCCACCAGAAATGGCCACCAGCCACATGGACACTCACAAATCACAAGCCACAAGCATCAGCCCTGGAAAACAATGTACTGAAAACAGGCCTACGATAGCCAGGCAAAGGCTGCATGCTAAACCACACTGCTTTGCCTGTAATGCAATAAAATGAAAAAACGAAAATACACAGGGCTAAACAAGGCCTGCAACACACCACACACAACTAAGGCATGTAACACCCCCAAAAACTGAAATACACCCCAAAAAAAAATCCACTTTTTGCAATTCAATCCAATGCCATGCATGTGCCCTAAATGATGTTTATATTCAACAGAACACACAGAAACAGTTGTTTCATGCACCCCTGACTACCTCTGGGCCCACTGGATGAAAGGCCTGTTGGCAGACTAGGCTACAAGCTTGCAGGCCTATGGCAAAAAGCACACTACCTGGCTTCAAAATGGCCGCCAGCCTCATGGCCAGGCCCACAACAACAAGAAACTGAAGACAGACAATGCAGGCCTATGGCAAAAAGCACTATGCCTGGCTTCAAAATGGCCGCCAGCCTCATGGCCAGGCCCACAACAACAAGAAACTGAAGACAGACAATGCAGGCCTATGGCAGAAAGCACACTGCCTGGCTTCAAAATGGCCGCCAGCCTCATGGCCAGGCCCACAACAACAAGAAACTGAAGACCGACAATGCAGGCCTATGGCAAAAGCACACTGCCTGGCTTCAAAATGGCCGCCAGCCTCATGGCCAGGCCCACAACAACAAGAAACTGAAGACAGACAATGCAGGCCTATGGCAAAAAGCACACTGCCTGGCTTCAAAATGGCCACCAGCCTCATGGCCAGGCCCACAACAACAAGAAGCCTAGGTCACAAAGGAAACACATGCAGGCCTATATGGCAAAAAAGCAGCACACTTAATACTCCCACCAGAAATGGCTACCAGCCACATGGACACTCACAAATCAGAAGCAACAAGCAGGAGGCCTGGAAAACAATGTACTGAAAACAGACCTATAATAGCCATGCAAAGGATGCATGGTAAACAACACTGCTTTGCCTGTAATGCAATAAAATGCAAAAACGAAAATCCACAGGGCTAAACAAGGCCTGCAGCACACCACACACAACTAAGGCATGCATTTAGCACACAGCACAAAAACGGAAATACACCCAAAAATACACATTTTGCAATTCAATCCAACGCCATCCATGCCCCCTAAATGATGTTTGAAATTAAAAAATACATCACACAGCAAAGGAACAGTTGTTTCATCATGTTTCATCATGCACCAACCCATGACTAGCTCTGGGCCTACTGGCTACAGTGGCTACCCACCACTATATTTATTTTTAAAAATGATGAAAATTAAAAAATTGTAATTGCAGCAACTGCAATGACCCAATCAAACAACACCAACTTACTTGTAAAATCTCAAATCCAAAAATCCTCAAATCAAATCAAATGATAATGATGCAGCAGACACAAACAGTGATCCTTCCAGCTCAAATCCAAGTGAAAAATGAACAAGAGATGGAGAAAGCACTGGGAGGAGCCTGCTGGAAAGGAACAGGAAGTAGTAGACTCTGTGGCACTTCCTCCCTCTCCCCCGCCCACAAAATGAAAAAAAAACACACCCAAATATCAATCTGAGGTTTTTTTTCCATGGAAATCATCAGTTTATAGAAGGTTTTATGCTGCTCGCGATATTATTCTTCTCCAGATTGAAAATTTTGCGTGTTCGGGATCGCAGGTTTACAAAGATTCCGCCGGAAATCCGATGGCGCGCCCGAATGACGTGTTCGCGACCGCAATCCTCTCGTGGTGCACGATGGCGCATACGAATGACGTGTTCGCGATCGCACACTCTCGCGTTGTTCGATGGCGCATCGAATGACGTGTTCGCGATCGCAAACTCTCGCAGGATCGCGCGGCCGGCTACCGAAATCTCGTGGCGCCCGCGAACGAATAGGAAAACCCGTCGGCGAACGCAGGAATCCCGGTAAGTCATAATCGCGCACGCTAGAATGCATTTTTAAAGCGCGAACAAGAAAATAATTCCGCTTCGCCGCGGATCGCGGAATTGATGGCAGTTCCGCGCTCTCCGCGGAACGCGAAATTGTCCAACTTCCGCAAATTCCGCGAGCGGAGCGGAATTCAATGCCCAGGCCTACTTCTAAGCGCCTCGTGAGCGCTGTGCTGGATTCCTATTTTTGCCCAGAAAAGGAGCACGAGGGCTCTGCAGCGCTGAGCTGCCGTCCAGGGAGAGGGAATCCCCGGTGTAGGGATTCCCCCGGGCTCCGTGATCGAGCGGGAGCCCACTCCGCTTATTTTTATATTTAAAATGTGGGTGCCCACCCCACATGGCTGCTTTTTATTTAATGTAAATGCGGGTGCCTACCCCGCGTTCTACTTTTTAAAATCACCGCCGCAGCCCCGGGGCCGTTGAAGAAATCTGTTCCCGGCCGCTGCAGCGCGACCAGGAAGTCAGGCACGTCTGCCTGGGACATGGGCGGAGCGAGGAGAGGAAGTCCCGCCCCGCCGCCAGAGATCCGGCCGGAGCCTCGCAGGCTCGGTGATGAAGTCCCGGGTCCCAGGACGGGGCCCGGGTGAAGGGGAGAGGTGCCGGTATGGCGGAGGGGGCACGAGGCACATTGTCGGTGCCTGCCCCCGCCGCGATTGAAGGAAAGGAGGACGGGAGCCTACCCCGCCTCCCAGAGTGCTGATGATGAGTCCCGGGTCCCAGGAGGGGGCCCGGGTGAAGAGGAGTGCGGCCGGAGCAAACAGCGACTCCGCAGGCCGCCGCAAGAGAAGTCCCGGTCCCGAGAGAGAGAGGGGACCGGGCGAAGCGAGGTAGACGCCACCGGATCCCCCAGCGAGGCTCTCATGAGTGAGAGAGCCCCGCCCGCCGCCTGTGAGGAGACTCGGCCCCCAGGAGCGGGACCGGGTGAAGAGGAGTCCCCAGAGAGCAGCCCGGTGAGTTAGAAAGGGCTGGGGGGCTCCGTGGGGACTATTGTTGGTGCCTGATCGAGGAACAGATCCTGAGCGGCCCTGTTTTGGCAACGGGCCGCTCCCACGTGGCGCATAGTTGCCTCAGAGCCCAGATGGCTCTAACAAGGGGCATAGTTTGTTTTAGAGCCTGCGTGGCTCCTACGAGGGGCGTAATTGTTTTAGAGCCTCGGTGGCTCCAACGTTTGGCTAATGATTGTTAGAGCCCCGTGTGGCTCCAGCGTTTGGGGGCATATGGTTTCGAAGCCCCGAGGGCTCCAACGCGGAGCATTCTTATTGTTTAAGGGCCAAAAGGGGCCCGTGCTTCCCCGCTCGCAATGATTTCAGCTGCCCCGCTTGCAGAGGGCAGCTGCACCGATGGGGTAATTTTATTAAAAGGGCCCCAGAGGGGGTCCCCAGGCATTGGATATTGGATACTATAATATTCACTGCCCACTGCTAATCTCGTCCCATAATGCTTTGCAGGGCCTTTGGTTGGGATTGTATTTTTGCCAATAACTGTGCTTGGGGTGGTCCTAAGAGGATGGGACCACCACTCAATCGTTCAAAAGATGTGTTTTTTGTTTTCAAGGCATCTGCTTAGTTCTCTCCCTAGGTTAGGGAGGATCCCAAAATCATCACCTCTCTCACTGCTTGTTAATTTATTGTTTTCACTTTTGTGAAATGACTATATGCATTTTTAGCATATAAAGACAGAGATATTTATTTTATCTTAACTTGCACTGTGCAAGATGCCTTTGGCATTTATTGCACAGTGCAGTCAAGCACACAGCTACGCACTACGCAATTTGCATAGCTATGTGTAGTTCAAAATGTATTTCACGTAGCTACGTGAAGTGCTACTACGCCCACGCTTATTTTAGAGCCTGCGTGGCTCCTACGAGGGGCGTAATTGTTTTAGAGCCTCGGTGGCTCCAACGTTTGGCTAATGATTGTTAGAGCCCTGTGTGGCTCCAACGTTTGGGGGCATATGGTTTCGAAGCCCCGAGGGCTCCAACGCGGGGAATTCTTATTGTTTAAGGGCCAAAAGGGGCCCGTGCTTCCCCGCTCGCAATGATTTCAGCTGCCCCGCTTGCAGAGGGCAGCTGCACCGATGGGGTAATTTTATTAAAAGGGCCCCAGAGGGGGTCCCCAGGCACAGTGGTGCCAGTTCTTCATTTGCTTCACAGCGGCGCCGCAGTTGCGGGCCGCTGCAACGAGGGGGCTATTCTATTTTTAAGCAGTCCCGACGGGGGACTTGGGGGCCATGTTGTTTCCAGAGCCCGGGTGGCTCCAACGAAGGGGGCACATTTGTTTTTAGGACCATTGAGGGCCCATCCCTCATTTTAACATTCCCAGCTGCCCAGCAAGTAGTGGGCAGCTGCACCGTTTAGGTCTTTCTCTTGCTTTAGGGGACCTGTTGAAGTTAGGGAGTGAGATGCACTCCTGTGCCCCTGACATTCACAGCTGCGCAGCACTTAGTGCCAGCTGCACCGTTTAGACCTGCGCAGATTGCGCACCCTTGACTTTCGCTGCCCTTGCAGCGCGCCCTGACTTTTGGACATAGGGCATTTGAGCCCCTGGTGAGATGGCCAGATGGCCAAGGGGACTGCTAGGTTTATAGGGCGCCAGGCCCTAATGTGATTTGTGTGTTGGTGAGCTTCTTTCCTAGGATTTATAGGCTAATGTGATTTATACCTCTGCTATGGTTCTTTCTACTATGAGGTTAGGTGCTACTGGGAGTATGTGGTGCTAGGAAATGTAAGGCATGTAGTATGCTTTACGCACCCTGTTTTGGTTACCTCTAAAATGTGGTTTTTATGCTTGTGAGGTTATTACTTCCTCATGCGTTTAGGTGGTGAGTTATTTTCCCCTGAGATTATTTCCTAATGTGATTTAGACTTAGGATGTTATTGTCTAATGCGTTTAGACTGGAGAGATAATTGCATAATGTGTTTATGCTGGTGAGGTTGGCGCATAAGGTTTTGCGCCTAATGTGATGCTGTGCATAATATGGTTTATGTTACAGGCTGATGCTAAGTACAGTGGTTGCCAGTGATTACTGGTTCTACGGTTCTGATATGTCCTACATTTATTATGTGTTCTACATCTATTACTAGGTGATGGTTCTGACAGTGGTCCACGTGGCCCTGTCATGTGTACATAATCCCCTGTAAATATTGTCCCGTGCCAGTTGGCACAGTGTATTGTATGTGAGTACTATTCTAATGTGTTTTATGATAATACAAAGGCTATTTTTATATATAACCTTGTGTGGAGTTCCTTTTGTAGTGTGCCTTGGGTGTTGTGCTGTGTGTGGGTTGCGCAAACGCTTTACACATTGCCTCCGGGATAAGCCTGACTGCTCGTGCCGTGCTACCAAGGGGGTGAGCAGGGGTTATCTTGGGTGTGTAACTCTCTTGCCCTGACTAGAGTGGTGGTTTCTGCTTGGCTTTGGCGCAAGCCTTAGCCAACCAGAAATCCCATTTCTAACATTGGTGATCAGCGGTGGGATAGGACTTGCGTTTGCGCAGTACCGCGGCGACAACTGGCTGCACTACAAAACTCTGCATTTTAGATAGTCACATGTTGGGGATTATTGGTCTAAGATTGTTTTAAGTGTCATTTCATTTGTGAAATGTGTGTTCTTGTTCCACTATGAGTTGGGTGTCCTGCCAAGGACAGAAACCAGAGAAGCTGAAGGAGTTTTGTACTGCCCTTGTGCAGACTGCTATTTATGGGGTTGGCCTGAAGCGGAAGGAGTTTTGTACTGCCCTTGTGCAGACTGCTATTTATGGGGTTGGCCTGCAGCGCAAGCTAAAGGAGTTGTTACCGCCCCTGTACTGTCTGCTAGTCCTTAGGTTGGCCTGAAGCTGAAGGAGTTGTTACTGCCCCTGTGCTGTCTACTATTTCTAGGGTTGGCCTACAGTGGTAACTTAATTGGCATGGAGTCACTAGCTCGGGAGGGTAGATCATCCCCTAAGTGCGGTGTAAGTTTTCTGGAATCCCCAGATGGGTGGGATCCAGTGGTGGCAGCGATATGTAGTCCAGTGCAGGATGTCCCATTCGGATCACTGACAGAATATAGAATGCCAAAATATCGACCTGCAAAAATATAGTGGATAAAATATAGAATGCCAAAATATCGAATTCCTATCTACAAACAGGTAAGTACAAAAATATCGAATCCAAAATACTGTTGTAAATAATATAGGGGCCCATTACGATGGCGGGCGGAAGCACTACCGCCGTGCTGGCGGATGCAAAAACCACCAGTTACCGCCGGCACGCAGCAGTCCACACGCCCGCCCAATTACGATGCGAAAAGCAGGCCAAACACCGCCGGCAAGCCAGCAACACCGTCCGCCATCAAAGTGCGCCCGCACACGTAGCGGCGCAGTACAACTGACACACACCGTCCGACGAAACACGTCCCGCCCCGGCGCATAAATTACGATGCCGCAAACAAACGGCTCCCACGGCAAAGAGACACCGCACGTGAAAGAGAGGCGGAAACACGGACGCAGAGCACGGACAACGAAGAAGCGGCACCCCGGGCATGAATCCAGCACTGCAGGCCCTTCCCATGCTTCTGCTGATGCACCACCAAGGACGCAACGTACCGCGGAGACGCAGGTAGGCACACACACAACAAGTGCACGCAAACAGCGCACACAGTGCAAGGGCGGAAAAAGCGGACAACCCCCACCAGCGCGTGCACACTACACATCCACCATTGCATCCACATATGACACACAGGCCAAATCCTAACATCGCGGAACACATGTGTACACACCACCTGGGACTAGGAACCAACCACCCCGTCACGGCCCCAAAGCGCCGATGACGCCGCCACACATGCGCACAACGCAGAGGCCAACCGCAGCGCCATGCATGCGTCGCACACAGACACAGGGACACAACCAAGCAGCACACACACCAGCCCCACCCCAAACGCACATGACACGTGACAGGCCGGCCACAGACATGTCCCCAACGCCCAATTCACGGACAACACCCAACGCCACACAAACGACGCACACATGTCAGTGAAGTCACGCAACAGCAGGACACACCCCAGTGTAACAAACATGGCGAAGCACACAGCGGCGGCAACACCAACTAGGAGAAGCAGGGCCCCTTCGGGAAGAGGAACGCCAGTACCACACTGAAAAACCCATACCACCCTGCACATATGAACAAGACACATGAAACGGAACACCAAAGAACCCGGGGACCGACAACAGGTGGCCCAAGAATTACATCCACACACAAGGCCCAACGCAGAGCGGAAAGGCAGCCTGCCGCCCACACAAGGGAGAGCAGACAGCACTGAATGACCTTCCATTCCAACACCGAAACCACAGCCCTACGACAGAAGCCGGTGAATACAGCCATTGTCCAAGAATAGACCAACACAGGCATGCCGAGGAGACCGACCACACGGCAGATAGCGCATATCACAGAAGCACACAACGGACGGGGAAGAAAGAAGAAAACACTCCCCCATGTCGGCCACATGCAAGTTAATTGGAAGGAGTCACACAGCACCGACCTTGAACTGTCTGAGAAGCATGTGGGAAGAGGGCCCGTGTCCTCCAAACAAGCCAACAGAACACAAGTCCTGTCTCCCCACGACTACACAGAGCTCACAGCAACCCCGGAGCGTGCACATTGCAGACTGCACACACAGCCGGAGCACGCCACCTCTACGAACCGCTGCGAAATGGCAACCGCAACACACCTACCCAACTACGCCGAAGAGCTCAAGCTGTACCAAACCAGCACGATACATACATTGGGATGCGATCTCCTGTCCCTGCTGAACGTAAGTTACCGACTGACTTACCGCATCACATTGTTCAGCTGCGTCATGCCCGTCTTCTACTGTCGGAGGTGTCCCTACCAGCATCCAGTCGAGATATGCCTCTCCAACCCGGCATGTCTGAAGGCGGACCTGCTACCACTACTCCTCCCTCTGGACGCACACGACAGGGCCTGCTCTGCCTATGGGGGCATGGCGTATGTGGCCAACATCGCACGCGCACTGAAATGGAACCACTGTGCCTCCACACGACGGATCATCGAGAACAGCTACATCGAATGTCACCCAGCATGCCCCATCATGGTCCTCCAAGGGACAACCTACGAACAACACCTTGACAGCCACCATCCGCTTCATTGGCTGGCAAACATGTACACCACCAATGACATGGAAGCCCTGCTGGACGGCATCGCATACCTGACAACCTGTAAATACGTCGGACCACAACGCAGGTTCCCCGAGTGACCTATGAAGTCCAACCCCGCACCCATGCTCAGCTTCCGCACGGACTGGCCAGTCACCACCACAACAGCCATACCAAACGACCGGCAACTGTAACCACACCATCAACGACATCGCCATGACATCGGATATGACCGGGACATGCACACTGTTCCCCATCACATCCAGGAACACCGCATGCATCGTGGGAGGCAGTGGCATGGGCTCTGTGCATCGCACCCACATGGACGGAACTGCACGAACAACCAGGACACGACATGGATCCAGCGCACATGGACACACACACCGCTCAGTGGACATGAATAGGTCGCCTGGAGTCTGTGGGTGCTGCACCCCTCCCACCCCCGCCCCGGGAATCCCATACCAGGACCTTTGCATGGACGACAAGTGCATACAACAACAACACGACCCCAGTGACTGTGACATGTCCAGTAACCACCACAGTGCAACAACAAGTGGCACGCCGCTGCATGCACGCAAGCACATGCCCTGATGTCATCTCACATGCACGCGTGCATGAGGAACAACCGCAGCAAACCTGTCACATGGAACTGAGATGGACTGTGCCCATGATGCCGAGCGGTCTGGTAGGCTACATGTATACCGTCTGTGTCAAAGTCCGCAGCTCCGCAGCTATACGTAAATGTACATTAGCACAGCCTTGGCCAAGCAGATGTAACCCCACACCCTATCCCATTTGTAATCATGCTCAGTATATCCTCAACATGTATTCCGCTGCCAGTAGTGTCCACTATACTGCATCACAGAGGACAGAAGACTCAATATAATGTTTGAAACCAGAACTGTCTCCGCTGACTCATTTCACAAGTACGAATGAGAGAGGATGAGAGTATGTGAAGTACACGGCAGTCGTGACATGACCATGTAGTCCACTGGTATTGGATGTCAACGCAAATGAGTAGCACTACTGTGGAAGACACACATGTGTCGTGTGAAGTCGTATGGACGCAGTGCTCAGGTGGGTGGGTGCGACGGGTAGATGCGCACATGCCAAGTTGGAGCACGCCGTGTTGGGAGGGCTCATGAACAGTACACCACCGCTTCCCTGGGCATTGTGAGAGGACACCTGTCGGGGGGAGTGAACACGTGTGTGCACAGCAGCCGGGCACACGTACAAAGCGGTACCAGGCGCACCTCAGCCCACCCTCTGTGGACAAGCTGGATCCTGTTGTGCGCCCGCCATGCCCCTTGACAAGGCACACACAGCCCCAGTCGACCAGGTGTAACCCCAACATAGTCAATCCGCACAGGCGATACAGGGCACGGGATGGCAGTGGAGCATGGTGTGTGAGAGGTCTCCTCGCGCTCCTCCTGGTCATATCACGCAGGCAATAGAACCTCAACGTCCAGCATGGCAAAAAGTCAAATGGAAGTGTAGGGGGACGCACCACAGCACGAGCAGCACTGACGTCACGGGAGGTGGCTCGCACCATCCCATCCATTGCCCATCATACCAACCACGCCACATGCCATTGCGACTAAGTGCAAGCGCGTGCGCCACCACCCCTGAGCCCTCCCCAGAGAGGCCAAAGAGTGAATGTGTGGGCCATCAGCCACAGACGGACGCGGCATGGCCGCAAGGGCAGCCACAGCCACTGGGTGTCGCAGGTGGCGGATCCGGAAGGCGAAGACTGTGATGCATAGTCCATGCAGGCCGGGTCTCCATTTGGGGCACCACGCAGGTGGACGGCGTCCCGCCACACATCATACCCTGAGACAGCCCACTCGTGCAACTGGACCCACACATACACTCCTTGCCCTCTCTGGTGCGAGCTTGGGGCTGCCTGTGCAAGCGCTAGCCTCGCAGGTGAGCATGCATATTGGGGGGCGAGGGGAGGACATGAGGGCTGGGGCGAAGATGACTGTATCACTGTCAGTTAGTACAAGGGATGACCCAGATGTGGAAAGGAAGAGACGTGTCCCGTGTGTACTGCAACTAGTCGCCAATCCAACTACCCCCATGTCCGGAATGTAAGCCCGCACCTAGGCCCGCCCATCCGCCACATCGAACATACCACCAGCACGACAACCTTCCCATTCGAAACACTGACTGGGGGTGGCGACCAGTGAACAATCATGTGTAGCCTACCCACGCGTACATGTGGGCCCTCCATGATCCATGTCACCTGCGGCAAAGACATGACATGCGCAATGAGGGAAGTGAGGAGAGCTGTCCGCCCCACGCGCAGAAGGTGCATCAGCTCCACAGACCCAGCAGCGAGTCCAGCAGGGGTCACATGTGCAGGGGCAGCTGTGCCTGGTGTGAAGGCACATGCATATAGACAGCACATCGACCAATGTGTAGTCTGCCCACATCCACAGTCCATCATCATGCGGACATAGGAATTGAACACAGGGCAACACATCTTAGCTGGTGCACCCACCGTGACCAACAATGCGCAATCATCGACGTACCCGCCCTGTGCATGGCCCCCCACCCAACGGAGGCACATCCAGTGCCACCATCCCACACACACAAGCCTTCCACGGAACATGCTGTGTCCAATGGTCAGTACAGAGTCAGCGCCCATCTGGTGGATCCTGAACAGGAGACACATGCACACACATGCCAGCTCCCACTATGTACGACTGCCACCTGGCACGTGCAATGTAACCTCTCACCTGTGACGTGTGACTGCAAGCACACAGCCGTCTTGGCATGGGGCTGTCAATGTGGACACCAGTCAATGTTTCGGGAGCTGTGATCCGTACAGTGCTGTACATAGGGTGCAGTGCTGACACCTACTACTGTCTCATATCCCCTCGTGCCACAGGTCCCACTTGTATTGGCCGCTCAGCCCGTGCCCACATCGTCGTCGTCGTGTGCCATACTCATCCAGCCTCGGAAGCAGTACCATGCTCAGCAGACACTCATGTTGCCGTGGCGTTGCCGCTTGACGAATATGCAGTCAGTCCCCATCAGCACGCCCCGCAAGTCATTGGGGCCTAGATCCCCATGTGCATGCACATGGCAGTGGTATGTCTCACTTGCCATTGCCATTGTTGGGAGACCTGTGTAAGTGTATTGTGGCCGTGCCGTCCCAGCTTGACAGCTGGGCTGTGGCCCATGTGCTTGCTCAGTCATGTCAGTGATGTGTATGCGAAATTGCTATGTGCCGTGTTGCTTTGACATGTGTCCTCTGCCATTTAACCCAGGCGGAGACCGAACATTGACCGCCCATACCAATTGCTGGCGGACATGGACGATACAGAGGTAATCAGGAAGTTTCGGCTGGACAGGCCAACTCTGCATCGACTGTGTGCCATGTTAGAGCCCCATCTCCGTCCCCGCAGGGTGTATTCCACTGCTGTCACCCCCACGGCTAAGGTGATGGCCGCCATGCATTTCTTCGCCACTGGGTCATTCCAGCACACAGTGGGCAGTGGAGGAGGGATGTCCCAGCCCATGTTCAGCAAGGTGCTGAGGGATGTACTGGCAGCCATGATGCTGTACCGGAACAGGTACATCCGATTCCCCAGGGCTCGTGAATTGGCGGCAGTGAAGGGTGCATTCTATGCCCTTGGCAGAATCCCACACGTCGTGGGAGCCATTGACTGCACTCATGTTGGCCTTGTTCCACCACAGGCCACTGAGCACCTGTACCGCAACAGGAAGCACACGCACTCCCTGAATGTGCAAGTGGTGTGCCTTGCGGACATGGTGATCACCCACGTGTGTGCAAAGTTTCCAGGCTCGGCCCATGACGCACACATAATGCGCAACAGCATCTTGCCACGACTGATGGCCAATCTGCAACAGGATCGTGGCTGTATTGTCGGTGAGTATGTGGAGTGGTGTAGCGTGCTGGTTGTGCGATGCTGTCCCCTGTCCAGTTGGAATAGCAACGGTTCTCTGTGTCCCTCACACCCAGGTGACTCTGCGTATCCGAATGGGGCATGGCTGCTCAGTCCATTGAGGAATCCTCGCACCCCAGCAGACGATCGATACAATGAGGCACATGGGAGGACCAGACGTGTGGTCGAGCGTACCTTTGGCCTCCTCAAGTCCAGGTTCAGGTGCCTGGACCGCACCGGGGATGCACTGGCGTACTCCCCACAGAAGGTGTGCCAGATAGTGGTGGCGTGCTGCATGCTGCACAATCTGGCCATTCGGAAGCAGATCCCCCTCATTGTGGATGACGGAGATCAACCAGGGCCCCAGCCCGCAGACCAGGACAGCTCGAGTGAGGTGGACAGCGGAGAGGAGGAAGCTGGGAATGTGCGCCAGCAGCTCATCGCCCGCTACTTCACTTGACGGTGAGTGTCCATGTACGACGGATGATGTGTCTGTATCTATGCAGGTGTGTGTGTGCTGTGTCAGGGTGGCCGTATGTTCACTGCGTGCAGTGTGTCAACGCTCCATGGCCAGGGTAGTATGCCACTGTTGGTGACTGTGGCATTGTGCCCTATTGCTCTGTGCGATGTGTGTACATTGCTTGTAGTTGTTGACATGTACTGTGTGATGGGTGTGTGACACACTCATTGAATGTGCTCCTGTTCTGTCTCCCACCCCTAGGTCCCTACAGGCCCTCCGGATTCCATTTCCATGCCACGCATCAGGTGCCTTTCCGCCCAAGGTGGCCGTTGTATTCCGTACAATAAAGACACAGGGCACAAACAGCAGTTAGTGAAAAAGGTGCATTTATTACAAACTGTGACATGTGATTGTGTGTAAGGTGATGACAAAAGTGGTGCGTGCAGTGACAATGAGCTGTCGGTCATGGCTGCGTGATGATCAGGGTGTACCCACTGGTTCTATGTCCATAGTCCAACACACACATGCCATCCAGATGGCTGTGTGGAGTGGGATCGTAGAGCAAGTCAATGCAGTGGCTGGTCAAGGAAGGCTGGCGGAAGGCTGGCTGGCTGCCTCACTTGCGACTGGAGCGTGCGAAGTCCTCCCGGGAGATCTGTTTCCTCTTCGGACGGCCCCTTCCACGTTTGGGAGGGGGGAGTGTGGTGGCGACCTGCTGGTGGTGGGTGAGGTGTGCTCACTGGCTGTGGACGCAGGGGAAGTGGACACTGCTGCCCGAGCCTGCGCCCTAGCAGGTGGTGGCGGAGGTGGTGTTGCTGGCCTTGCCTGTGACCCCACCGCCACCACCAGCTGGCCCATGAGGTCCACGAGTTGGTCCATACGGGACACGAATTGGCCCATATGGGCGTCCATGGACCTCAGCACCCCCAGCACCTCCCGCGTGTCAGTAGCAGACCTGGCCCATTGTCCTTGGGCCTCTTCATAGGCCCCAAGGACTCTGGCCATTTGAGGCAGGGCATGGCTCCCAGGGGAGGCTGGCGTTTCCCTGACCCTGCTCCTCCTACCAGTCCTGCTGCCACCGGCCTGCCCACTAGCCACATTGCTCACCACGGTCCTCGCTGTGGCTCCCAGGGTGGATCCAGTCGGCCGGGCCACCACCTGCGCTGGGGCTGGTGCCAGCGAAGACGTGGTGGTGGTGGAGGCGGTGGTGGTCGGTGCGGCGATGGTGGCGGTTGCGGCAGTGGTAGTGGCCGCAATGACCGTGGGTGTGGCCGCAACGACAGTGGCAGCAGGGGACTGGGACTGTTCAGCATCCCTGGATGATGGGTTGGTGGGTAGGAGGGGTCCTGGGGAGCGGCTGGGCCCTGCCACGCCAGATGGGCCAGCTTGGTGGTCCGTGTCCGAAGAGGTGGACAGATCCTCCAGATCCGTGTGTCCTCGTTGGGGGCTTGTAGGCTGGCTGTGCTGGCTGCTGTCTCCATCCCCAGCGTCCAGCAGTTCGTCACCTGTGGAGAGAATGAGATTTGTTATTGTGTTGCACCTGGCGAAGTATGTATTAGTCGTCTGACATTGGCAGTTCGTGCAATCTCGTACATGGGTTTCCCGGAGGCGAGTGTGTGGCTGTGGCATCTGTAGGTGTGTGTGCTAGGCAATGGGACTGTGTGCTGTGCACATGTGGCATGGGACGGATTGGCCATGCCGATGGGTGTGTTGCTTTGCCCCTACTCATTGTGACTCTGGTGTATGCGGGCTCCTGGCCCATCCTGGGTCTGGTTTGTACTTTGCTTTTGGAGTTCAAATGGAACGCTTAGGAACGCATATGGCAACATGGGGGCCATGCCCCAGATTCGCATTTGGGATGGAATATGCTTTTGGGGTTCAAATGGAACGCTTAGGAACGCATATGGCAACATGGGGGCCATGCCCCAGATTCGCATTTGGGAGGGAATATGCTTTTGGGGTTCAAATGGAACGCTTAGGAACGCATATGGCAACATGGGGGCCATGCCCCAGATTCGCATTTGGGATGGAATATGCTTTTGGGGTTCAAATGGAACGCTTAGGAACGCATATGGCAACATGGGGGCCATGCCCCAGATTCGCATTTGGGATGGAATATGCTTTTGGGGTTCAAATGGAACGCTTAGGAACGCATATGGCAACATGGGGGCCATGCCCCAGATTCGCATTTGGGAGGGTATATGCTTTTGGGGTACATGCTGTGAGCCATGGGTGCCGAACGTGACATGTGTTGTGGCAGCATGACAGTGCATGGTCTGAGGTGTGTGCATGCCTGACATGCCCTGCATATTTGCTGTCTGTTGTGGTTACTGGACATGGCATTGGACGCATCGTTATGAGTGAGTGATAGTTGTGTGCCAGCCAACGTATTGCAGTTGTCCCATCTCCTTGGTGTGCGTGCTGCCCTGTGCCATGTGCATCACTGCAGTGCTCGGGGGGTGTGGCCCATGTTGTGTGTTGTTGCTCACAGTGTGTCGTGCGCTTAATTGACTTCTGGCACATGGTTGGTCATGGGCATGTGTCTTAGCGTGACTGCTGTATGTGTGGCAGCTGTGCGGATGACATGCCTTTCATGAGACTGGGGCTGACGGATGGGATGGATGGTATGTTGTATGTGCATGGTGTGTCTGTGTGTTTGATGGGTTCAGTGGTGTTCGTGTGCATTTCTGTTGTTCCGCTCTGTTGCGTCTAGTGTTGTTTGTCTTACATAGGCGTAGTTGTGGGGTGTGTGGTTGACAGGCAGTGGGGGCTACATGGACAGGACTTCAATGGTGTTTCGGTTGTGTGTGATGAGTTGCACAGTGGCTGCCGTGTGGGACTATGTTCAGTGTGGCTTGTGCATGCAGACGTGGCTCCTTGGGTGTTGCTATGTCTGTGATGGGTCATGTGGGGTGTGAGTCTGCTGTTCATGTCCGTGTGCACATTGTTCACTTGTTCGTGACGGTGGGCGGTGCTGCGTGTTCGTGTGCTACGTGACATGTCCCATGTGTTGGTGGTGTTATGGTCCTCATGCCTCCAGTAATCCAGCCCTGTCCAGTTTCCCACCTGCAAGTTGTTCGTGCGTGCACTGTACTGGATGCCACATGGCTCTTAGCGGGGGGTGCTCCATGTTGCAGGTCTGTGGGGGTGGGGGGTGTAGTGGGTCGTGGGGGTGGCTGTACACCCACTGACACCGATTGCTGTGGACCGTGATGTCTGCCTTTCGGCTGTCGTTGTGCACTGCGGTGGCTGACACGTGGTGTGGGGTGTGGGGATGCTCCTCCTTGCTGTGCTGTGGGACTGGGGCCTGGTGTGTGTTGTACTTGGGCTGTCCACCGTCCCACCCACTGCACTTTGTGTTCCTGCCACTTACCTGTTACTTGTCGGTTGGTGCAGCTGTGCCTGACACATGGGTGTGGGGAGTGCTCCACCTTGCTGGTCTGTGGGAGTGGGGGCCTGGTGGGTGTTGTACTTCAGCTGTCCCCCTCCGACCCACTGCACTTTGTGTTCCTGCCACTTACCTGTTACTTGTCAGTTGGTGCAGCTGTGGCGGACACATGGGTGTGGTGGGTGCTCGTTGTGGCGCTTCTGGCATATTTGGGGACCTGTTGGTGGTTACGTGGCTGGCTTAGTGTACACATGTCCCCACGCATCTTGCAGTTGTTCGGTTTGGGCTGTGTGTGGTGGTGTCTGTTGCATGTGTGTGTGATGTGTTGTGTATTGTGTGCTGGACATGGGGGTGTTTGTCCCTGGGAGCTGTGGCATGGTGGTTGCGCATGTGAGTACATAGCGGTGTGCTGGTATACATTAGTTTGTACTTACCAGCCTCCACTCCCCCTGCTAATCCGGCGAGGATCTCCGGATGTATTACGACTCGCACCTTCTCCTCCCACGCTTTGAAGGTCTTAAAGAGCGCGGGATTCCCTCCGCCAGTGACGGCAGCCAGCTCTCTGTTTTTGCCCTCCTTCTTCTTGACCAGGCTCTTTACGTCATTCCAACGTTTGTTTATCTCGGTTCTGTTCCTGGGCAGGGTCCCGACTGCATTGACCTGGTCTACGATCCGGGTCCACATTCTGTTTCTGGTGGCTAGTGGTGTGTGCTGGACCATGTTCCCATAGATTTGTGGGTACACCTTGATGATCTCGTCGACCATGACCGTCAGCTCCATGGGCGTGAACTTGGGCATCCTTTGTGGTGCCATGGTGTTTGTGGTGCTGGTGCGGTGTGTGTTGTGTAATGTGCAGGGGGTTTGTGGTGCCGGTGTTTGGTGGTGGTGGTGGTGGTGGTTGTGATGTGTGCGTTTCTGTGGTGTGCTGCTGTCCTTGCTGTGTCACTGTGTCCTCTCCTCTCCTCTCTGGTTTGCAATGTAGCAAGGGGTTGTGGTCTGTGGGAGTGCTGCTTTTGTACTCACCTATGTGGGTGTGTCCTCATGGTCTGTTGTTTTCAGGTGTGTTGTGTCTGGGGTTCTGGCCTTTGTATTTTTTGTTTGTCCGGGGGGTGTTTTCGGGATGTGTACTGTGCTTGTGTATTTGTGCGTGCCTTGCTGTGTGGACTTGTTGGCCATGTTGTGTGCTATTGGTTTTGTGTGCGGATGGTTTCTGTGCAGGTACGTGGGCGCCATGGCTTCTGCCGTGTCGATTCTCATCGGCGTTGTTTGCGCTGGCGGGCGGTATTTTTGTTGTTTTTCCGCGCTCATGGCGGTGCGATCGTAATTTCACGTGCGGTGTGTCGGCCGTGTGGGCGGGCGGTTTTGTGTTGTCGTGCGTGTTTCCGTCCGTGGCGGGCGGTTTGACTCCGACTCGGACGATGGCGGGCGGTATTTTGTATGATTTTTCCGCCGATGGCGGTTTTCAGTTTGTGTACTCATAATGGCGTGGTCGGTGTTCAGGCGGTGTGTGCGGGCGGATTTTTGCCGCTTCCATGCCTGGCGGATTTTTTTACGCCGGGTATCGTAATGTGCCCCATAGTTTGTTAAAATATCGAATATTTTTAATGTATTAAAAGTAATGTAAAATTAATAAAATAATAAATATAATTAACTGAAACATACTTAAAAATACTTAAATAACCTTAAAATTAATAAATAATTAATGTAAGTTATAAAAAAATAAACATACATTTTTATTTTTTAATACATATATATATTAACTTAATATTAATAAAAAATATTCAATATTTTTAGCGTAGGATAGCGCAAGGGTAAAATTTACTATTATCACTCCAGAGAGTGCAACAGTAAGGAAAGTGTTGGATAGCGTAGGGGTAAAAATTACTATTTCCACTCCAGTGAGTGCAACAGTAGGGAAAGCGTTGGATAGCGTAGGGGTAAAAATTACTATTCCCACTCCAAAGAGTGCAACAGTAAGGAAAGCGTTGGATAGCGGAGGGGTAAAAATTACTATTCCCACTCCAGTGAGTGCAACAGTAGGGAATGCGTTGGATAGCGTAGGGGTAAAAATTACTTTTCCCACTCCAGAGAGTGCAACAGTAGGGAAAGCGTTGGATAGCGGGAGGGTAAAAATTACTATTCCCACTCCAGTGAGTGCAACAGTAGGGAAAGCGTTGGATAGCGGGAGGGTAAAAATTACTATTCCCACTCCAGTGAGTGCAACAGTAGGGAAAGCGTTGGTTAGCGGGAGGGTAAAAATTACTATTCCCACTCCAGTAAGTGCAACAGTAGGAAAAGCATTGGATAGCGTAGGGGTAAAAATTACTATTCCCACTCCAGAGAGTGCAACAGTAGGGAAAGCGTTGGATAGCGTAGGGGTAAAAATTACTATTCCGACTCCAGTGAGTGCAACAGTAGGGAAAGCGTTGGATAGCATAGGGGTAAAAATTACTATTCCCACTCCAGAGAGTGCAACAGTAAGGAAAGCATTGGATAGCGTAGGGGTAAAAATTACTATTCCAACTCCAGTGACTGCAACAGTAGGGAAAGCGTTAGATAGCGTAGGGGTAAAAATTACTATTCCCACTCCAGTGAGTGCAACAGTAGGGAAAGTAATGATTTAATATTTAAATAAAAATAAATTAATTATCAATACCAATAAAAAATTAATTACAATTAACTACCAATTACAAAATATTTAATAATTAATTAATTATAAATACCAATAAATATTATTTATTAAAAATTAATTACCTATTAATAATTAATCAACAACCAATTAATTTTCAATACCAAAAATGTAATAAGTAATAAAAAATTACCAATTAATAATTAATTAACAATAAATTAATCAATACACAAAAAGAATTTCAATAATTACTTAATTACAATTAAATTACTTCCCACCCTATTCCCCTATAAACCCACAACCTGCTCCGAATAATAAATTAATACAATTAACATAATTATCAATTAATCAATTAATAAAAATTAATTACCAATTAATAAAAATGAATTACCAATTAATAATTAATTAACAATAAATTAATTATCAATCCCAATAAATAAAAATAAATATTTTCTTAATTACAATTAAATTACTTCCCACCCTATTCCCCTATAAACCCACAACCCGCTCCGAATAATAAATTAATACAATTAACATAATTATCAATTAATCAATTAATAAAAATTAATTACCAATTAATAAAAATTAATTACCAATTAATAATTAATTAACAATAAATTAATTATCAATACCAATAAATAAAAATACATATTTTCTTAATTACAATTAAATTACTTCCCACCCTATTCCCCTATAAACCTACAACCCACTACAGAACTAAAACGCAAAATTAAATTAAAAAGAATTAATAATTCCTAAAAATTAATATTTAATTTACTATAATTAAATTACTTCCCACCCTATTCCCCTATGAACCCACAACCCGCTACAGAATTAAATTACGCAAAAATAATTTTACATACATTTCGTAACTTTAAAAAATATTAAACATACATTACAAAAATAATATACATTTTTAACTCATATACTAACATACTAAACACTTACAAAAATTCGATATTATTAAAAATTCGATATTTTTTAATGCCTATATTATGTACTTCTATATTTTAAAAATCGATATTACTTACCTTCATTTCGATATTATTAACCACTATATTATGTCCATTCGATATTATGTCCATTCTATATTTTGAATTCGATATTCTGTCCATTCTATATATTTTTTTCGATATTATGTCTATTTACCGTCCCATTCCCAGTTCCCCGAGGATGGTACCTGGTCCCCGGTTAAGGAGGGGGCAGGTTGAGATTCAGGGACAGTAAGAATATGTCTCACCAGTCTTGTGGGGGGGAGTGTGGATGAATGTTGTGATGCACTGGATGTTCGAGTGATTGGTTGTTTTTCTGTGTTGGGGAGTGACCCTAGAAGAATGGTGCAGGTGTCTCGATAACCCTCGCGGTTTAAGATGGTTCAGAGTAGCCCAGCTAGGTGCCCTTATAGTGAGGAGGTTGTAGGGACTCACATCCTGTCTCGCAGGAGAAGGACTGAGATTGGGCTGTGTCCCGAAGTGCCCACACCTCAGTCTCCAGTACTGGTTGGTTCCATGAGGGAACACCAGGTAGGGAGCCTAGTCTGTCCTGTTGGACTGTTCTTCGAGGTGGTTTTTCCCGTTTTAGGTGAGCTGGGAGTGCCTGTAATCAGACCTCCAGCAGTTCTAGTGTCTGGCAGTACCGCTCCAGTTGGGAGGGTGCAGAGGTCCAGTTTTGAGGGGTGAGAGGGGGAAAGAGTCCCCAGTGGGAACCAGTGGGTCAGGGGCCAGCCAGAAGGGCTGAGTCGCCAATGATTGACCATGGTGAGCGCCACTTCTGTCCTGGAGCATCTTCACGCACTGTCAGAGGGACAGGAGGTCGTGAGCTCTGCGCCAGGCAGACTGTCACATGACACATTAGTGAGGTGTCACCCTCGGGAGAGTATATGTGCTCCCAGGAAGTCCTGGTTCTCCGGGCGATTGTGAGGTAGTACCCCCCTGAACGCGGGTGGGGTCCAGTTTTGAGGGGTGAGAGGGGGAAAGAGTCCCCAGTGGGAACCAGTGGGTCAGGGGCCAGCCAGAAGGGCTGAGTCGCCAATGATTGACCATGGTGAGCGCCACTTCTGTCCTGGAGCATCTTCACACACTGTCAGAGGGACAGGAGGTCGTATGTTCTGCGCCAGGCAGACTGTCACATGACACATTAGTGAGGTGTCACCCTCGGGAGAGTATATGTGTTCCCAGGAAGTCCTGGTTCTCCGGGCAATTGTGAGGTAGTACCCCCTGAACGCAGGTGGGGTCCGGTTTCGAGGGTTGAGAGGGGAAAGAGTCCCCAGTGGGGACCAGTGGGTCAGGGGCCAGCCAGAATGGCTGAGTCGCCAATCATTGACCATGGTGTGCGCCACTTCTGTCCTGGCACATCTTCACGCACTGTCAGAGGGACAGGAGGTCGTGAGCTCTGCGCCAGGCAGACTGTCACACGACACGCTAGGGATGTGTCACCTTTGTGAAGTCCTGGTTTTCCAGGCATCTGACCCAAGAGGTACGTCCCTGGGTTGGGGAGCCAGTAGCCGGTGTTTCCGGATCTGGACGGCAGGGCGACTGTAGTCAGTGTCCTGGCCGGTTTGCCTTCTAGGGGGTACCACTCCAGTTGGGAGGGTATCGTAGTCTGGAAGGGGGTGCAGAGGGAGGGAGTCCTCGCCTCTGACCCCGGCGCAGCCGGTGAATATGGATCCCAGGTGGTAGACCAGTTGAGGGAGAGAGGTCCTGAACTGGTGGGAGAGTTGTGTTCTGGTGGGTGCTTCCCCTGGGAGGGTGCGTAACCCCAGAAGAGAGGTAGGGTGAGGAGATGCTTCGCCCGTGACTTCTGGTCAGCCTGAGGGTGGGGACCCTAGGTTGAGGGACCAGTGGTAGTTTGGAACTACACTGAGGGAGAGTGGAGAATGGCTATTGTATGCCAGGGGTTACTGCCCCTCACTCTGGATTGGCAAGGACCAGTGACATCTGGGTGGCCTAGGGCCTGGTCCTGGCCGTGGACAACTAAGGAGTACCGGTGGGGTAGCCTAGTTGGTCCTGAGTTTTTTTTCTTTTTTTTTTCTTTTTCTCTTAGATGGATTCCATGGGTTCCAAATGGCGTAGGACCGGAGGGTGTCCCTGCAGTTGCGGGCCCGCGTCCGTGTTCTATCGCCCCAAGCAGGGAAGCCCATCATGGTGGTGATTGGTCTACCCTGCGTTTTGGCTTGTAGGGGGTTGTGTTGGACCTGGCCCTTTTTGGCAGGTTCACCCCTGAACTTTTTGCCTGTCCCTTAGCCTTTTCCCTGTGTAGTGTTGGTGATTTTAGGCCTCTGGGCACTTTAGCACTGTGGCCCAGTGTAAAGTGCGTGCGCGCTGTGTGCGTGTGTAGTAAGCTTGGCCTGCCCTCCCATAGAAATGCATGGGGGATAGTGTGCCTGTGGTAA
Organism: Calotriton arnoldi; assembly: GCA_963921515.1. Taxonomy (NCBI): domain Eukaryota; kingdom Metazoa; phylum Chordata; class Amphibia; order Caudata; family Salamandridae; genus Calotriton; species Calotriton arnoldi. Next base: position 903,541 of record CAWUFW010006484.1, read on the forward strand.
TTCCTGGTATGAAAGGTGCAGTGTGGTCAAGTCTAGTATGTATGAATTCGTGAGAATAAATGCTGCGCAATGGTGTGCGCAGATTCATTGTGACTGGTGTAGAAATGCCACTTTTAGAAGTTGGCCTTTATGTGTGCTCTGAGTCTGCCTGCCTGATGTGGATTGCATGTCTGGCTCTGTGAGTGACAGGGGCTGGGAGGTGTGTGTGGCTCCAGGAGGGGCAGGGTGAGCCAGCGCTGGGCTGACTGGGACACCTGAGCTGAGAGTGGTGGGAGGAGAGATCCCCTGACCCTGAAGAGGATGTTGCCTGCCCTGTACAATGCTGGCTCCACCTCCTGTGGTGCGTCTGATGTCCCTAGCCTGTCCTGTGAAAGGAGAGAGGAGCTGAGCAAAACAAAGTGCTCCAAAGCTCCCCCCAAACCAGTTGCGTCTGGTTTTTCCCCAGCCCTGTGCTGTGTCACAAAGGGATTTTGGTGTATAAAAGAAGGGGCTGTGACCCCATGAAGTTGTTCAGTTCTGCAGGTCTGTCCCTGCCAGGGCGTGCTGCTGCTGGGGCCCAGGGGGGGGGCTACCATGAGGGCTTGCCTCCCTGGGCCCTCATTGCCCCTTCAGCTAAGGACTTATTCTTTTCACTGCAGGACCTTTGCCTGCTTCTAAGCGCCTCGTGAGCGCTGTGCTGGATTCCTATTTTTGCCCAGAAAAGGAGCACGAGGGCTCCACAGCGCTGAGCTGCCGTCCAGGGAGAGGGAATCCCCGGTGTAGGGATTCCCCCGGGCTCCGTGATCGAGCGGGAGCCCACTCCGCTTATTTTTATATTTAAAACGTGGGTGCCCAAACCACATGGCTACTTTTTATTTAATGTAAATGCGGGTGCCTACCCCGAGTTCTACTTTTTAAAATCACCGCCGCAGCCCCGGGGCCGCCGAAGAAATCTGTTCCCGGCCGCTGCAGCGCGACCAGGAAGTCAGGCACGTCTGCCTGGGACATGGGCGGAGCGAGGAGTGGAAGTCCCGCCCCGCGGCCAGAGATCCGGCCGGAGCCTCGCAGGCTCGGTGATGAAGTCCCGGGTCCCAGGACGGGGCCCGGGTGAAGGGGAGAGGTGCCGGTATGGCGGAGGGGGCACGAGGCACATTGTCGGTGCCTGCCCCCGCCGCGATTGAAGGAAAGGAGGACGGGAGCCTACCCCGCCTCCCAGAGTGCTGATGATGAGTCCTGGGTCCCAGGAGGGGGCCCGGGTGAAGAGGAGTGCGGCCGGAGCAAACAGCGACTCCGCAGGCCGCCGCAAGAGAAGTCCTGGTCCCGAGAGAGAGAGGGGACCGGGCGAAGCGAGGTAGACGCCACCGGATCCCCCAGCGAGGCTCTCATGAGTGAGAGAGCCCCGCCCGCCGCCTGTGAGGAGACCCGGCCCCCAGGAGCGGGACCGGGTGAAGAGGAGTCCCCAGAGAGCAGCCCGGTGAGTTAGAAAGGGCTGGGGGGCTCCGTGGGGACTATTGTTGGTGCCTGATCGAGGCACAGATCTTGAGCAGCCCCGTTTTGGCAGCGGGCCGCTCCCACGTGGCGCATAGTTGCCTCAGAGCCCAGATGGCTCTAACAAGGGGCATAGTTTGTTTTAGAGTAACCCTGGGCATAATACTACGCTACGCTCACGGAGCATGCAAAGTTTGTGCTACTACGCACTACGCAACTTGCACGTAGCAGAGTGAAAAACTGTGCTAATTGACGTAGCATAGCAGAAGAATAACAAACACCCACAAACGCTTTGATAAAGCAATTTTTTATGCTAAAATGCATATAACCAATTCACAAAAGTGAACTTTGACAATAAAATATCAAGCAATGAGAGAGGTGAGGATTTTGGGGTCCCCCCTAACCTAGGGGGAGGACCAAGCAGATGCCTTGAACACAAAAAGCATATCATGTGAACGATTCAGTGGTGGTCCCTTCCTCCTAGGACCACCCCAAGTACAGTTATGGGCAAAAATACAATCCCAACCAAAGGCCCTGCAAAGCATTATGGGACGAGATTAGCAGTGGGCAGTGAATATTATAGTGTCCAATATCAAAATAATTCTACAAAGAGCTGCAGTTCAACTAGTCTACTAGATGTCCCTCATGAGTCAAATGCAAAAGCATTGAAATTATTAATACATCAAGCTGCAGTTCCACTAGTCGTTACTAGATGTCCCTCACGAGTCAAATGCAAAAGCATTGAAACCCTTTCATGAAGCTTTTGCATTTGACTCGTGAGGGACATCTAGTAACGACTAGTGGAACTGCAGCTCTTTGTAGAATTATTTTGATATTGGATACTATAATATTCACTGCCCACTGCTAATCTCGTCCCATAATGCTTTGCAGGGCCTTTGGTTGGTATTGTATTTTTGCCAATAACTGTGCTTGGGGTGGTCCTAAGAGGATGGGACCACCACTGAATCGTTCAAAAGATGTGTTTTTTGTTTTCAAGGCATCTGCTTAGTTCTCTCCCTAGGTTAGGGAGGATCCCAAAATCATCACCTCTCTCACTGCTTGTTAATTTATTGTTTTCACTTTTGTGAAATGACTATATGCATTTTTAGTATATAAAGACAGAGATATTTATTTTATCTTAACTTGCACTGTGCAAGATGCCTTTGGCATTTATTGTACAGTGCAGTCAAGCACACAGCTATGCACTACGCACTTTGCATAGCTACGTGTAGTTCAAAATGTATTTCACGTAGCTACGTGAAGTGCTACTACGCCCAGGCTTATTTTAGAGCCTGCGTGGCTCCTACGAGGGGCGTAATTGTTTTAGAGCCTCGGTGGCTCCAACGTTTGGCTAATGATTGTTAGAGCCCTGTGTGGCTCCAACGTTTGGGGGCATATGGTTTCGAAGCCCCGAGGGCTCCAACGCGGGGCATTCTTATTGTTTAAGGGCCAAAAGGGGCCCGTGCTTCCCCGCTCGCAATGATTTCAGCTGCCCCGCTTGCAGAGGGCAGCTGCACCGATGGGGTAATTTTATTAAAAGGGCCCCAGAGGGGGTCCCCAGGCACAGTGGTGCCAGTTCTTCATTTGCTTCACAGCGGCGCCGCAGTTGCGGGCCGCTGCAACGAGGGGGCTATTCTATTTTTAACCAGTCCCGACGGGGGACTTGGGGGCCATGTTGTTTCCAGAGCCCGGGTGGCTCCAACGAAGGGGCACATTTGTTTTTAGGACCATTGAGGGCCCATGCCTCATTTTAACATTCCCAGCTGCCCAGCAAGTAGTGGGCAGCTGCACCGCTTAGGTCTTTCTCTTTGCTTTAGGGGACCTGTTGAAGTTAGGAGTGAGATGCACTCCTGTGCCCCTGACATTCACAGCTGCGCAGCACTTAGTGCCAGCTGCACCGTTTAGACCTGCGCAGATTGCGCACCCTTGACTTTCGCTGCCCTTGCAGCGCGCCCTGACTTTTGGACATAGGGCATTTGAGCCCCTGGTGAGATGGCCAGCTGGCCAAGGGGACTGCTAGGTTTATAGGGCGCCAGGCCCTAATGTGATTTGTGTGTTGGTGAGCTTCTTTCCTAGGATTTATAGGCTAATGTGATTTATACCTCTGCTATGGTTCTTTCTACTATGAGGTTAGGTGCTACTGGGAGTATGTGGTGCTAGGAAATGTAAGGCATGTAGTATGCTTTACGCAACCTGTTTTGGTTACCTCTAAAATGTGGTTTTTATGCTTGTGAGGTTATTACTTCCTCATGCGTTTAGGTGGTGAGTTATTTTCCCCTGAGATTATTTCCTAATGTGATTTAGACTTAGGATGTTATTGTCTAATGCGTTTAGACTGGAGAGATAATTGCATAATGTGTTTATGCTGGTGAGGTTGTCGCATAAGGTTTTGCGCCTAATGTGATGCTGTGCATAATATGGTTTATGTTACAGGCTGATGCTAAGTACAGTGGTTGCCAGTGATTACTGGTTGTACGGTTCTGATATATCCTACATTTATTATGTGTTCTACATCTATTACTAGGTGATGGTTCTGACAGTGGTCCACGTGGCCCTGTCATGTGTACATAATCCCCTGTAAATATTGTCCCGTGCCAGTTGGCACAGTGTATTGTATGTGAGTACTATTCTAATGTGTTTTATGATAATACAAAGGCTATTTTTATATATAACCTTGTGTGGAGTTCCTTTTGTAGTATGCCTTGGGTGTTGTGCTGTGTGTGGGTTGCGCAAACGCTTTACACATTGCCTCCGGGATAAGCCTGACTGCTCGTGCCGTGCTACCAAGGGGGTGAGCAGGGGTTATCTTGGGTGTGTAACTCTCTTGCCCTGACTAGAGTGGTGGTTTCTGCTTGGCTTTGGCGCAAGCCTTAGCCAACCAGAAATCCCATTTCTAACAACATCTATATTAAGTTATGTTCTTACCTTCACAACCACCAGAAATGCACAATGAATACAATCATTGACACCGTCACATGCACAAAATAGCTGTAAGCCATACAGTTGGCTATGCCTTGATATCTCAAAAGTACATATATATCAATCATAATCATACTTTGACACAAGGCCAAAATTGCACTAGACACAACTGTGATAATCTTACACTCACAAAAATTGTAATTTTGTTTATATAGCACTTACTACCCCTGACAAGGCATTGAAACACTTTACGCCAGCAGCACACTGCACCAGGAACCCAATGTTAGTGGTTAGTCCAGTGTTTATTGGTTATAATTGGTTATTGGAATTAATCTTGTACTCTCAAGGGACACATTCCATGCATTTCCCTTCATTTCTTTGTAGTAGACGAAATTATTAGGACTTAGGTGTGATCATTAGCAATGGTATATGAGTTCATGAAGATGGTTGGTGGGATTCATAAATTAGCTAGAGGAGATGCAGGTGTCTTACTTACAAAGGAGTTTGTTATAATTTTTTAAAAGAGATGTGGACAATTTTTAGAAATGTATCAATAGAGATTGAGGCAAACACATCTGACAGAGTAGGCTGTGTTCAAAGAAAGGAGCAGTGCAGGGATACAAAGTGTAAGAAATTGGGTTATTGGTCAAGAAGAGGTGGAAGCCTCACTCAGACGACAACCACAAATCTTGTCATGGTGAACCACAAAAGTCACTAAATTAACCCGTACTCCACCCTCTGGTAGCTTGATACAAAAGCAGTCAGGCTTAGCTTAGAGGTAAAGGATTTATGCAGCACACAAACAGTAATAAAGTAAAAACACAACACAAGAAAAAGCTGAATCTAATTTAGTAAAATAGAATACATTTTAATAATAAATAAAATGATACCAAAAATCCAATGAGCAGAACTGGAGATATAATTTTTTTGTGTGAAAATAGTGCCTAAACACATAGAGTGCCACTCACACTATCTGGTCACGCTAGGCTGGGGGAAGTGCCAAATTCAGGCCGACCACTATGTTGCATGGGTCGGATAGATGTAGGCACCCGGGCATTTAGCTTGCCACTTGCCAGTGGCCTCCAGTTCCTGCTTGTTCCAACCTGATCCAGTTGCCGCCTTTTGACCAAGTGACACCGCCACTGCCCAGGTTTTCCTGCCCAGGTTTTTCCCACTAACTGCTCCTTCTTCCAACAGAAGCCCCGCCCACCTTAGGACCTACTTCATTCAGGTCACAGCATGGTCGCGCAGTGGATGCGCACAGCGGGCATACCAAAGGCAAGGCCATCTGCGGCCATCCATGCCTGGACCGCGCCTAGTGCCAGGAACCTTGGCCCCACAACCATCCAACACAACACCGCAACCACAGCCACCACTGGAGTCAATAAATGCTCCCCCTAATCCTCTATTTTAAACAACAAGGGAACCAAAAGGGCAGTACGCAAGGGACCTTCGGTATTTAAACAATTTCCAAACACAGTGGTCCCTAGACAATTATAAATTTAAGGCAGAAAGTAAACATATACTAAATAGACTATATGTTCTTTGTCCAGCCGGACAGACATTTAATATTTAAATAAGTGCATAGAAGAAAATACATGTACAATTACAAGTGGGACACAACCTGCGTCCAACTCACAACCATAGACAAACAACATAAAGTAGGGAAGGTTTTCAGGCAAGGGGAATGTGTCTGCATATCATAGAATTAACAAAATTAACAGACTTCAGTAACATAGGAATACCATTGCACAATATAATTCACAATATTTGCATGCATATGGTATACAGGGTGTCGACGACGTTTCGATCCCTAGGGGGAATTCATGGGATCATCTTCAGGACATAAGAAATTTTCATGCCTGTATACGAGCAATTCTAGACATTAATTGCATGTCAGAATTAACACGAAGGATTGCGGCACATGTTCCGGTAGCTATCCGAGAATCGGAGTTAGGCGACCTGAATAGGTATCCAGTGAGTAAAAAAGCTCCAAGGTGCCGGGACCGCGGGAAGGCGAAAACAAATTTATTCAACGTGGCGAAAAGGAATAACTGTCATGGAGGGGTTCGGGAGTAAGTCGTGTGGCGATCCACGTGGCGGGTGAGATTAACCGTCCCGAAGGACCGAGTTAACCTCGGGTCCAATCCATATAGCGCGGTGCCATTTGGTGAATCAGTGCTCGATGTCAAAACGGCACCGCGCTATATGGATTGGACCCGAGGTTAACTCGGTCCTTCGGGACGGTTAATCTCACCCGCCACGTGGATCGCCACACTTGACTTACTCCCGAACCCCTCCATGACAGTTATTCCTTTTCGCCACGTTGAATAAATTCATCGTTTTCGCCTTCCCGCGGTCCCGGCCCCTTGGAGCTTTTTTACTCACTGGATACCTATTCAGGTCGCCTAACTCCGATTCTCGGATAGCTACTGGAACATGTGCCGCAATCCTTCGTGTTAATTCTGACATGCAATTAATGTCTAGAATTGCTCGTACACAGGCATGCAAATTTCTTATGTCCTGAAGATGATCCCATGAATTCCCCCTAGGGATCAAAACGTCGTCGACACCCTGTATACCAGCTTCATGCAAATATTGTGAATTATATTGTGCAATGGTATTCCTATGTGACTGAAGTCTGTTAATTTTGTTAATTCTATGATATGCAGACACATTCCCCTTGCCTGAAAACCTTCCCTACTTTATGTTGTTTGTCTATGGTTGTGAGTTGGACGCAGGTTGTGTCCCACTTGTAATTGTACATGTATTTTCTTCTATGCACTTATTTAAATATTAAATGTCTGTCCGGCTGGACAAAGAACATATAGTCTATTTAGTATATGTTTACTTTCTGCCTTAAATTTATAATTGTCTAGGGACCACTGTCTTTGGAAATTATTCCCCCTAATCCTCTGACATCCTCGGCGACCTCAACAACACACACCGGCAAACAAGCTGTTGTCACGCATCCCCTAGAACCATAGTAAGAGCTTTCTCCCGCACCCATTGTCATTTGGCATGTGACACCTCAGACTCTGACATTACTTCTTCCAAACAACCTAAGTATGCCACCACCCCGCACCAACTGTTCGCCATGCTCCTCAACGTCTGAGCCCTTGGAAAACCCTCCACCAAAATCTGAGATTGCACCAACAGCAACACACCTGACCTTCTCTTTCTGACCAAAACATGGCTCAACCCAGGCTCCAACCTGGACATCGCCGCTGCTATCCCACCTGCCTACAAAATCATACACAAGGACCGAACCCACAAACCAGACAGAGGATATGTGATCATTTACAAAAACACAATTGACTGCACAACCTCCACAGACTCCGACACCAACCTCATGGAATACCTCCATTTCAAAATACAAACAGATTACGATGTCACCCTTAAGGGAACCCTCATCTACGGTCTCCCGAGCAAAATTCTGCAACCTACTTGGCGACATCAATTTCTACCTAGAAGACACCTCAGACCCTAACTCCACAGCCCTCCTCAACAGCCTCAGCAAACTTGGACTCACTCAGCTCGTCCAATGACCAACCCACACAGCAGGCCACACCCTCAACCTTATTTTCTCCTCCAACAACAGGATCACCACCACCCACATGACTCAGCTCTCATGATCACCTTCAACATATATTTCAAAATACCCACCCACCAAGCCCCCCCACCAGAAAAATCCAAAGCACCATCAAGACACTGGGGCAAAATATCCAAAGAAAACTGGACCAAGACCCTACAGGAACTCCTACCCAGCCACACCGGGAACCTCGATGTCGACAGCAAGCTCTTCAATAAATGTCTGACCGACTGTGCCAACCGCACCACTCCCACAAGAAACAAGACCTCCAAAAACAACAAATGACCCAGCTGGTACACAAACAATCTCAGGGAGTCCAAGTGCAGCTGCAAACAACTTGAGAGAAAATGGAGACTCAACAAAAACACCAATGCAAGATCCACATACAAAGCCACCCTGAACCTCTACCACCAACAACTATGAGATGCAAAGAAAAGGCCCTAACTCTCAGACTCAAAGCCAGCTCAAACAATGGCAAAAAACTCTTCACCATCGTCAAGGAGTTTTCCTATCTCGCAGCTGCCAACAACGACATCATTGCATACCAAGCACTATGTATCAACCTGTCAAGCATCTTTGAACTGAAGATTGCCAAAATCTACAACACATTTGACCTACAGCATACCTACATGAACTCCCCCAACCAGGCGGATACCTTCTTCATCACCAAACAGCAGCTAAGCAACTGGAAGCCCCTCGTGAATGAAGACACCACCACCCTGATGAATATCATCCACTCAGGAGCCCCCTCAGACCCATGCCCTCACTTCATATACAACCTTGGAAGAACCATTATCTCCCCAGCACTCACCGCTATAATCATAACCACTTCCACTTTCCCATCTTTCTGGAAAAATAGAGAAGTTAATGCCCTATTGAAGAAGCCAACAGCTGACCCCAACACCCTCAGCAGCTACAGACCCATTTCACTCCCCCCTACACCTCAGAACCAAAACAACTCATCTGCGAAGTCTCTGAAGGATCGTCATTCAGCCCAACACTCTTCAGCGTCTACATGATGCACCTCGTGAACATCGTCAGAGCCCATGGCATCAACATAGAACCCTACGCCAATGACAAACAGCTCATCCTCTCCCTTACCAACTCAACTAGCACCTCCAAAGCAAATGTTGCTAACTGCATGAGAAACGTTGCTGCTTGGATGAAATTCTATTGACCCCCCGTTCCCTCTCCCACTGCCTCCAGCTCAACACAGACAAAAGCGAAGTCTTAATCTCCGTCAACAAGCACTGCCCCTGGGATGTCTCTTGGTGGTTCTCTGAACTTGGCCCCCCCTACCGCCCCTGCGGACCATGCCAAGAACCTCAGGATCATCCTGGACACCAACCTCTCCATGAGCAGACAGATAAAAGCCATCTCCTCATCCTGCTTCTACATCATGCCAATGCTATGCAAGGTTTTCAATTCAATCCCACTGAACAACAGACAAATGGTTACCCAAGCTCTTATCACAAGTAGACTTGAATACAGAATCGCCCTCTAGATCGGAATTCCAGCACGTCCTTCGCCGACTCCAAACCACCCAGAATACCGCTGCCAGACTCATCCTGAACATCCATGAAATTACCACATCTCTCCACACCTCAACAATATCCACTAGCTCCCAGACCAGGAAAGATTTAAGTTAAAGATACTCACCCATACCTACAAAGCTCTCCACACCAGTCCAGCTTACCTCAACCATGCCTCTACTTCTACCAACCCACCAGACACCTTTGATCTGCATTCCAGGCATGATCACTCCTCAGTTGCATCAAGAAGACCAGAAGAGGAGGACGCTCCTTTTTAAAACATTGCAGCCAAGACCTGGAATGACCTCCCAAAACACCTCAGAATCTCTCCCTCCCTGGTGGACTTCCAGAGGCACCTCAAGACATCGCTCTTCCAGATGAAACAGGCAAGATCTCCTCCTCCCCCTCAGGCCTTCCCTACTCAGTGCCTGAATTAGCCACGTTCTACAAATTCACATAGCATAACATAACATACAGGGACCAGGTTAGTCCCAGTGAAGAGTTACCTTCTAAGTCCAGCTTGAAGAGTTCAGTTTGAAGTGAAGGAGGCCGCTAGGAGGAGGTTGAACGTTATGGATGGTTGTCGCTGTAGCAGAAATAGCAGGTCGGGCATCACAGACAGTCATTGCTGTAGTGCGAAGAGTCTGTCAAGCATCATGGATGGTCGTTACTATAGCTTCACGTTGGAGGTTGTTGCGGGCTGTCATTGCTGTAGGACGAAGTGCATGGCTCACACTGCTGGTCACTGTGGACAGTTGTTGTCAAAAAGAAGAGCAAGTTTCACCAGAGCTTCACAATAGTGGTCGTCGAGGGTAGAGGAGTCTTAGTATGAATGCTGTTCACAATTGCTAGGAGCCCATACTTCAGGATTTTCACCTTTCCTTTAGGAGGACTGCATTCTGATGCCAACCAATGGTCCAGGACCTGGGAAGGCACCACCTGGAGATCAGGAATCACTCCAGAAGGGGCCTGCAAGGCTAAGGCCAGTCCCCTTGCAGGTCCAATTGCCGTAGGTCAGCTGGGCAGTTGCAGGGGGCCTTTGAAGTTTGTTGTGTCCCTGTTGCTCACACTGGAGGTCAGCCAACTGACCCTTGGAGTCACGCTCATTTTCTTCTCATACAGCAAGGTAGTCTTTCAAGCAGCAGGGCAGCCCTTTGGTAGGTGGGCAGTCCTTCTTCTGTAACCTACACAGGTCCAGGAGTGCTCTGAAGAGTGGTTTCAGAGGTCCAATATTTATACCTGGTGCCAGCCGTTGTGTAGGAAACTCCCTGTTCTATCCCCACATCTGGTTCTGGAAAGGTCTTCCCCTTCCCCTGTCATTGCTTCAAACTGTCTGTGGGTGGCAAAATCAAGGCAGGCCTGATGTCAGTTGCCTTTGTATGTGTAGGAGGCAAAGCCATTTGATGTGTAAGTGAGGCTGGGTACAGCCCCTCCCCAGTAAACTGTCAGGATGGGCTATCCTGTCCACACCTAAACCCCTCTGTGTTACTGTCTGGAAGCAATACACACACCTCAACAGCAGAATCATTCACAGTAATGCAACCCAGGGCAGTGGAAGAAGGTACAAATGGTTGGGACAAGAAAATGCCAACTACCTGAAAGTCTATTCACAAAAATGTTCCCAGAGGAATCGTTTCTTCAACGTTCATTAATTAATCAGTCACAAAGTGATCCTATTACATGCTTAAAATAATCACTCATAAGACCAAAAACAAGCGTATTGATGAGAGAGAGTATATTGTGATGTGACTCAATCAATATTTCATCATATACATTGTACAAGCATTTTAGTACAAAAAGAATATAGTCGTTTACATTGCATGCGTTTACAACGCATGCGATTACAACGCGGTCGTTACAGCGACCGCTTTGTTACATCGCAGTACCATTACAACGCAAGTCATTACAACGACTTGCTCTAGGGGGCGCGATGGACTTAGGAATAGTATAATTTACTATTCCAACTCCAGTGTGTGGAACAGTAGGGAAGGTGTTGGAATAGTAAATTATACTATTCCTTAGTTTAGAGCGACCCTAGAGCAAGTCGTTGTAACGACTTGCGTTGTAATGGTACTGCAATGTAACAACGGGGTCGTTGTAACGACTGCGTTGTAATCGCATGCATTGTAACGCATGCAATGTGATGGCTGTTTCCCGTACAGAAACATTATATACACCAATAAGCAAAGCAGTACATACATATGCTCATATATAAACACTGGTGCCACCCCATGATCCCTCAGTATTATTGCTATAAACTCCTTTTCGGGATCTAGGGAAGTGGTTCAGTCAGGCTCGTTTCTATCATCCTAGCTCAACACTGGGTAGTTGTAGCTTTGAGCAGCAAGGCTTGACAAAGGAACTTAATGTAAAGAATTTAACAGCCCCAAACAAGAAAATAAGGAAGTTACATCATGAAAGAAATTGGACACCAATTTATAAACATAGAGTATAAGTTTATGAATGTTTAGAGACCTTGATGATCAAAATCCACTGGAGGGCTCTGAAGATATAAATACTTTTAACTGCAACCGCAAACAAGCACAAGTCAACAAAAAGTTTGTAAACCTTTGAAAAGTTTGAAAGAGTTAGTTCGGCCAAATCTGACAGGATGGAGATCTAGGGGGCCAGAGAAGATAATCTGGACAGTTACCTGGCCACCAGAACGTTTTTTACTTTGAGGTCCAAACATTTACAGGGCAACCGCCATAGACTGTAGTGGAGTAGTCCTGATGCTGAATATACAGGTGAAAAGATGCTTAATAATGCTCCGGTTGAGGTGAGGCGACTTTGGCCACAGAGGTTGGGGTCCTACGAAGTCCTCTTGGTTGCAGTGGCTGGCCAGCCAATGCTGGGCTACTGATCTCCTTGCACCATGGTTAGGGCGAAATCCTTTGGCAGGGACTAGTGTCCTGCTTGGGTGACAAATCTGGACTCTGATGGCACTCCCGGGTTCATGGGTCTCCTGTGCAACTATTGGCCATTTAGGATTGGTTACTTTATGCACCCAGCGGCAGGTAGCAGCAAAACGTCTGTGGTGGCTACTAACTTGCCAGTTTGGGCTTCTTCAGCACTTGTGTCCCTGGTGTTGGTTGAGGATATCAGCCAACTGAACCTTTGAGTCACTGCTTTGATCGGGGGCCAGGAACCTTTCCCCGCATTAGGATCCGCAGGCACAGTCCAAACTTTACTAGCCCAAAGCGCAGAAGGTACAGTCCTTCCGACGGTGCAGCCTCTCTTTTTGGAGCTTCAAGAGCAGCAAGGCAGTCCTTCTTCAGTCCTTTCATAAAATCCAGTGTGATATGACGGGTAGGGTGCCATGGGTGCCATGTTTATCCTAGGAATGTGCCCTGAGGAGACCACATGGTCACTAGCCACTGAACTACTTAGTCCCTTCCGTTCTGATGATGAGTTTTCTGCAATGTGTGGCATCTGTCCTTCCAAGACTGCACTTTTCTAGCCACTCTCAAAATGTCAGGACCCCTCATCAGTTGTCACGAGCTAAGTAGCCGCCTCTGGAGATGTGGCTACGCAAGGGCTGCACTCCTATGGAAAAATTGGTTTGGAGATGGGTTTTCCCTCTCTGTCCCTGTTTCCAACTTGTCTACATGAACAAAAGGCAGCCTGCTCAGGAGCATTGTCACTAGCGGCCCTTCAAAGGCAACTACCCCTTTGAAGCTTGCCCTTAGGGCTAAGATCCCGAGTGGCCTTCCTGGGATCTTTGGCAACTGCCTTTGTGGCAACTGCCTTTGTTGCTAATCCTGGGGGTCGTTCATACACCTCCCCAGGTGGGCAGAAAGCTGTCTGTGTGCTAGGGCCTTTGTGAGGCCAATGGACTGGCTGGGCACAGAGTGGCAACTTTCTAAAAGTTGCAGAACTTTAACTATGACAGAAAATTCGACCTGGGCATTAGTTCTGGTTCACTGCCACAATCATTTTGATACCTTACAGTATCCAGTTAGGTAGTCCCATTCAGAAGTTAGGATGCGTTGCCAGTCGGTAACTCTGTGTTAGACAATGGGGCTACTAACTTTTATAGTAAATGTCAATGTTGAAAAATCAGTGCACTCCCTTGTTTAATTTGTAAAATTAAACATTTATCTTGCTTAGTGTGCTGGTGGGGTGTCACCCACTGATCATGGATGCCTTTAAATATGCGCAATGCACTATATCAGACTCGGTATAGTGTGTACCCCGCACTCCTGGTGGTCCCTTCTGGGTTCCAACAACTTTATTTCAAAAACTCGTGTAAATATTTCTCCGAATTTTTTTTTAACTGAATGATATTTTGATGTCTCACATCTTTTATATTCATCAAAGCTGCATTTGAGTAACGTCAATATTTAAATGTCATTGTCCATATAAGTCCTTTCCATTAATATCATGAACTTAGTATAATCCTCCATCCATTTTGGACCCCTCAGGTCCTTCGTCAGGATGTTGCTTTTTCTGCGAAACAAAAGAAAGTAGTGTGATCTATGTTCTAATCACATAAACCTTTTCATCATACAACATGCCATAAAAAACGTATATACATTCGTCTCTCATTCATGATTGTGTCTATTTTTTATGTAAATGCTTAACCATGTGTCATGAAATGTTGCAGTGAAAGTTTTAATTTTCCTGTTGTGTAAGCCTTTAAAATCTGTAGCAGGCTTTCTTTCCTTGTCTGTGCCCAGCCAGTCCAGTTGCCTCACAACACTTTCCTCACAGCATCTCATGACACACAGGTAAGCATTCATATGAAAAATAGACACAATCATGAATGAGAGACAAATGTATATACATTTTTTAGGGCATGTAGTATGACAAAAAGGTCTATGTGATAAGAACAGGGATCACAACACTTTCTTTTGTTTCGGAGAAAAAACAACCTCCTGATGACGAAACTGAGGGGTCCGGAATGCATTGGGGAATATACTAACGTAATGATATTAATGGAAAGGACATATATGGACAATGAGATTTAAACACTGAAGTTACTCAAAGACAAGTTTTATTAATAAAACTGATCTGAGAACTCAAAATATCATTAAGTTAAAAAACAATCTGAGATTTATTTACAAGAGTTTTCAAAATAAAGTGGTTGGAACACATAAGGGACCGCCATGAGTGCGGGGGGAGCCACTATACCGAATCTGATATAGTGCATTGCGCTACTAACTTTTCCCCAGCAAAAACAACAATTTCAAAATGTTGCTTTTAACCCCTTCGGTGCGCGGCCGATTTTCGCCCTGTGCGGGGCGTTTCATTGAGTGGGCGGGTTCATGACGAGCTCAGCTCGTCATGCGCACACGAGCACTGCGCAGCATGACGAGCTGAGCTCGTCATGAGCACCGAAGGGGTTAAGACATATTGAAAATCTATGTCTTTTTTTTAATTTAAATCTGTTTTTATTGAGTTTATTTCACATTACAGTACAGATATGCCGGACGTTTGGGTCGCAGTCCCCCAATGCCACCGTTAATCAAAAACAGAACTTACATTTCTCCACTGCAATGCAGGACATGCAAGAACAACAGAGAGAGTCCTCCCATGTGGAAAGGCCTCAGTATGCAATCATTTAGGCAATGGTGAAATGGGTATAGACACAGTGTGAACACTTGGTAGCATCTTAGCGATGGTATCCCATGTCAGTTCTTTCAGCACTTTCACCTCGGCCTATCCAACAGATGACGATTTTTTAGGAACCAGTTAAACAATAACAACAACAGTGACCGGTACATAAGTAGCAACCTGTTTCACGTCCCTCCCGTACATGCGTCTCTAGCTATTACTTGGCGACTTGTTATGTACCCCTACTCGCTGCCAACTCCATTCCCACATGTGCGCCTCGGTAATGTGTGTGCGTTCATGGAATACCGCGGCTTGGTATCAGGGGTGTACGTGGTGTATGGCGTCCCCTATCTGGTCGAGACTCTCCTGTGCGGTGCAGCCCCCGGGAGCCCCCTCCTCTGTGTGTTGTAGTGTCTGAAGCATGCCCCCCCACTGAGCCGCCATGGGCTCCTTGCGCAGCCCTAGTGTTTCCTCCCGTTGTATGGCAATCCCCTCTGCTTTAGCCCAGGCCAGCAATGAATAGATCCATGCGCGTATGTGTGGCGGGTCCACTGCTTTCCATCGCTTAGTTAGGAGGCGCTTAGCGACCACAATCCCCAGGTCAAGAAATCGAGATGTGGCTTTCAAGGCTGGAGTCCTGCGGAAGTGGTGTAGAAGGTATACAGTCCAGTCAAAGGGTATATCACGACCTGTGAAGGTGTGTAACAGTCTGCCTACCTCACGCCAGTATGCTAGCAATTTAGAACAACTCCATAACATGTGTATCAACCCAGCCCCAAGCTCAGCACATCGTGTGCATACCGCATCTGTGCGATGAAATACCTATTGATTGTCTCAGGAGTGAGATATGCCCTGTGGACGATAAACAACTGTATCTGGCGAAATCGTACATTCCGCGCCCACTCTTTGTCCGCCATTTGTCTCCCCAAGTCCAGTTCCCACTTACGCCGAAGTGGCGCTAGACTGAGCGCCGTATGGAGTCGGAGCGACGCCGCAAACCAGCGCACCAGGTGGCGCCCCCGCCCCATAACGTGTAAATACTGGATAGTAAGATGCTGAGTGGGCTCAGCAGTTATGTCTCCCCATTTAGATGTTAGCGTCTCTACCAATGAGCGGTGTGTGAGGAATCGCCCCCGCGGGAGCCCCTCTTCTTCCACTAGTGTCATATATGGGATAAGGACCCCATCTCGATACACGTCGCCCAGCGTCTGTATGTCAGCTTCCTGCCAGTCTGCAATCGCCAGGGATGTGAGAACCGCTGTCCCACAAGGAGAGCCCTCTAATGGTATAGCCGGTGCATAAGGCACAAGGGTCCTAGTGATATATAAACATCTGCGATAGCATTTGTACGCTACTGCTAGTAGTAGCGGCTTTGGCGCTGCGGCTCTAGTAGCAGGATGGAAAAGCCTGATTATTTGCTCAAGTGTGTAAGGTGGCAGCGAGGTCGCTGTGTCCTCCCGGTTCCTGTCTGCAAGCCATCGGGCTATCCACTGCATCTGGGCGGCTAAATAGTAGTGCTCAAGGCAGGGCGCAGCCAGGCCTCCCTGGTCAGTAGGAAGGTACAGTTTTCCTAGCGGTATCCTGTGTCGGGAGCTCCCCCACAAAAAATCCCTCAGCATTCTGGCAAAGGAAGCGAAGAAAGCAGCTGGGACATAAAGGGGCAGATTAGTGAAATAATACAGGAGCCGGGGAAGAATCACCATTTTGGTCAATGCTACTCTACCAGTGACCGTCAGTGGGAGCGTACTCCAAAATCTCATCTGCGACCGGATCGCGGTTAAGGCCCTCCCCAGATTACCGTCAAATAAATCTCTCTGCTGGCGATATATCTGGATCCCTAGATAGCGGAAGGTACACTCTTTCCATTGCACCTCCGCACCATTGAGGATATAATGTGGGTTATGACCCCCCTCGCCGAACGCGTAGATGCATGACTTTCCAGCGTTCACTTGCAATCCCGAGACCGCGGCAAAGTCCAGCAACAGGTGTGCCAACTGATCAGGTATGTTGTCAACGTCTTTCACGTAGACTAGTAGGTCATCTGCGTAGAGCGACACTTGGTGTACCGCGTCTCCAAGAGGGATACCCATTCCCAGTGTCTCACGCATTACTGCCGCTAAAGGCTCTATGGCGAGCGCGAACAGGAGCAGGGAGAGGGGGAACCCTTGTCTTGTACCCCTGCGCACTGGTATAGCGTCTGATATGTGTAGCCCCAACCGCACGCGGACCGCCGGACTTTTGTAAAGGAGGTCAACCATCTGGAGAAACCACAGGCCCAGATCATACCGCATCAACACCGCCGACAGATAGCCCCAGTCTAGGCAATCGAATGCCTTTTCCAAGTCCAACAGAAGACACCCGGCTCTGGGCCACCTCTGCAGTGCATCCGTTGCTACCCTGAAAAATCGTCGGAGATTCAGGGAGGTGCTCCGCGCGGGCACAAAGCCATTTTGGTCAACGTGAACCAATTCCGGAACGACCGGCGCTAGTCGGACCGCTAAGAACTTAGCAAGTATTTTATAGTCGGTGTTGAGGAGGGCTAAAGGCCGATACGAACCCAGTGCCGTGGGATCCCTATCCGGTTTCAGGAGAGATACTAGATATGCCTCTTGTAATGAGGGAGGCAACTTCTGTTCCTCTAGTGCTGTGGTGTACAGCGCATGTAGGCGTTGCACAAGGGTCTCCCGGTAGGCCTTGTAGTATTCAGCAGGCAGGCCATCCGGCCCCGGCGTCTTCCCAGATGCCATAGATCCGATCGCTTCACCGATCTCCTCCAGGGTGAGCGGGCTATTGAGCGCCTCCTGATGTTCGACCGAAGCGGTAGGTAACCGGGCGGAGTCGAGGAAGTGCTCCAGCCCCTGACCAGAGCAGCGTCCTCCAGACTGGTATAGTTGGGCGTAGTGGTCTGTGAAAGCCTTATGGATCTCCCGCTGCGTATACACAAGAGTCCCCTCCAACGTACGTATAGCTCCAATCGGAGCATGGGCGCATTCCTGCCTCAGCAGCCAGGCAAGCAAACGGCCCGCTCTATCAGCCGAGGCGTGTGTGCGGGCTGTATGGGCTGTATAGTTGTGGCATCTCAGCCTCTCCAGCAATTCTGCATGTTGGTCTCGCAACCCTCGCAGCCGGCCCGATTCATCACCCCTCCCTTCATCGCGCTCATATTGCAGGAGCTGGGACTCTATCTTTGTTAACGATATTGACAATTGTTTTTGTATGTTCCACGTGGCCTCTAATCGCTGTTTTGAAAGCGTCCCACTCCACTAGCGCATTACTCGCCGTGCCTTCATTAAGTTCAAAATATGTTCGAATGGCCGTCCCTAGTGAGGAACGGAAGTCCAGGTCTTCTAATGCGGCCGTTTGAAGGTGCCATGTAGGTATGGGAGGGCGGTCGGCTTCCCAACTCAGTTGAAGCCATAGAGGGTTGTGATCGGAGTGTGTCCGACCTAGGTACTCCATTTTCGTGACCAACGGGAGCAGGGATTGGGATCCCACCACTCTATCTATTCGCACATGCAAGTCGTGCACCGCCGAATAGAAGGAATAAATGCGCTCAGTGGGGTTGAGCACTCGCCACATGTCTAATAATGTCCAGTGTGTGAGCCAATCCGCGAGAGCGCGAGCATTAGACACAGCAGAGGTGCTGCGGAGAGGGGAAAGGACCTGTCTGCATCAACATCAAGTACCGAATTAAAGTCCCCCTAGAAGCCAGGGCAATCCTGCATAGGGGGACAATACCTGCGTCAACCGCTCCTGAAATGAGGACTGGTCCACATTTGGGGCATATAGTGAACCCAGTAAGATTACCTGACCATTGAGTCGCCCCTTGACTAAGGAATATCTACCCTCCTGATCATTTACCACCCCTTCACAGATAAACGGGATGCCCGCCCTAACCCATATTAACGTGCCCCGCGCGTGTGCTGAATACACTGTTCCATGTACCTGTCCCCGCCAGCGCCTACGCAGTTTGTCCAGTTCTACCTGCGTCATGTGTGTTTCCTGTAAGAGGGCGATGCCCACCTGGTGACGCTGGAGGTAAGCAAAGACTGAATAGCGGCACGCGGGCGTATGCATGCCACGTATATTCCATGTCATTATGTTAGTGCAAGTCATTGTTAGCGTGGGAAAGCATTTGGAGTGACGGGAGGAGTTGTCATGAAATTGTGCCTGTTACGGGGGTGGGTAGATGTGTACCGGCCTGTCTTAACATAACCAAAGATTCAACGTCAAACCTCATAACAGTGGGGGCGAACTCTGCAGAGAGAGCCATCCAAACGTCCGTAACAATGTAGGATGTTAAGTGAGCGTAGTCCTGGGCACACGCGGTGAGGGTATTAGTAATATAATTTGTAGAATTGATGCGTTATTCAAATACAATGGTCAACATCAGTATTTGTCCAAATAGGTATTTTATTATTTCAACAACAACTGTGTTGAATATAGTGAACCAGCCGACACGTGTTTCGTCACTGGGAAAGGTCCCGTGACTCATCAGGGCCGAAGACCGGATAAGAATACAGCAACCCTGTAGGGGTTAACTCGAGATCGGGAGTAACAAAATTATGGTGCAGAAGAGGCGCTGCGCTGGCATCGAGGATGCAGCGAGGAGGGAAACCGCGGGTGGTGGTCTCCCTCTGTTGACAAGCGTGATCGCACTGGGGTTGTAGAAGGCTGTGTAAAGCAGACCGAGTAGGTTTCCTTGGCTCCAGTGTGTCCTCGCAGCTCTCCGATCCGGACCCCAGACAGGTGTCTGCTTTACACAGCCTTCTACAACCTTTGATACCCTTGTTAGTACTCAACTTCCCGTACCCGGGCCTACCTGTACCTCGCCTGCGCGGCTTGGTACCGCATCCACTGAGCCGGACACTGGACAGCCTCCTTCCGCTACCCATTTCCTGCCTTTCACGATTGCCGTGGCATACCCGCCCCAGTGCGATCACGCTTGTCAACAGAGGGAGACCACCACCCGCGGTTTCCCTCCTCGCTGCATCCTCGATGCCAGCGCAGCGCCTCTTCTGCACCATAATTTTGTTACTCCCGATCTCGAGTTAAGCCCTACAGGGTTGCTGTATTCTTATCCGGTCTTCGGCCCTGATGAGTCACGGGACCTTTCCCAGTGACGAAACACGTGTCGGCTGGTTCACTATATTCAACACAGTTGTTGTTGAAATAATAAAATACCTATTTGGACAAATACTGATGTTGACCATTGTATTTGAATAACGCATCAATTCTACAAATTATATTACTAATACCCTCACCGCGTGTGCCCAGGACTACGCTCACTTTATAACTTGTGGATCCCTTGATTCACAGATTTCCCAGGGGTTATCGGGTTATTCCCCTGACCTGGCAGCACCGCATCTCTAAAGGTCCGTCGATAGCACACGCAATAGTCTGAGCGCCATTTCCTGACTAAACACAAAAACCCCCATTCTAACCTCCAATGTAGGATGTTAGACTATTCCAGCAAGCTGTCTGGAGGGGTCGTGGGAGCAGACGGTGTTATGTCGTAGCGTACCCCTCCCTGCCTCTGCTGTAAGCGGTGCCATCAAAATAAGTCTCCGATTCATTGTAGGGGCGCAGTGTGTGGCTTGAAAGAGCAACATTTCCCCTATCTCTATATGTCATGACGGCGCGTGGGGTATGACGTGTCAAAGCGGCCACAGCCATCTGGGTGTTATGTGTTGTATCTTGCACATTGTCTGCGATAGCTGTGCCGCCCCGTGTTAACTGTGTCGAGTGAAGGGCATACATAACCAGCACAATTTAAGACAATACTTGCGTGAACTGCTTATGATATAGTCCAGCATGGCAGTGTCCCATCAGATTATATCGTCCGCGGTCTGTGGAGTGACCACTGGTTGATCCAGATCTTCAGAGTCCACTGCTGCAGGGGACGATGAGCCGCTGTCCGCTGTCAAGTCCGGAGAGCCCGCTGTGAGTCCATCCCTGCCGCGCGCCGGTCCGAGTGTCGCAACCGCCTCTAGGGCTTCTTGTCTTTCCTGTCTGATCTTCTCCGGGCTTGGCGCCGCCAGCCCCAGGTTCGCTCTCCTGCGTGTCGCCCGCTTTCCTCGTCGCCATGGTCTGCCACCTGCCAGGCCGCCAGCATCTGGGACCGATGGGCGCGGTCCCTTCCACAGTCTGGACTCCTCTAGCCAGTCCCATGCATCCGCCGGAGAATCAAAGAAGCGGGTCCCTCCCTTCGTCACCACTCGTAGTCGAGCCGGGAATAGTAGAGAGTAGGGCAGACCCAGATCTCGAAGTTGACGCTTCACTGCCATATAGTTGCCTCTGCGCCGCTGCACCAACGTCGTATAGTCAGGGAACAACATGACCTGGCTGCCTCCTACTTTGAGGTGTTCCAACTTGCGTGTTTCACGTAGTACTGTATCCCTGTCTCTGTAATTGAGTAGTTTAAAAAGGAACGGGCGTGGCCTAGCCCCCAGTCGGGGCCTCTGCGTCGGTACTCGGTGCGCACGCTCCACCGTAAACTGCGACGACAGTGCTCCTTGGGGTAGAATGTCTTTTAACCAGTTCTCCACATACTGTTCTGGGTTTCGCCCTTCTTCTCCCTCCGGAAGACCCACCACGCGAACATTGTTGCGGCGGGAGCGTCCCTCCGCGTCCTCAACTCTATCTTCCAGCACATGTATTCGGTCTAGCATATCTTGCAGTGCAGCCGCGTGGCTATGGGTGACTGGCTGTAGTTCCTGTAGGGTCTGGCCGTGAAGGGTAACCTTCTCAGTCAATTTCCGGTGGTCTGCGTGCAGCAGCGTGAAGTCCGCAGTGACTTTATCAATTCTCGTCTCCAGGGAGGCTCTGGTGTGTTCCAAGGCAGACCCGATCTTTTCCACCGCTGCCAAGACTGTGTCCATCTTAGCGGCTAGAGCCGCAGTCGACGACTCGGTGCCTTCCCCTTCTTTGTGGCGGGGAGAATCCGCGCTGCCCGCCCGCGGCGGCCCCTGCTGTATCTTGGCTCGTATACGGCCCATCACTAGTTGCTGCGCAGTTGACATTCGCAGCTGACCAGAAGGCAAAGGGGCTGCTCAGGCTACCTGTCGCCGCGTGCGCCTCAATGTCTATTCAGCAATGAGGTGGATGGAGAGCACCCGGTGCCTGCGTCGGCCTCAGCAGGCGTGCGTCAACTCCCGCCACAACACTGCTAGAACGTCCCCAGGAAATCAGGCCGCGCGGTAGGCCCAAGCGCCGCACAATGGCAGGTCTTCTCACCTCCTCCCAGCGTCCCGCTCCAACAGTAGGTCTCGCAAGCCCTCGCGACCACAGGCCGCCGTGCCGACGCAGGGAGAGGGGGGGGCGGCGGCAGAGCAGACCAGTTCCCAGCGACCGGCCCCCGCCACCACTCACACCAGCAGCGGCCGCCGATCGCTGCCACAGCACCGCTACAGGTCTCTAGATAGACAACTCTGGGGTCCCTCCTGGTGCTGCCGCGGCAGGCCACCGGGCCCAGGGAGGCATACGCTGCCGCACCGCAGCTAGATCCAGAGGTAAGTTCCACTTCCTCGGTGCCCCCACCCCGCAGCACCGCGGCCGTCAATGGCCGGGCAGTCAGGTCCACACGTCTAGGCCAGGCAGCGCGCACTCACCGGCTGCGTCCCAGCAAGGGGGGGGGGAAAGGACAGCCGCCGCAGGCTTCTCCTGTTCACAGCGCCAGGTCCGAGCAGGCCGGCCACACTCACAGTTCTCGCCGGCAGTTTCAGTCCAGGCCTCCGGGCATGAAACAGGCCCAAAGCACTCACCGCAGGGCAAGTTCACTGACGAGAGGCGCAGGCGCCCAGCGCGGGGCACAGATTACTACCCCAGTGTTCTGCTTTTTTGGGGGGGTGGTCAGAGCACAGCGCCGCCAGCAGGATTCACTCTCTGGCTGTAGGGTATCGTGGCCTCCCAGGCGGGTTATCAGAGCCGTCGCGCCAGTGCAGCCAGGCCCTCGCGTAGCTGCCCCCTCCTCTCTCAGGGGTCTCCACTTCAGTCGAACACTCCGCAGCTTGACTCGGCGCGAAGGGGCCGGCCACACCGCTTCAGCGCAGCGCCGTCTCACCTGCAGATGCCACAGTCGCTTAGGCCACCGTCCAGTAACACCACAAAGAGGTGGGTGCCTCCTCACCTCATCGAGCCGCCCCTGCACTCGGAGCCAGCAGCCTCAGATCGGGTGGATGGGCGCACCCCGCAGCTCAGCTCAGTGCCAAGGTCAGCCTCTTCGCGGGTCTCTGCTCCCCAGATGCGGTCTGCCTCTTCGCGGGTCTCTGCTCCCTCGCTGCCCACACACCTCCGATACCCGGCAGGCAGCCAGGCGTGTCCACCGCCCCGGGTCCGCCGCAAGTGGGAGTCGCAGCAGCGACACAGGCAAACTGACGCGGCTCGCACCGTGCCGTCTCCACTCGGCCTTTCCGTGCTCGGGCCGCTCACCCCGTTGCTGTCGCCACTCAGTTGCGCGGCGACGAAATGGCACTTATCGGGTCTGCTTCAGATCAGCAGCACCCCAGCGATAAAGCCCCGCCGTTTTCCAGGGCAGATGGCACCAATTGAAGGAGAAATTCCGGATAACAAGGGGATGATGGCCGGAGCGCTAAAGTCCTGCGTCCGCCATGATGGCTGGCTAGCCACGCCCCTATAGAAAATCTATGTCTTACTTAACATTATATAACTCCATGCCATAGGGCTCCATAGGCCTTCTCTAGGGGAGACTTACCTATAGGGCTAAGGGAGTGGTGGGTTTGCCATTGGTTTTAAATGGCAAAGTCGAACTAGCATTGTAAACACTGCTCTTCTAGTCTGCAGTGGCTGGCTGGGAGCTGTTTTGTTCTTTGTCACACTAAGCGTTGCACATACAGTGCTACAGCCCTGGGTGGGCACTCTGTCTTACAAGCCTTGGGTACCATATACTAGGGACTTATAAGTAAGTCAGCACTTGCCCTGTTGGGTATAGCCAATTAGACATATACTTGGTAAGGGAGTAGAACATTGGCACTGAGGTCTTATTAGCAGGTCTCAGTGCACTCTCAGAATCCAAAAACCAAAAGCACCAGTCCATAAATGTGGGGGTGAATATAAAAAAGAGGCATTTCCTTAAATGGCCCTCCTCTAGACGAAATGTGATGAGCAACTAACCCTTATCCTGGTAATTCCCATCTCCAAAGTAAAAGAACCTGGAAAGGCCATCTGTATTGGCATGGTCTGTACCAGATCTGTGCTCCACTGTTAAGTCCATACCCTGTACGGAAATGGACCACCTGAACAATTTGGGGTTCTCTCCTCTCATCTGCATCAACCACCTGAGAAACCTGTGGTCAGTTTGAACTGTGAAGTGAGTCCCAAAACTGTAGGTTCTCAGCTTCTTCAGGGCTCAAACCACAGCAAAGGCTCCACTCTCAATGGCACTCAAATAGTGTTTTCCGGGGAGGAGTCACCAGCTGATAAAGGAAGCTGGTTGATCTTGGCCTTGGTCACCATGGTCATTTATCTGTTGTAATATTGCCCCTATCCCATGTTCTGGAGCATCAGTATGGACAACAAACTCCTTGCTAAAGTCAGGTGCCTTCAGGGCAGGTATTGAGCACATAGCTTCCTTAAGAGGTTCAAAGGCCTTCTGACACTGGTCAGTCCAAATGGCCTTCCTTGGCAGTTTCATGAAGGTTTACTTTGTCAAGAGTGCTACAATGGTGCCAAACCCTTTTACAAACCTCCTGTAGCACCCAGTCAGACCAAGAAAGGCTCTGAATTGGGTCTGTGTCTTAGAAGCTTCCCAGGCCATACTTTTCTGGAATTTAGGTTGGAGAGGTTGTACATGACCTCCACCTACTTGGTGGCCTAAGTACACTACAGACCCTTGTCCTATCTGGCAGTTA
Source organism: Calotriton arnoldi (assembly GCA_963921515.1). Lineage (NCBI taxonomy): Eukaryota > Metazoa > Chordata > Amphibia > Caudata > Salamandridae > Calotriton > Calotriton arnoldi. The sequence continues at coordinate 928,476 of CAWUFW010006484.1, forward strand.
CTTGCCTTGATAGTCAGCCCTGCCTGTTGAAGGGCTTGAAGCACTTCCTGGAGGTGGACCAGGTGATCCTCCTAGGTGGAACTAAATACAGCAATATCATCCAGATATGCTGCACTTAAGCTTTCCAAGCCTGAAAGTACTCTGTTCACCAACCTATGGAAGGTGGCAGGTGCATTTTGCAATCCGAAGGGCATCACTCTAAACTGTAAGTGGCCTTTAGGAGTAAAAAAGGCAGACTTCTCCTTGGCTCCTTGGGTGAGGGCTATCTGCCAATAATCTGAAGTCAGGTCAAAAGTACTTGATATCTTAGGCCCCTAACCGGTCTATGAGCTCATCAGCTCTTGGTATGGGGTGGGCATCAGTCTTGGTGACTGCATTTAGGCCTCTGTAGTCCACAGAGAAATTCTTCTCTAGTTTTCCCTCCTTGGGATTTGATTTGGGTACTGGCACCACTGGGCTGGCCCAATGAATACAAGAGGGCTCAATCACCCCCAACTTCAATGTCTGTGCAATCTCAGCTTTGATGCTAGCTTTGATCTGGTCTGACAACCTGTATATCTTGTTCTTGGCAGGTAAACTGCCACCGTTGTCCACATCACAGGAGCACCATGTTGTCAAACCTGGGGTCAAGGCAAACTGACTGAGCAGAGTGTAGTAGTCATTTTGCTGTTGTTGGACAAAGTGGAAGAGAGTACTACTCCAACCACTGAGCCGTCTTTGACATTAGATGAAAGCAGGTCTGGGAGAGGTTCACTCTCCTCCTCTTCTCCACCATCTGTCACTATGAGCATAGTGATATCTGCTCTGTCATTATGTAACTTTAGCCTATTCACATGTCTCAACCTATGAGGGTTTTTTGGGGTTCCTAAATCTACCAAGTATGTGACTTCACCCTTCTTTTCCAAGATGAGCTAAGGTTGAGTGCATTTATCTTGGAGGGCTCTGGGTGCTACAGGCTCTAACATCCACACCAGTTATCCTTCCTGGCAACCATCATGGAAGACTTCTGATCATACTAGTGCTAGACAAGCTCCTGGCTGGTCTCCAGATTACTGTTTGCTTTTTTCATGTATTCAGCTATTCTGGAGCAAAGGCCTATTACATAGTCCAGTATATCCTGTTTGGGCTCTTTGAGAGGTCTTTCCCAGCCTTCTCTTACGAAACTTAAAGGGCCTCTCACAGGGTGCCCAAAGAGTAGTTCAAAAGGGCTGAAAACAACTCATTTCTGGGGAACCTCTGTGTATGCAAACAGTAGGCATGGCAGGAGAATATCCCATATCCTTCTGAGTTTCTCAGTAAACCCATAGTCATGCATTTTGTGGTCTTGTGAAATCTTTCAACAAGGCCATTTCCTTAGGGATGTTAAGGTGTAGTGAACTTAAAAGTCACCCCTATCTGAAATGACCTTAGGGAACCCAACCTTGGTAAAAATACCATGTAGGGCTTTTGCTACCGCAGGTTCAGTGACTGTTCTAAGGGGAATTACTTCTGGATACCTGGTGGCATGGTCCACCACCACCAGGATAAACCCATGCTCAGAGGCAATAGGTGGGTCTAGGGGACCAACAATATCAATCCCCACCCTCTCATAGGGCTTCCCCACAACAGGTAGTGGTATAAAGGGAGCCTTTGGCTTCTTACCAGCTGTGCCACTGGCCTGGCAAGTAACACAGGAGCGACCAAACTTCTTTACCTTTTGTGATATCTGAGGCCAGTAAAAATGCTTGACCAAACTGTCCCAGGTTTTGGTCTGCCCCAGATATCCTGCTAAGGGAATGCCATGGGCTAGGTTAAGGAAGACTTATCTGTACTGTTGAGGGAACACCATTCTTCTGGTTGCACCTGGTTTGGGGTCCCTCGCCTCACTGTACAGGAATCTTTATTTTTTTTTTATTTTACGGAGTTTTATATAGCGCAAACTTGACCCGAAGGTATCGGGTATCAGAGCGCTTTACATAGCACCAGTTGCGTTACATGAGGACACATTCATTTTTGTTAGGCACGGGGAGATTAAGTGATTTGCCCAGAATTACAGGATATTCAGCGTCATTGCCGAGACTCAAACCCAGTTCCCCAGATTCGAGGTCGACCACCCTAGCCGTTAGGCCAACTCCTCTCCCCATTTCCCCATTTCTCCGTTTTCCTCCCAGTATATCTTATGGGTACCACTAATATCACCTTCCTCCTGTTTGACAGCCAAAGGTCTCAGGCCCTCGAGTGGGGCAAACATTTTGGCTTAGGATGAAGTCCTCTCTGGAGGGACTACCTGCTTCTTGAAGTTCTGGCAGGCCAGGGAAATATTTTGACGGAGCAGTCTCCTGTTCAAAGACCAGGCCTTCCCCTTTAGGGTTAGGCTCCTTCTTTTCCTGTGGAGTGGTCAAAGTGTCCTTGCCAGACTTTCTAAGTCTCCTCTTTGTACTAGGGAGTTGCGCCTTAATTTCAGGCTCTACCACCACTGACTTTCCCAGAACGTCTTGTGAGCTCTAGTGGAGGCACCCCACCCCCCACTCGGGGAGACCAAGCATTGCTGCATGAGTCGTTTTCTCTACCTCTGTCCAGGCAAATATTTTTAGGTCATTGCTCAGCAGATGGCAGGGGACACAACTACTTTCTTAGGGCCAGTAACTTCCTCACTCTAAGTATACCACAGCTATGAGATGTGACTTTGTTACACTCTCAGAGTTGACTATCTGTTGCACTTCATCAGGCATAATCTGTCCTGTGGAAACCAACTTGGCCATAACCTTGGTAATGCTGGCACCTGTATCCCTCAAGGCATCAAATTCAGTCCCATTGATTTTTGACCACTGTCTGTACTTTACCATACTAGTAGGCCAGTGAGCAAAAGATTCAATTTTTTAACCACCCAGGGAAATTAATGTAGCTTCAGTATAACAATTGCAGCTCCCAGGGACAAGTCCACCCCAATCTCCACACTGGCAATACCCTTGGGAAATCACCAGTGGGTGATTTGTTGTGTGCATGCAGAATCACCCCTCTTGTGCCCTGTCTATCTACATTCATTGCACACCCCAGACTTTGTTGGATCATACTTCTTTCCATGATACACCCTCCCCTTTTATTGGGATGTGGCTCTGGGGTCCGCACCTTGGGCATTTGTTGGCGTCTCTTTGTGCTTTTCTGACTTTGAACCTGGAGGTGGGCCTGTCCCAACTTTTAGTGTTCACCACATTGGTACTTCTTGGGCACCCTAGTGCATACCCACCCATCAGCCATCCTCCCCAGTTCTCTAGGGTTATATAGCTTATAGTCTACCAGATGATGGTGTAACTTCTCTGAGGTACAAAATGTAAGAATGTGTTCTTTCACCACTAAATTGTAGACCCCTCATAGGTATCCACGTTGTTACGCATAATGCTGCCTTCCAGTGTCTGTGTTGCCCTCTTGTGTATGGTCCTAAATGTTTGTCTGTACTCCTCTGGGGTAATGAGTGCCTCCCTCATGTGGGTGTAAGACTCTGCCACCTCATCCTCAATTGTCAGTAGCCTATCTCTACCTACTGTTGGAATGAGGTCCCAGAGTAAAGAGCTCCAATGTTTTACATCCACCCGTCTTATCCTGGGAGCTTTCTCATAGTATCCCAGCCACTTGTCTATGTCATCCCCCTCTGTGCATTTTGGAACAATATCCCTGGGTAACCTGGTATCATAGGCACTCCCTGTAGTTACCTCTGCCTCTCTGTTGATGCCACCATGTTCTTGGGGTTTTATCGCCAGCTTGACCCTTCTCTCATTTAAGGCCAACCTCTTCTCTTCCAGGGCCGGCATCCTCTCCTAAATCTCTAATAGGTTCAGCTGGGCAGTTAGGTTCAAAGGTCTCCTCATTGAGAAAGTGCTTCTTTCAATCCCAGATAGGGAGTTGAGCCTTGATTGAATTGTGGGAACTCCACTTTCATTGTCCCCATCTGTTTCCACAACATCTCCAACATCCTCCTCTTCCCCACTGCTCTTCCAGCTGAACCAGGGCCCTCCTGGATTCCTCCCAAGCTTTAAGGGCTTTCTCGAGATCCTCTTTAGAAATTCTCTTCCTTCACAGTGACTTCAGGGTATTAATCTTGAATGTAAGCATGGCAGCCAAGTTGAGTCCCTGCTCTCCATCTTTGAAGATTTTCTAGAAAAACAATTTGATACTTTTGAATTTTTGTTCTAAAGAACAGGTGCCCTTGGAATTTTAGAACTTGGCAACTTGTCAATCTTTTTCTCAATATTGGTTTGGTGATGTCTTTCAGTAGGTACTAACTTATTAATTTTCTGGTACGCTACAAACAAGTTCTGGATCCCACTGCCAGGCACCAATGTGAGGATTTGGGTGTATTTTATGGCAAGACCGGAGACTAACATTATTGCAATCTCCTTTGTTGCCACTACTCACAGAAGCCCCTTTAAGAATACAGAACTTTAACAAAATTCCAATAACAACAAAAGGCCAGAACCCCCAGCCATCATCCTTCTTTTTTGCTGCTGCTCGCAGAGATAAGTACACTTTTAATTTCTTGTACTAAGCGTATCAGTGGAAAAGTGTTTTAAAAGAAAAGGGTTACCAAATGTGGTTGATTAACTGTGTAGTACAAGTGGAGTAAATTGTGAGTGTGGCGCATGTGTTGATTCCTTTTATATTAGGTTTGGATTGTATTTCCTGAGTTAGTTGTGTGTGGTGTAGTGACTATGTAAGCATATGTTTGAAAGTTTAATTTTTTTAACATTTCCATGCCACGTTAGGTGTGTGATTTATTTAGCAGAATATTAAGGTACAGTGGTTTCACACGGATAAGGGTATTTCAAGTGCTGCGTTTCAGTTGTCCATTGGTGATCCAGCAACTCAACCACAAGGGCTCCAGCATGCAAACAGAGGCCTAGGGATGTGACGTGCATTGCTTTCCAAAGAATTTCCATAGCTCAAGCAGGGTGTGCGAGCACAGTATAAGCAACTATTTTACCGCGAGGGTTCTAGAAAGTGAGCAGAGGCCTAGGGGTTGCAATGCGACATTTCCTGATGAATTTCAATGCCGTGAGCAGGGTGCACGGGCCCAGTGTAGGCAAAAAAGGCGCTGATCGTTTCTTGGAGCCGTAGGCGGCTCGTTCTTAAAAAAGGGGGACTTTGAGCATTTTTGTTCAGCGGCAGAAAAGCTTGGGCAGTGTGACTGCGAATTAGCAGAACACGGTATGCCAACAGGCTGAAATTGAGACAGATGTCTCATTACGACACTGTCACAGAAAGGAAAGAAGGACTCAGTCCCGAGAAAATCATCATGCACGGCAGCAATTTTAGATGAATGGGAACAGATCAATGCTCCAGCATGCAAGCAGAGGCTTAGGGAGGTGCCGTGCGCTGCTTTCAAAAGAATTTCCATGGCTCGAGCGGGGTGTGCGAGCACAGTATAAGCAACTCTTTTGCCGTGATGGCTCCAGAAAGTGAGCAGAGGCCCAGGGGGTGCCATGCGACATTTCCCAATGAATTTCAATGCTGTGAGCAGGGTGCGTGAGCACAGTTTAGGCAGAAAATGCCCTGTGCGTTTTTGGAGCCTGTGGTGTCCTGCTGGACACGTTCTAGTGTATCAGCAGGCACTGGTATTTCCAGCCACTCCCTCGAGGGCTGGACACACATGCACCCCATACCCATCCCTCACAGGCATCATGAGTGACGTGACCCTGCAAATAAAAGGGCCCAGGTGCACGTGCTCGTGGACAGTTCCAGTACAGTACTACTGTGTCCGTGTGGTCCTTTATCAGCATGTGGGCCTAGTGGCCCGGGACACTACAATGGCGACGAGGCGGGTCTGACCCCCGCATGCCCGCCGCAGAGCACTCCATTCATCCCTCATGGAGAGGAAATGAGCCAGAGGATACAACATCCCCCACAGTGTTGCCTCCGGACAACCGCTAGTGCGGAGAAGATTGGGCTCAACACCGTGACGCAGCCCTCTGCCTTCAAAGAGGAGCGAACGGAGACTGGCCGTCTCCTACCCCATCGATTCCAGTGAGAGCGAGAGCCCCCCTGCTATGTCAGCAATGTGCCCGCTGCCGCGCTCATGCTGTCACTGCCGCAATCAAGAGGCCCTGTGACCCTCACCGTGCGGCAACAAGGAGAGTCGTCCTGCCACTTCTGAGCAGGACGCTGTACAGCCCGCTGAGATCCCCGCCTCATTGACTCTTACCTGGCAAGCCTGAGGGGTCGGCTGGCTTAGCGAAGCACCGCGGCCCGGCAACTAGCCGTGGGACCATGCTCCCTGGTCCATCTCCTGCAGCACCTGCGCGGGTGTGAAGAGCGGGCCAACCCTACTGCAGCCCAAAAGAGCGCAGAAAGAAGAGCACGGGCCTCGGCACGCCTCACCGCCAGAGCATGCCGGCAGTCACGGGCACTCAAGAGTGTTTGCAGCCCCAAGAGGTAGCGCATAACCTACCCAGCAAAAGAGCTACGTGACACACAGCCCCTGTCCGCAAGCAAGCAGCTCTGCCGCGCCAGTATGGCACACAGCCCCGCCCCAGCCCCTCCAGAACCCCTGAGGCCTGCAGCGAACAGGACGGCTACCGCGGCCCTCCAGGGCACCAAGCGGCGCAACTGAAGAGACACTGTCACTAGGAGAGAAGCTCCCCAGTGCATGACTCGTCTGCTCTGTACCACGCCGGAGAGCGAGCTGCAATTCCGGAGACACTGCTGCCGTGGGGATCGGAGATCAGCGCCTGCGGCACCATCTAGCCACCACCTTGCCACACTGCATATGACGGTAATCTGGGCAGAGAAATCATGCCCCCTGGCATCGAAGGAGTGGCAGCGCTCCCGCAACTTGCCCCCACACTGAGGCCCAGGTGTGAAAGTGGAAAAACACCACCGAAAGAACCCAACACTGTCCCCGTACCTGCATCTCCAGCACTGCTGCCATCAGCGGAGCTGCCATATGCCTGAAAGAAGCGCTGATTGCAGCACCTCCTAGAGGACACTGAGACCCTCCAGCATCGCACCGCACGGCCGCTTGCTGGCAAACTAAGTGAGGCGCGTAGCGCCTGAAAGAGAAAGTAGCGCATGCAACTGATGCGCCCTGGCACACCAAGACATCGTGGGACCAACAACAGGCCATGCCCCACATAATGTGGCACCCGTAAGCTACCGCCGCCTGCCACCAGCAAACAGTAAAGCTCCCGCACCCTCGCCTCACCTTGCATGTTGTGCACCGCATCGTGCACGAGAAGTCCCTGCAACACAAGCGCATGGCCTGGCAGAATGAGAGAACCTGCCGTGGTTTCTAACCTAATGCCTGCAATTGCACCCTTCCACATGAGGAAGGAGTTAGCCAGCACCTCGTGCCTCCATCTGAGTGAGTGGACCTTCCTCTTCACGTTGTCAGTCCCGAAGAGGCCCGTCCGCCTCCAGGCCATCTTCTGCTACTGTAGCCTGCAATGAGAGCAACCAATGCACCATCTGCTGGCCATTGAAAGGTACCGCACACAGAACAAAGAAGAAATAAAAACAGTTAAACACACTGAACAGTCTCTGCATTACAACCCCACACTGGCATCTACAGAGGCCCACAGTGTCAGCGAAGCTGCCGCAACACCAGCACCAGTGACTGAAACCACAGCCAGCCAGATGAAGTTTTTCCTGCCTACCAACATGCCCGCGTCAGCACCTAAGAGAAAAACAAGTGAGGCCATGTTGGTGTGGGAAAATCATCGCTTGTTTCCCATGCAAAGTCAGCTCGCATGCCGAGACAGATCTAAGCAGCAGCTGATACCAGGTAACAGGAGCATTAGTCCTACCACAAGCACTACACTGGGGAGATCATAATAAAGGGAGACCCAACACTGCATCCATACCTGGCCAGAAGGTGCCACTGCCTGAGCCCTGCCACCGACTGGGACAAGTGCACCCAACAGGAAAGAGAGCTCCAAGCAGCAAGAGACTGGCCAAGAGGGTGCTGCCGGTCACCTTCGAGAGCAAGAGACTGCAAACCCCGGCTGAGAGACTACCAAGAAACCCAAACTGCGCCAGCCCAGAGAAGAGACAAGTAGCCGAGAGCAGCAAAGCCTAAGAAGGCAGCAAGCCTCACATAAGGTACGTGAAGAACGTGCGAAGAAGAAGCAACCCCCAGTAGCTGTCTTATGTCACCGCAAGCAAGAAGAGTGCACCACCTACCTTCCGTGGTGAACAGACAACCGCAAGCTACAACACAGGCACACCAAGTGCCAGAAGAGGGTGCCCGGGAGATGGAGACATCTCCACAGAGAAGCCCTGCTGAACGCAGCACGGAGAGCAGCTACATCTCCAGTGAAGCCCGACAGTAGGCCAAAGACAGCACAGAGTGTCCCCCCTCACACTGCCTCAAGACGGAGTCGCCAGAGGCCCAAGACAGGCAAGAAGAGAGTCGCACACTCCACGTGGCAAGCTGCCACCACAACATGTGCTCAGGCGACACTTGGCCAGACGCCACATTGCACAGCAAGCAAAGAACACGTCACGCGAGGTGACCAACCCAGCCAAACATGCCTGAACGGAGGCAGGAGCAGGCGCCACGATGGCGCAGGCTTGAGGTGCAAGCACGACGCCCTCGAGCGAAGAAGGTAACTGCCATCCTGGTACCGCGAATATCCCTGAAGAAGAAACGCAGAAGTCAAGTGGCTGCACGCCACCCAGCACCCAGGAGGAATAAGGTGCATGCTACTGCACCAGGAGGAAGAACCGAAAAGAAGAGTGACAATCCTGTTACGATGAAGAACCGGACGAACACAGGTGCGCTGGAGTAAACAAGAGGAGAAGCACAAGGACTCGTACCACTGCAAGCCAAGAACGCACCCAGAGACACCAGTCAGCCACCGAGGAGGACCGACGTCCCTGGAGACAGCCCCGTGGGAGAACCAAACGTAAGCCGCAGCAAGCGCGAACCATGTCTATCCCCAATGCTTCCCAGTGCGACCGTCCATCCCCGAATGTCGGCAGTCAAAGTCGGACGGCATCCCTGCTCCTGACCGCAGATGCCATGAGTGAAGGAACAGTCTCAGCAAGGCAGAGACATGTAGCTGCGAAGTCCCTCCAGAAATCTCCTCTCCTAAAGGATTATCACCACCTGTCGTCCAGGTCCAATGGCAACCACATCATCATTGCCATGTGCATGACACCGCACCCAGCAGGAAGTATGGAAGTGTGACCGGAGGGTCTACACTAAGAATCTGACAACCTACCAAGTTCAGGAGGGGAAGTCGTGAGTGACCAGGCCGGACGTTGTAGAGAACTCGAGCTGCTAAAGGAGCGCATCCCGACACACCAACAGCAAGTGAAGTGGGTGACAACCAGAGAATGACCTGGTGACCGCCCAGCGGGAGACCGAGAGTAAGCCGCAAGCACACGCGAACAGAGTGTCATGCCTCACGTTTCTCAGCATGTCCATCACACCACTGTCACTGATGTCTTAATAGCCCAAGAGGTCCAAGTGCAAGGATGCAGATGCCTCCCCAAAGAAAATGGAAGCATCTGGCCACCCCCACTTGCAGTGATTGACTCAAGAATGAAGGCCTGCAACCATCACAGCAAGTCGTCACCAACTGTTGTCCAGATTCAGCACACGGCTGGCAATGCCATCATGCCAGTCCTCGTCAAATTCGTCAAACACTACCATCTCCAGAGTACCGATGGACTGGAGTCCTATACTGATGCCACACCAGCCGACGGGAAGAACCAGAGTCTACCTGCTAGCCTGGCCTACACCTGAACTGCGGCAGTGAGAGCATGTCTTGACCAAGAATCATCCACCCCTGAGGTTTGTGCGAGCGACTTGGTACTGGCTCCTCGGTGGTCTTGCAGCTGCCCCCACGTCGGCACACAAGCAGCCCCAGAGCAGCCCACAAGCAGTCCCATAGCAACCCTGACAAAAGGGCCTCCCCAGGCGGGAGAGTTGGACTTGATATTGCCCCACTGCCAGATTACAGGATACAGCAAAGTCGTCTAACAGAGACTTCAGTCGATAAAGTAACACCTTCGTGAACCTTCACCATGGACTCCAGCCATGCTCTTGACGCACCCTGTTTTAAATGAACTGTTAGAACCCACCACAGACCATCCTCAACATCAGCGAATTGGAGCAACTTCAGACCAAAGGACATGTTCCCATTGGTATGCTACCGGAGTGCAGCTGACGTCTCTAACCCGGCATTCGTGTCCTGAACCACTCAGGTTACATTATGAATGCCGGTGAAGATTGTCCTGCTGCAGTCAGAGTCACCAGCCACATGTCTGCTGTCTCCCCGTTGTCTAACTCGTGAGGCGGATGGACCCTGTGGCGTTTAGTTGATTGTTTGTTTACCCCTACAGGTTGGACTGGTGTTTGTTTTGTTCTTCAATAAAGTTTGGGAGGAATGTAGTGTCCTGCTGGACACGTTCTAGTGTTTCAGCAGGCACTGGTATTTCCAGCCACTCCCTCGAGGGCTGGACACACATGCACCCTCACACCCATCCCTCACAGGCATCACGAGTGACGTGACCCTGCCAATAAAAGGGCCCGGGTGCACGTGCTTGTGGCCAGTTCCAGTACAGTACTACGGTGTCCGTGTGGTCCTTTATCAGCATGTGGGCCTAGTGACCCGGGACACTACAGAGCCGTAGGCGGCTCGTTCTTAAAAAAGTAGGACTTTGAGCATTTTTGTTAAGTGGCAGAAATGCTTGGGCAGTATGACTGCGAATTAGCAGATCGCGGTATGCCAACAGGCTAAAATTGAGGCAGAAGTCTCATTACGACACTGTCACAGAAAGGCAAGAAGGACTCAGTCCTGAGAAAATCATCACGCACTGCAGCCATTTTAGATGAATGGGAACAGCTCAATCTTAGCAAATGTGTATGAATTTGAGACATTGGATACATCGTAATCTACTGTTAACTGCTGCTGCAATGTGTGTTTTACCTCAGAGCAGGCAACAGATTGTGATCAGTAAGGGCTTGTTGATTAGATTTTCTATTAGTATAAGACTAGTGTTGTTACCCACTCTGTATTTGGAAATGAAGGAATAGTTAGCACATTTAGGAAGTGGTTTACTGTTTCTGTATAGAAAATAAATTTGATAGAGGAAAATGTGGTGAAGGAAATGGATGTTTCCATAGAGGATAAGATTGGTAATATGCTAAATAAATTGGCTGCCGATATGGATAAGAAAATGGAAAAGAAGTTAGATGATAGGCTTGAAGCAAGGGTTATTTTTTAACTCAGGAACAAAGATTTTGGTCAGCTGGAGAGGGTTTAGTTGTTAGGAGAGGAGGTAAAGTGAGCAGGAAATGTATACATCTGGATGTGGCTCAGGTTAAATCAAAGGAGAGTATATCTGCGGTGGCATATGTTGGGTTTTGTGGGCACACAAAACAAGGAAGTGTCGAGGACACACACGTGGTCCAGAAAAAGGGTCCAGAAAAGGCTAATATAAAGCCAATAGGTGTTTTCAGACATACTACTGTCCTATGTGATGATTCATCTGGCAATGCAGAGATAGTATTAAGTTGTTCATCTTGTATTGATTTAGATGAAGATGATGTTAGCGCTGTACAGCGGACAGGATAGGTAGAAGGGGTTAAACCTGATGGAACTGGTTCTCTAACAGATTCTCTGGGAGAATTTATATCCAACCCAATGCTCTTAAAGCATCCACTTTCCCCTGAGTGGTCACCGGCATCTCTTGTGGGGGAATATGTGGAGACCTGGCTGCGTAAGCAGATCCCTTAAGGATGTGAGGATAATATTACGAACAGAGTTTCCTAGGATGAATTTGGGCAATAAAATTTCAATGTCACCAGACCTTGATGCAAAGCTTTTAACTTTCATAGGTAAAGGAGGTTGAGACTTGAGGAAGGGATTGGACTAGTATCTAAGAATGTGCTAAGATAGATTATTGTGTTTTTATAGACAAGGGAACCCAGAGGTATATAAAGGACCATGGGTATGAGTATTTGTAAGGGAAGTGGTACCTCACTATGAATTCAATCAACAATGATCATAGAAGCTAAATAAATTCTATGTAAAAGAAAATCATATGAAAAAATACAGGTATTTATTAAATCATATAACAAACAGAGACATAATAAGAGTTGGAAACAAACAAGGTAACGAAAAAGTTTTACATAGCTCAGAAATATTCTTAGTTACTACAAAAATAATGAACGAATTATGTCACATCATATTTTTAAATACCAATGCTACCCTTTTTCAGACAAAAGATACTCTCAATAGTCATAGTAGTTTGTGTCCATGACATTTCGGTCCCACTTTACAATATGGGGATCATCATCAGGACTTAAATGTATATGTCTGAGATAAAAAAAATGCCTGAAAGAAGGTATGCAGGGGAAAAGGAGAAAGATTAGGGGGAGAAAAGTGGAAAAGAGAAAAAAGGGGGAAAATAAATTAGTAAAGGTATCAGCCATAATGGAAGGCGATGACCTCTCATTCCATGCACGTATCTGATTTGGTATGGTGCATAATACTTTATGTCGCAAGGAACGTGATAAAGAAACCATGCAAGAGAAGGGAGTGTCAGAAGCTAAATGGTTAAGGCCAATTTAAAAAAAAGTGACTTAAAGAATAGACTGACCTAACATCACCCCCCCCCCCCCAGTGGGGTGATGAAATCCTAAAAAGGGTGGCGATCGAACAATTCTTGATAACTTAAGAAAGAAAGAAAAAAAGATGTTGTCAAATTATGGAAGAAAAGTTGCTGAAAACTTAGTGAGTGGATTTTACATGATGCAAACCAGGCCTAGGTATAGTTCGCGGAGTTTCGCTATGCAGAACTCCGTAAAGTGACAAAAAAACTCAGCGAAGTTCCGCAAGTGGCGGAGTGCAGTGCGGACTGCCGTTCGCGATGGTCTTCCTGTCACTCGGGTAGAAATTCTACCCGGGCGGCAGCTCATGTTCGTGAACTTACCGTTCGCGAGCAGGGAAAAACTCTGCTGCACTACGTGGAGTGGAGTTTTCTGCACTCCCCGAGCTCCGCAGAGCGCGAAGTGCAGAAAACTCTGCAAACTCGGCGAACAGAGCGGAGTTCACCGCTGAGGCCTAATGCAGACCTGATCCTGCAATGAAGTGTCACATCACTTAACCATGGGGCATACGAAAGGAAATTACTGTAGTCTACAAATCTAAAAGGAAAAGGTAGATGGAAATAGGCATGCAACCACGCATAAATAAAACTTTGAAAAAAGGGCACGGTGATCAGTGAGACGGTGCTTACCAAAATGAAAGGAAATTAATAGCCACTGTCAGAGCGGGCTGTGTGCGCCACCCCGTTCGCATTTTAGAAGCTCCCAAAGTAAATAGGACCGGCGTTACTTCAACAGATACAGCAATGGGGGATTAGGCATGAGCGGGAAGGTTTAGCTACCAATGCGGTTTGTAGTAGTGAAATTAGTGCCTGCCATATTATAACAGTAAAGACCACAAGCACTACGTCCATCATCCGTCTGAATAAAACCAATGACCGTTGAAAGCTGGTCTGCGGTTAAAAAGAATTGGTCTGCATGCTTGCAACTGATGGGATTGAGAGAACGACTGATACTAGCAGGGAGGGGAGAAAATGTGGCGGCCATCTTAACGTTGGGTGAAAATTCTTGATGAATATGAGAAAGAAATGATTTACAGAGATGATTTACAGAGAGAGAGAAGAAGATTACCTTCATGAAAACTGGTTATGTACATTTTTACTGCAACAAATTGATTATCATACCATCTACACATGGGTCATTGTTATATGAAAGTACAGGAAAGCAACAGATGGAATCAGTATCTGAAGCTAATTAAAGCGAGTCACTTTTTGAAATTAGCCTTAACTATTTAGCTTCTGACAGTCCCTTCTCTCACATGGTTTCTTTATCATGTTCCTTGCAACAACTTTGATTACAGTATGATGTAGACACCAAATCCCATACGTGCATGGAATGAGAGGTCATCACTTCCATTATGGCTGATACCATTACTAATTTATTTTCCCCTTTTTTTCTCTTTTCTACTTTTCTCCCCCTCTTTTACATACTCCCTAATCTTTCTCCTTTTTCCCTGCATACCTTCTTTGTAGGCATTTTTTTAGTCTCAGGCATATACATTTAAGTCCTAATGAAGTCCCCCGTAAACTTCCGTGAATTTCCAGGTGCTGCGCGCCCTCCTCCTCCCACCCCAAGCCTTGAGACCCTTTCGGGTGAGTAGCTACGCTTTATAATCCCCTGATTGATTGATTGATTATAAAGTGGGATCAAAACATCGCCGACAAGGAGTACCATGACTATCGCAAATTTCTTTTATCTAAAAATGATAGCATTGGTACTATAAAATAAGATCTGTCATAATTTGTTCATTATTTTTTTAGTCACTAAGAAAATGTCTGATCTATGTAAAACTTTTTTTGTTTCCTTGTTTGCTTCCAACTCTTATTATGTCTCTGTTTGTTATATGATTTAATAAATATCTGTATTTTTTCATATGATTTCCTTTTACACAGAATTTACTTAGCTTCTATGATCATTGTTGATTGAATTCGTAGTGAGAGACCACTTATTCCTTTACAAAAAAGATAGATTGTTTGACATTATGGGCCCACTAACTAAAATATCGATATGGCAGAAGAAGCATATGTTGCTAAGAAGGCTCTGGATGTTGAGGAGTTAAGGGAGTGGGCTAAGATGGCAGTGTGTCTCCTAGGAAACGTGAACACGGCCATATCTGTGGAGAGAAGGAAGAGCATCCTTCTTAAAATAGACCCAAAGTTAGTTGAACTGGCCAATAATGAGGCAGGCCAGGAGGCAAATGGGATGCTTTATGGTGACACTTTCATAAAGGAGATGTTCAAGTACATTGGGGCTTTCAGAGCCTGCCAAAAGTTACAGCGGGAGATTAAAAAGGTCTTTGACCATTGAGTTTTTGGTGTGGCCGGGCGAACGAGCAGTCAATTCCCTGGCCGAGGACAGGGCATCAGTAGATCTTCATTTTCACAAGGATTCAGGCCCTTCCAGTACCAGAGCTCCTACAAACCACAAACTTTTTATCTTCAGAGACAAAGATCAAGGGCTAGAGGAGGCTGTCGAACTTGGTGAACAGGTAAGACAAGACCCTTCTGTTATCCAGTTAAAATTGGGTGGCAGACTTGCTCAATTTTCTCACAGCTTGACTCAAATAACAAGAGATCCATGGGTTCTTCAGACGGTGTTAGAATACCATATAGATTTTGTGATAGAGTCAGTACAGTACCGGCTTCCAGAAATGATAAGACTCAATTCAGATCTTTCAGATCTGGTTAGCAGGGAGGTTCTAGATCTAGAGAGGAAAGGTGCGATAGTGGTGGTGAGAAATGAATTGAGAGGATTTGAAAGCAATATTTTCCTAGTGCAAAAGAAGGACAAAGGCATGAGGCCTGTTATAAATCTAAGGTATATGAACGATTGGGTTGTGTACCATCACTTCAAAATGGAAGGAATACATATGACAAGGGATGTGTTGCAGTTAAGAGATTGGATGACTGGGTTAGATTTGATAGATGCGTATTTGACGGTTCCAATTTAGGAACCACATCAGAGGTTTCTTCAATTCAGATGGGTGGAGAAAACGTGGAAGTTTGTTTGTCTACCATTCGGTCTGTCTTCCGCCCCTTGGTGTTTTAAGAAGGTGCTTCATCCTGTGGCAGCGTTTTTAAAGGAACGAGGAGTGCATCTGATAGTATATTTGGACAACATTTTTAGGTCGAGCATCAGCGCGCAGGCGCTGTCTGCAAGACCTGCAGTAATCACTCTACCGAGTGTAATCCAGCCTGCTGCCTGCAATGGATTCACTCCTGCTGTCGCTTTAATTTCCTGGCTCCTTATTGGCTAAGGCTCCGATACATCATTTCCGGATTTTGGGAGGAGCACCAGCCATTTACAGTTTCTGTACACTCCAAAACGTTATTGTGTTTGTTTAGGACTATTTGTTTATTTAATTTCATAGAAGTGTGTGGCACGGCGGGCGCTTTAAGTTGCTGGGTGCATTTGTTTGTTTATGTATACTATTGTGGTCATACATACTTTATGCACGGCGCCCGTTTAACAAGCGCTGCACTGGTTTCGCTTTCACTGTTATTTTCAGGCGCTGTTGGTTGCTGGCCGCATTTGTTTGTTTATGTGTTGTGGGCATAAATACTTTATCAGCGCGGCGCCCGTTATGCTTTCATTGTTGTCTCTTTCCCTTCTCCTCCACCCTACTCTCTCTGCTCTCACTCTCCCCTCTCTTTTACCCCTCCCTCCTCCCTCCCAGTCAGTCACCGGGCTCCAGCTTCTACGCCGTGTGCTAACCTGCACGTATTTCTATTGAGGTTACCTGTGCTATTGTGTGACAGCCAACCCTACTGAAACACATTTGTGCAGCAGCGTAGTCTATTAAGGCCCACAGGATGGAATTTCAAGTTGTTGGGCAATTGTAATGTCTATGGTCTCACGAACGGCCCGTGGCTCCACATTAAGCAAGGCGCATGCATACAGATAATGCCCAAAACTCCAGCATAGAACACAGGCAGTAAAAGGTTTAACTACATTTAGCTTTAAAATATGAGGCGCTGTTTTTCATCTATTTTCGCTTTGATTGAAATTGCTGGGACTAAAGCATCGATGCCCCATTGAGTTGTAAGATTAGAGATGATTTTATATTCAGGGACGGGGGTTACTCTTTTATGCTTCATAGTAAAATAATGCAGTGGGCACCATTAAAACCTAGACTGGTGTCAAAGACTGAGGATGCCCCCTCTTTTTTTGGAGGGTGGGGGCAGGCTAAACTTATTGTCTCGCGTTACGAGGCACTGACGTGCATGCCCTGCAGGTTGTACGCTACTTCTTGGAAGCCTTATTATATTAGTGACTGAACACTTGTGAAGTTTGTTGGTGGTAATGACATGCTTGCACGAGGAAATATTCTGAACTGGCTGTTTAACCCCCTTCTCCGACTGATGTGCACAACCCGCCGTATTTGCCCATCTGTGAGATTGGAGTCCATGCTATGGGCGGCCTTCTAACAGATAGACTGACCCCTGCAGATCAAGCCTCTGAGGAGCAAGCTGTCCTGTTTGGGATTGCATTATTCAGAACTATAGCCACTGTTAAAATTCTGCTAGAGGTTCATAACATTTTTGTCTCCCAGCCTGCTTTCAGACAATTTTTGTGAGGACGGCCATTCCCTGCTGTGTAGTCCGTCACAAATAGGAAAAAGAGGGGAGGTTAATCTCGGACTATAAAAGTGTACTTCATCAAATGCTGAAAGCTGGCAACCAAAAACCTAAAACGCGCATGGTTTCTTTTGTTTCAATGGCTCCAATTTACTTCCCAGGAATAGCTCCTGACCTGTCCTCGCCCCTTCAATCTAAGCACATACATGCCATTACTACTAAAGAATGTATATGAGCGCCACTCACGGGCAATTTCTCATGCCGCAGCTAGCACCACATAATTCACTATTGCTGCATACAAACGCCACAATATGGCTTAATGATGCCGATGCCAAAAGAGACTTGCTGATGCTGATTCAATCACCTGCCCCTTTTACCGACACCTCCTCAAACGTCGTAGTGCCCTCAGCCACGTCTGTGGGAGCGTTACTCGTGAAGATCTTGAACCTCAGGGTCTGCCACACTGGATCCGGCCTCACTGTGGCTGAAATACTGCTTTACAGGCGCTCTTAGCCAAATTGTAGTAATTCGCTCGCTCATACTGCAATTATAATGACTGGTTTTTGCCTTCAGCCACAAGCGGGGAAGCTCCCTCACCTGCTGATGCTTAACTGTCACCACAACAGAGATTCCTCCAAGCGCTATGCCAACCAACAATGAGCATGGAAGAAAGATGATTGCAATCATTACAACAGTACCCCTGCATTTAAGGGGAAAAATAAATATGCAAATATTTTGTGACTAGGCATAAACTTGAAAGTCTGCAGGCCTTCATCGACAGTTTCAGGTGACCTAATTCTGGTATGTCCATAACCATATCCTATTAACTCACTCAAATTTACACTGCACTTATTTTCACATTTTATGAATAACAACATTGAATTTACACTCAACTGTTTCTATTTGCACACTTGAATCACATTTATAAGTTTAAAAAGCAAATAAATATGCACTGTGGCCTTTGCGTAGAAATTATTTTTGTCGACAGGTACCTATACTTTCTAAGTTAAGTGTGAAGTTGAATATTTTTGACTCTGGAGCGTCTTTTAAGTATTTCCTAAAGCTGTGTCCGGGTATAGATTCAATTGTGGAGAGCATGTTCTCTTTCCCTTATACGTTTTCACAAGCATAAATAAATATACAGCATTACTGGAAGATGCCACAACAGAAAGCATTGCACAGAGACCTGGTGATATGGTGAATGTCTGGTGCCAAAGCTGCATTGTTTCAGAAAGACTTGGGTGCTACACCAGTCTGGTGAAGAGGGTTTGGGGGTGGGATCAAGTCACAAGAAAGAGGGGCCCTCCAGGCTTATAACTGTGCTGAACATGGGGTGTGGCACAGCCTAGTGGAGTCAGCGTTGTTGGTACCTATTGAGAACAAGGGCAAGTTTTTTTTTATATAGAGCAAACTCTACATGACCACCAGTCCCACAGAGACGTATTCATTTTTTTAAGGCTATCCTAGGCAGCGCTTGTGCTGTTTCTGCGAGACATACTGTATTCAGGATTTGGGCTTTAAAAGCTCGGCCCATATTTAAGGACTGCCCCTGATACATGTGTTGTTACGCTGAGCTTGTGAGCACTATTTCTTTCTTTAAGCTGGAGCAGTCAAGAGCAGTGCTGGTGGTTTACAGAGCTCTGTTGTAAACAAAGCAGTAAATCTTGCTCTTACCTTGCCCCATTTGCTGTGCATTCAAAGACCAAGATCTGTTTTGGCTGCAGCTGCCTCCTCCTCCCTCCTGCTTTTAAAATGCATGGCCTGGCGTCACGGTCCCTGCTTTCCTATGGCTGCTGCCGTCTCCGTATCACAGCTTAACAAGCATTTGCAATGCAATAGGTCTCGCATTTGCAAGAGTTTGAGCTATTGGCATTATAAATAACAATGCCTTTTATTTATGTTTTAAAAACCTACAAGCGGTGTGTAAACACGCGCTTTGTACTTATAGTCATAACTGAGCCACTTTCACTGCCAGCCTTGCTTCTCGTAAGCAAGGACTATAAGTAACAAATGCGTGTTTACGCACCGCTTGCAGGTTTTCAAAACACATAAATAAAAGGCATTGGCATTTACAATGCCAATAGCTCAAACTCTCGCAAATGCGAGACCTATTGCATTGCAAAGGCTTGTTTATAATGGATCAGGACAACTCGAAGGTAGAGAAGCACACAAGGATGGCTGTGTTGTTGTTGGAAGATCTTGGTTTTGTGGTCAACAGGCAGAAGTCTTGTTTAATACTGAGTCAAGAAACTCAATTCTTGGGGTTTCTAGTGGATACAGTCCAAGGTCAACTAAAGTTGTCCAAGGAGAAGTTGAAAAGAATAAGGAACGAGATTTGGAAAGTGTTGGAGATAAAAAAGATTTCTTTAAGAATGCTAGCGAGAGTGGTAGGTCTGCTGTCTTCTATGATTCAGGCTATTTTTCCCAGACCTTGGAATTATCGGGCTCTTCAGAGGTTAAAGGCCAGGCATATGAGAAGTGGTTTGAAGTATTCAGAGCAGATTATACTTACGGGGGAAGTGAAAAGCAAACTAATGTTATGGTTAAGAAATATGGATGGCTTGGAATGGGAACGCTATCTTTGGGGAGAAACCGGAGAAGACTATAGAGTCAGATGTGAGTTTGATAAGTTAGGGAGCTTGCTGTGGTGCTATTTCTACAGGAGGAGTATGGACAGTGGAGGAAAGGAGGCTCCATATAAATTGTCTAGAACTTTTGGCAGGTTCCTTTGCAATATGGAGTTTTACTAGGGATAAGGCTCAGTGTTCAGTACTCCTGAGAATGGAAAATGTATCAGCGGTGAAGAACAAGTTGGGAGGGTCTGCGTTCGAAGGATCTTGCAGATCTAGAAAAAAAATGTGGGGATTATTGTTTGAATCAGAATGTTCTAGTGCAGGCAGAGCAAATCCCAGGCTTGAAGAATGTGGAGGCAGATTGGTAATCAAGGAATTACTGGGACTTCAGTGATTGGAGATTGCACAGGTCAGTTTTTACAAGGTTGATGAAGATTTGTGGTCCTTGTCAGGTAGATCTGTTCGAGAATAGAATGAATACTCTGTTAGAGAAGTACTTCAGCTGGCGTCCGGATCCGGAGTCATCAGGAATATATGCTCTCAGGCAGGACTTGAGGGGTCTCTGGCCTGATGCGTTTCCTCCATTCTTGATGATTACTCGTGGACTTTAGATGGTGTACAGGTGGAAAGAGACTGTCTTGGCGACACCTCTATGGAGTCGCAGGTTTGATACCTGATTCTCCTGGAGATGTCGGTAGATTTACTAATTCTGCTACTTGAATTTCAGGAAGTTCTGTTGGGACCATTAGAAGAAATGCATGAGTTGGTAATAACAGATCAGTTGAGGCTGGTAGCTTGGAAAATTTCAGGTGTGCCTGGGAGGTGCCAGAACTTTCACAGGAAGTTTCAGTTCTTATTAGAGAATCCTGGGCTCCAGGCAATTAATGTGCATA
Organism: Calotriton arnoldi; assembly: GCA_963921515.1. NCBI lineage: Eukaryota > Metazoa > Chordata > Amphibia > Caudata > Salamandridae > Calotriton > Calotriton arnoldi. The sequence goes on from CAWUFW010006484.1 coordinate 949,108, forward strand.
GATCTGCTATTGCAGCAGGACGTGTGTTGTTGAATGGTGTTTCCGTAGGGCAGGATATTTTGGTGAAGCATTTGATGAGGATTGATAGATACATTTCTTTATTCAATTAAATTGTTAATCATAAAAGATATAAAAAATTATAAAAACACAATAAAACCAAATACATACATTAGAAACATGACTCATTATGAAGAATACATAAAAAGCTAGTCAAATTAACAGCAAACACCATTTTACAATGCACAATAGATAAAAAACAGATCCGATTATCAACAGGTGCCAGTTGATCCAAGATAAACAGGGTTCAGTAAATTAAGAAACATTATTCAAGAAAAACAGATGCGCTATGGCCAAGCACCTCAAATCTTTACTTAAAAAGAGACCCATATATACACATGTACGGATGTTCCCCATCATGGCGAAGAAAAGCATGGAAGGCCTCACTTGAGTAAACTGGGCCTCCTTCAGAATAGGAATCAAATACATTTTCCATGGGAGAGAATAATAATGGCAAAACATAACAAAATGCAACAGTGACTGCCCTGAGGCACCATCACACCCACAGGGGCCTAAGCTGCCTCCTGCCACTCATCCTTTGGAAAAACTAACCAGTGGGAAAAACACATTCATCCTCAATCTGGATAAAATATGTTGATGGTAAATGTTATTCACCCAGATTAGGTATGGCTCCAGAGAACTAGCTATCTATGCAAACACAAGGAGATGATGGACGGAGCGCTGAAACTTTTCAGACACTCACCCCCCGTCACAGATCTGGGTTGAATCGATCATCGTTCTTTAGCTCACTTCAACACCTCAGTTCAGACACAGCTATATGCAAATCAGTCTTGACCCTGTGCCTCATGGGAACAGTCCAGCCAGAACTGCCAAGCCATGTCTTCCCTGGACCGGAAACAAGCATCCTGGGACCGGCTTCGGGCTAACAGCCCTCATCAGCCAGGCTAGCTTGAATCCAGTGGCAAAGTGAGCAAGGGACCCACGTCTGGGCATACCCTGCCAACTTAGGCGAACAAACCCAACACAAGGAGATGATGGACGGAGCGCTGAAACTTTTCAGACACTCACCCCCAGTCACAGATATGGGTTGAATCAATCATCGTTCTTTAGCTCACTTCAGCACCCCAGTTCAGACACAGCTATATGCAAATCAGTCTTGACCCTGTGCCTCATGGGAACAGTCCAGCCCGAACTGCCAAGCCATGTCTTCCCTGGACCGGAAACAAGCATCCTGGGACTGGTTTCAGGCTAACAGCCCTCATCAGCCAGGCTAGCTTGAATCCAGTGGCAAAGTGAGCAAGGGACCCACGTCTGGGCACACCCTGCCAACTTAGGGCGAACAAAGCCAACACAAGGAGATGATGGACGGTGCGCTGAAACTTTTTAGACACTCACCCCCAGTCACAGATCTGGGTTGAATCCATCATCGTTCTTTAGCTCACTTCACCACCCCAGTTCAGACACAGCTATATGCAAATCAGTCTTGACCCTGTGCCTCATGGGAACAGTCCAGCCTGAACTGCCAAGCCATGTCTTTCCTGGACCGGAAACAAGCATCCTGGGACCGATTTCGGGCTAACAGCCCTCATCAGCCAGGCTAGCTTGAATCCAGTGGTAAAGTGAGCAAGTGACCCACGTCTGGGCATACCATGCCAACTTAGGGCGAACAAAGCAAACACAAGGAGATGATGGACGGAGCGCTGAAACTTTTCAGACACTCACCCCCAGTCACAGATCTGGGTTAAATCCATCATTGTTCTTTAACTCACTTCACCATCCCAGTTCAGACACAGCTATATGCAAATCAGTCTTGACCCTGTGCCTCATGGGAACAGTCCAGCCAGAACTGCCAAGCCATGTCTTCCCTGGACCGGAAACAAGCATCCTGGGACCGGTTTCGGGCTAACAGCCCTCATCATCCGGGCTAGCTTGAATCCAGTGGCAAAGTGAGCAAGGGACCCACGTCTGGGCATACCCTGCCAACTTAGGGCGAACAAAGCAAGCACAAGGAGATGATAGACGGTGCGCTGAAACTTTTCAGACACTCACCCCCAGTCACAGATCTGGGTTGAATCCATCATCGATCTTTAGCTCACTTCACCACCCCAGTTCAGACACAGCTATATGCAAATCAGTCTTGACCCTGTGCCTCATGGAAACAGTCCAGCCCGAACTGCCAAGCCATGTCTTCCCTGGACCGGAAACAAGCATCCTGGGACCGGTTTCGGGCTAACAGCCCTCATCAGCCAGGCTAGCTTGAATCCAGTGGCAAAGTGAGCAAGGGACCCACGTCTGGGTATACCCTGCCAACTTAGGGCGAACAAAGCAAAAACAAGGAGATGATGGACGGAGCGCTGAAACTTTTCAGACACTCACCCCCAGTCACAGATCTGGGTTAAATCCATCATCGTTCTTTAACTCACTTCACCATCCCAGTTCAGACACAGCTATATACAAATCAGTCTTGACCCTGTGCCTCATGGGAACAGTCCAGCCAGAACTGCCAAGCCATGTCTTCCTGGACCGGAAACAAGCATCCTGGGACCGGTTTCGGGGCTAACAGCCCTCATCATCCGGGCTAGCTTGAATCCAGTGGCAAAGTGAGCAAGGGACCCACGTCTGGGCACACCCTGCCAACTTAGGGCGAACAAACCCAACACAAGGAGATGATGGACGGAGCGCTGAAACTTTTCAGGACACTCACCCCCAGTCACAGATCTGGGTTGAATCAATCATCGTTCTTTAGCTCACTTCAGCACCCCAGTTCAGACACAGCTATATGCAAATCAGTCTTGACCCTGTGCCTCATGGGAACAGTCCAGCCCGAACTGCCAAGCCATGTCTTCCCTGGACCGGGAAACAAGCATCCTGGGACCGGTTTCAGGCTAACAGCCCTCATCAGCCAGGCTAGCTTGAATCCATTGGCAAAGTGAGCAAGGGACCCACGTCTGGGCATACCCTGCCAACTTAGGGCGAACAAAGAAAAACAAGGAGATGATGGACGGAGCGCTGAAACTTTTCAGACACTCACCCCCAGTCACAGATCTGGGTTAAATCCATCATCGTTCTTTAACTCACTTCACCATCCCAGTTCAGACACAGCTATATGCAAATCAGTCTTGACCCTGTGCCTCATGAGAACAGTCCAGCCAGAACTGCCAAGCCATGTCTTCCCTGGACCGGAAACAAGCATCCTGGGACCGGTTTCGGGGCTAACAGCCCTCATCATCCGGGCTAGCTTGAATCCAGTGGCAAAGTGAGCAAGGGACCCACGTCTGGGCACACCCTGCCAACTTAGGGCGAACAAACCCAACACAAGGAGATGATGGACGGAGCGCTGAAACTTTTCAGACACTCACCCCAGTCACAGATCTGGGTTGAATCAATCATCGTTCTTTAGCTCACTTCAGCACCCCAGTTCAGGCACAGCTATATGCAAACTCAGTCTTGACCCTGTGCCTCATGGGAACAGTCCAGCCTGAACTGCCAAGCCATGTCTTCCCTGGATCGGAAACAAGCATCCTGGGACCGGTTTCAGGCTAACAGCCCTCATCAGCCAGGCTAGCTTGAATCCAGTGGCAAAGTGAGTAAGGGACCCACGTCTGGGCATACCCTGCCAACTTAGGGCGAACAAAGCCAACACAAGGAGATGATGGACGGTGCGCTGAAACTTTTCAGACACTCACCCCCAGTCACAGATCTGGGTTGAATCCATCATCGTTCTTTAGCTCACTTCACCACCCCAGTTCAGACACAGCTATATGCAAATCAGTCTTGACCCTGTGCCTCATGGGAACAGTCCAGCCTGAACTGCCAAGCCATGTCTTTCCTGGACCGGAAACAAGCATCCTGGGACCGATTTCGGGCTAACAGCCCTCATCAGCCAGGCTAGCTTGAATCCAGTGGTAAAGTGAGCAAGTGACCCACGTCTGGGCATACCCTGCCAACTTAGGGCGAACAAAGCAAACACAAGGAGATGATGGACGGAGCGCTGAAACTTTTCAGACACCCACCCCCAGTCACAGATCTGGGTTAAATCCATCATCGTTCTTTAACTCACTTCACCATCCCAGTTCAGACACAGCTATGTGCAAATCAGTCTTGACCCTGTGCCTCATGGGAACAGTCCAGCCAGAACTGCCAAGCCATGTCTTCCCTGGACCGGAAACAAGCATCTTGGGACCGGTTTCAGGCTAACAGCCCTCATCATCCGGGCTAGCTTGAATCCAGTGGCAAAGTGAGCAAGGGACCCACGTCTGGGCATACCCTGCCAACTTAGGGCGAACAAAGCAAGCACAAGGAGATGATAGACGGTGCGCTGAAACTTTTCAGACACTCACCCCCAGTCACAGATCTGGGTTGAATCCATCATCGTTCTTTAGCTCACTTCACCACCCCAGTTCAGACACAGCTATATGCAAATCAGTCTTGACCCTGTGCCTCATGGGAACAGTCCAGCCTGAACTGCCAAGCCATGTCTTTCCTGGACCGGAAACAAGCATCCTGGGACCGATTTCGGGCTAACAGCCCTCATCAGCCAGGCTAGCTTGAATCCAGTGGTAAAGTGAGCAAGTGACCCAAGTCTGGGCATACCATGCCAACTTAGGGCGAACAAAGCAAACACAAGGAGATGATGGACGGAGCGCTGAAACTTTTCAGACACTCACCCCCAGTCACAGATCTGGGTTAAATCCATCATCGTTCTTTAACTCACTTCACCATCCCAGTTCAGACACAACTATATGCAAATCAGTCTTGACCCTGTGCCTCATGGGAACAGTCCAGCCAGAACTGCCAAGCCATGTCTTCCCTGGACCGGAAACAAGCATCCTGGGACCGGTTTCGGGCTATCAGCCCTCATCATCCGGGCTAGCTTGGAATCCAGTGGCAAAGTGAGCAAGGGACCCACGTCTGGGCATACCCTGCCAACTTAGGGCGAACAAAGCAAGCACAAGGAGATGATAGACGGTGCGCTGAAACTTTTCAGACACTCACCCCCAGTCACAGATCTGGGTTGAATCCATCATCGATCTTTAGCTCACTTCACCAACCCAGTTCAGACACAGCTATATGCAAATCAGTCTTGACCCTGTGCCTCATGGAAACAGTCCAGCCCGAACTGCCAAGCCATGTCTTCCCTGGACCGGAAACAAGCATCCTGGGGACCGGCTTCGGGCTAACAGCCCTCATCAGCCAGGCTAGCTTGAATCCAGTGGCAAAGTGAGCAAGGGACCCACGTCTGGGCATACCCTGCCAACTTAGGGCGAACAAAGCAAAAACAAGGAGATGATGGACGGAGCGCTGAAACTTTTCAGACACTCACCCCCAGTCACAGATCTGGGTTAAATCCATCATCGTTCTTTAACTCACTTCACCATCCCAGTTCAGACACAGCTATATGCAAATCAGTCTTGACCCTGTGCCTCATGGGAACAGTCCAGCCAGAACTGCCAAGCCATGTCTTCCCTGGACCGGAAACAAGCATCCTGGGACCGGTTTCGGGCTAACAGCCCTCATCATCCGGGCTAGCTTGAATCCAGTGGCAAAGTGAGCAAGGGACCCACGTCTGGGCACACCCTGCCAACTTAGGGCGAACAAACCCAACACAAGGAGATGATGGACGGAGCGCTGAAACTTTTCAGACACTCACCCCCAGTCACAGATCTGGGTTGAATCAATCATCGTTCTTTAGCTCACTTCAGCACCCCAGTTCAGACACAGCTATATGCAAATCAGTCTTGACCCTGTGCCTCATGGGAACAGTCCAGCCCGAACTGCCAAGCCATGTCTTCCCTGGACCGGAAACAAGCATCCTGGGACCGGTTTCAGGCTAACAGCCCTCATCAGCCAGGCTAGCTTGAATCCAGTGGCAAAGTGAGCAAGGGACCCACGTCTGGGCATACCCTGCCAACTTAGGGCGAACAAAGCAAAAACAAGGAGATGATGGACGGAGCGCTGAAACTTTTCAGACACTCACCCCCAGTCACAGATCTGGGTTAAATCCATCATCGTTCTTTAACTCACTTCACCATCCCAGTTCAGACACAGCTATATGCAAATCAGTCTTCACCCTGTGCCTCATGAGAACAGTCCAGCCAGAACTGCCAAGCCATGTCTTCCCTGGACCGGAAACAAGCATCCTGGGACCGGTTTCGGGCTAACAGCCCTCATCATCCGGGCTAGCTTGAATCCAGTGGCAAAGTGAGCAAGGGACCCACGTCTGGGCACACCCTGCCAACTTAGGGCGAACAAACCCAACACAAGGAGATGATGGACGGAGCGCTGAAACTTTTCAGACACTCACCCCCAGTCACAGATCTGGGTTGAATCAATCATCGTTCTTTAGCTCACTTCAGCACCCCAGTTCAGGCACAGCTATATGCAAATCAGTCTTGACCCTGTGCCTCATGGGAACAGTCCAGCCTGAACTGCCAAGCCATGTCTTCCCTGGACCGGAAACAAGCATCCTGGGACCGGTTTCAGGCTAACAGCCCTCATCAGCCAGGCTAGCTTGAATCCAGTGGCAAAGTGAGCAAGGGACCCACGTCTGGGCATACCCTGCCAACTTAGGGCGAACAAAGCCAACACAAGGAGATGATGGACGGTGCGCTGAAACTTTTCAGACACTCACCCCCAGTCACAGATTTGGGTTGAATCCATCATCGTTCTTTAGCTCACTTCACCACCCCAGTTCAGACACAGCTATATGCAAATCAGTCTTGACCCTGTGCCTCATGGGAACAGTCCAGCCTGAACTGCCAAGCCATGTCTTTCCTGGACCGGAAACAAGCATCCTGGGACCGATTTCGGGCTAACAGCCCTCATCAGCCAGGCTAGCTTGAATCCAGAGATAAAGTGAGCAAGTGACCCACGTCTGGGCATACCCTGCCAACTTAGGGCGAACAAAGCAAACACAAGGAGATGATGGACGGAGCGCTGAAACTTTTCAGACACTCACCCCCAGTCACAGATCTGGGTTAAATCCATCATCGTTCTTTAACTCACTTCACCATCCCAGTTCAGACACAGCTATGTGCAAATCAGTCTTGACCCTGTGCCTCATGGGAACAGTCCAGCCAGAACTGCCAAGCCATGTCTTCCCTGGACCGGAAACAAGCATCCTGGGACCGGTTTCGTGCTAACAGCCCTCATCATCCGGGCTAGCTTGAATCCAGTGGCAAAGTGAGCAAGGGACCCACATCTGGGCATACCCTGCCAACTTAGGGCGAACAAAGCAAGCACAAGGAGATGATAGACGGTGCACTGAAACTTTTCAGACACTCACCCCCAGTCACAGATCTGGGTTGAATCCATCATCGTTCTTTAGCTCACTTCACCACCCCAGTTCAGACACAGCTATATGCAAATCAGTCTTGACCCTGTGCCTCATGGAAACAGTCCAGCCCGAACTGCCAAGCCATGTCTTCCCTGGATCGGAAACAAGCATCCTGGGACCGGTTTCGGGCTAACAGCCCTCATCAGCCAGGCTAGCTTGAATCCAGTGGCAAAGTGAGCAAGGGACCCACGTCTGGGCATACCCTGCCAACTTAGGGCGAACAAAGCAAAAACAAGGAGATGATGGACGGAGCGCTGAAACATTTCAGGCACTCACCCCCAGTCACAGATCTGGGTTAAATACATCATCGTTCTTTAACTCACTTCACCATCCCAGTTCAGACACAGCTATATGCAAATCAGTCTTCACCCTGTGCCTCATGGGAACAGTCCAGCCAGAACTGCCAAGCCATGTCTTCCCTGGACCGGAAACAAGCATCCTGGGACCGGTTTCAGGCTAACAGCCCTCATCATCCGGGCTAGCTTGAATCCAGTGGCAAAGTGAGCAAGAGACCCACGTCTGGGCACACCCTGCCAACTTAGGGCGAACAAACCCAACACAAGGAGATGATGGACGGAGCGCTGAAACTTTTCAGACACTCACCCCCAGTCACAGATCTGGGTTGAATCAATCATCGTTCTTTAGCTCACTTCAGCACCCCAGTTCAGACACAGCTATATGCAAATGCAGTCTTGACCCTGTGCCTCATGGGAACAGACCAGCCCGAACTGCCAAGCCATGTCGTCCCTGGACCGGAAACAAGAATCCTGGGATCCGGTTTCAGGCTAACAGCCCTCATCAGCCAGGCTAGCTTGAATCCAGTGGCAAAGTGAGCAAGGGACCCACGTCTGGGCATACCCTGCCAACTTAGGGCGAACAAAGCCAACACAAGGAGATGATGGACAGAGCGCTGAAACTTTTCAGACACTCACCCCCAGTCACAGATCTGGGTTGAATCCATCATCGTTCTTTAGCTCACTTCACCACTCCCAGTTCAGACACAGCTATATGCAAATCAGTCTTGACCCTGTGCCTCATGGGAACAGTCCAGCCTGAACTGCCAAGCCATGTCTTTCCTGGACCGGAAACAAGCATCCTGGGACCGATTTCGGGCTAACAGCCCTCATCAGCCAGGCTAGCTTGAATCCAGTGGTAAAGTGAGCAAGTGACCCACGTCTGGGCATACCCTGCCAACTTAGGGCGAACAAAGCAAACACAAGGAGATGATGGATGGAGCGCTGAAACTTTTCAGACACTCACCCCCAGTCACAGATCTGGGTTGAATCCATCATCGTTCTTTAGCTCACTTCACCACCCCAGTTCAGACACAGCTATATGCAAATCAGTCTTGACCCTGTGCCTCATGGGAACAGTCCAGCCAGAACTGCCAAGCCATGTCTTCCCTGGACCGGAAACAAGCATCCTGGGACCGGTTTCAGGCTAACAGCCCTCATCAGCCAGGCTAGCTTGAATCCAGTGGCAAAGTGAGCAAGGGACCCACGCCTGGGCATACCCTGCCAACTTAGGCGAACAAAGCCAACACAAGGAGATGATGGAGGGAGCGCTGAAACTTTTCAGACACTCACCCCAGTCACAGATCTGGGTTGAATCCATCATCGTTCTTTAGCTCACTTTCACCACCCCAGTTCAGACACAGCTATATGCAAATCAGTCTTGACCCTGTGCCTCATGGGAACAGTCCAGCCCGAACTGCCAAGCCATGTCTTCCCTGGATCGGGAAACAAGCATCCTGGGACCGGCTTCGGGCTAACAGCCCTCATCAGCCAGGCTAGCTTGAATCCAGTGGCAAAGTGAGCAAGGGACCCACGTCTGGGCATACCCTGCCAACTTAGGGCGAACAAACCCAACACAAGGAGATGATGGACGGAGCGCTGAAACTTTTCAGACACTCACCCCCAGTCACAGATATGGGTTGAATCAATCATCGTTCTTTAGCTCACTTCAGCACCCCAGTTCAGACACAGCTATATGCAAATCAGTCTTGACCCTGTGCCTCATGGGAACAGTCCAGCCCGAACTGCCAAGCCATGTCTTCCTGGACCGGAAACAAGCATCCTGGGACTGGTTTCCAGGCTAACAGCCCTCATCAGCCAGGCTAGCTTGAATCCAGTGGCAAAGTGAGTAAGGGACCCACGTCTGGGCATACCCTGCCAACTTAGGGCGAACAAAGCAAACACAAGGAGATGATGGACGGAGCGCTGAAACTTTTCAGACACTCACCCCCAGTCACAGATCTGGGTTGAATCAATCATCGTTCTTTAGCTCACTTCAGCACCCCAGTTCAGACACAGCTATATGCAAATCAGTCTTGACCCTGTGCCTCATGGGAACAGTCCAGCCCGAACTGCCAAGCCATGTCTTCCCTGGACCGGAAACAAGCATCCTGGGACCGGCTTCAGGCTAACAGCCCTCATCAGCCAGGCTAGCTTGAATCCAGTGGCAAAGTGAGCAAGGGACCCACGTCTGGGCATACCCTGCCAACTTAGGGCGAACAAAGAAAAAACAAGGAGATGATGGACGGAGCGCTGAAACTTTTCAGACACTTACCCCCAGTCACAGATCTGGGTTAAATCCATCATCGTTCTTTAACTCACTTCACCATCCCAGTTCAGACACAGCTATATGCAAATCAGTCTTGACCCTGTGCCTCATGAGAACAGTCCAGCCAGAACTGCCAAGCCATGTCTTCCCTGGACCGGAAACAAGCATCCTGGGACCGGTTTCAGGCTAACAGCCCTCATCATCCGGGCTAGCTTGAATCCAGTGGCAAAGTGAGCAAGGGACCCACGTCTGGGCACACCCTGCCAACTTAGGGCGAACAAACCCAACACAAGGAGATGATGGACGGAGCGCTGAAACTTTTCAGACACTCACCCCCAGTCACAGATCTGGGTTGAATCAATCATCGTTCTTTAGCTCACTTCAGCACCCCAGTTCAGGCACAGCTATATGCAAATCAGTCTTGACCCTGTGCCTCATGGGAACAGTCCAGCCTGAACTGCCAAGCCATGTCTTCCCTGGACCGAAACAAGCATCCTGGGACCGGTTTCAGGCTAACAGCCCTCATCAGCCAGGCTAGCTTGAATCCAGTGGCAAAGTGAGCAAGGGACCCACGTCTGGGCATACCCTGCCAACTTAGGGCGAACAAAGCCAACACAAGGAGATGATGGACGGTGCGCTGAAACTTTTCAGACACTCACCCCCAGTCACAGATCTGGGTTGAATCCATCATCGTTCTTTAGCTCACTTCACCACCCCAGTTCAGACACAGCTATATGCAAATCAGTCTTGACCCTGTGCCTCATGGGAACAGTCCAGCCTGAACTGCCAAGCCATGTCTTTCCTGGACCGGAAACAAGCATCCTGGGACCGATTTCCGGCTAACAGCCCTCATCAGCCAGGCTAGCTTGAATCCAGTGGTAAAGTGAGCAAGTGACCCACGTCTGGGCATACCCTGCCAACTTAGGGCGAACAAAGCAAACACAAGGAGATGATGGACGGAGCGCTGAAACTTTTCAGACACCCACCCCCAGTCACAGATCTGGGTTAAATCCATCATCGTTCTTTAACTCACTTCACCATCCCAGTTCAGACACAGCTATGTGCAAATCAGTCTTGACCCTGTGCCTCATGGGAACAGTCCAGCCAGAACTGCCAAGCCATGTCTTCCCTGGACCGGAAACAAGCATCTTGGGACCGGTTTCGTGCTAACAGCCCTCATCATCCGGGCTAGCTTGAATCCAGTGGCAAAGTGAGCAAGGGACCCACGTCTGGGCATACCCTGCCAACTTAGGGCGAACAAAGCAAGCACAAGGAGATGATAGACGGTGCGCTGAAACTTTTCAGACACTCACCCCCAGTCACAGATCTGGGTTGAATCCATCATCGCTCTTAGCTCACTTCACCACCCCAGTTCAGACACAGCTATATGCAAATCAGTCTTGACCCTGTGCCTCATGGGAACAGTCCAGCCTGAACTGCCAAGCCATGCCTTTCCTGGATCGGAAACAAGCATCCTGGGACCGATTTCGGGCTAACAGCCCTCATCAGCCAGGCTAGCTTGAATCCAGTGGTAAAGTGAGCAAGTGACCCACGTCTGGGCATACCATGCCAACTTAGGGCGAACAAAGCAAACACAAGGAGATGATGGACGGAGCGCTGAAACTTTTCAGACACTCACCCCCAGTCACAGATCTGGGTTAAATCCATCATCGTTCTTTAACTCACTTCACCATCCCAGTTCAGACACAGCTATATGCAAATCAGTCTTGACCCTGTGCCTCATGGGAACAGTCCAGCCAGAACTGCCAAGCCATGTCTTCCCTGGACCGGAAACAAGCATCCTGGGACCGGTTTCGGGCTATCAGCCCTCATCATCCGGGCTAGCTTGAATCCAGTGGCAAAGTGAGCAAGGGACCCACGTCTGGGCATACCCTGCCAACTTAGGGCGAACAAAGCAAGCACAAGGAGATGATAGACGGTGCGCTGAAACTTTTCAGACACTCACCCCCAGTCACAGATCTGGGTTGAATCCATCATCGATCTTTAGCTCACTTCACCAACCCAGTTCAGACACAGCTATATGCAAATCAGTCTTGACCCTGTGCCTCATGGAAACAGTCCAGCCCGAACTGCCAAGCCATGTCTTCCCTGGACCGGAAACAAGCATCCTGGGACCGGTTTCGGGCTAACAGCCCTCATCAGCCAGGCTAGCTTGAATCCAGTGGCAAAGTGAGCAAGGGACCCACGTCTGGGCATACCCTGCCAACTTAGGGCGAACAAAGCAAAAACAAGGAGATGATGGACGGAGCGCTGAAACTTTTCAGACACTCACCCCCAGTCACAGATCTGGGTTAAATCCATCATCGTTCTTTAACTCACTTCACCATCCCAGTTCAGACACAGCTATATGCAAATCAGTCTTGACCCTGTGCCTCATGGGAACAGTCCAGCCAGAACTGCCAAGCCATGTCTCTCCCTGGACCGGAAACAAGCATCCTGGGACCGGTTTCGGGCTAACAGCCCTCATCATCCGGGCTAGCTTGAATCCAGTGGCAAAGTGAGCAAGGGACCCACGTCTGGGCACACCCTGCCAACTTAGGGCGAACAAACCCAACACAAGGAGATGATGGACGGAGCGCTGAAACTTTTCAGACACTCACCCCCAGTCACAGATCTGGGTTGAATCAATCATCGTTCTTTAGCTCACTTCAGCACCCCAGTTCAGACACAGCTATATGCAAATCAGTCTTGACCCTGTGCCTCATGGGAACAGTCCAGCCCGAACTGCCAAGCCATGTCTTCCCTGGACCGGAAACAAGCATCCTGGGACCGGTTTCAGGCTAACAGCCCTCATCAGCCAGGCTAGCTTGAATCCAGTGGTAAAGTGAGCAAGTGACCCACGTCTGGGCATACCCTGCCAACTTAGGGCGAACAAAGCAAACACAAGGAGATGATGGACGGAGCGCTGAAACTTTTCAGACACTCACCCCCAGTCACAGATCTGGGTTGAATCCATCATCGTTCTTTAGCTCACTTCACCACCCCAGTTCAGACACAGCTATATGCAAATCAGTCTTGACCCTGTGCCTCATGGGAACAGTCCAGCCAGAACTGCCAAGCCATGTCTTCCCTGGACCGGAAACAAGCATCCTGGGACCGGTTTCAGGCTAACAGCCCTCATCAGCCAGGCTAGCTTGAATCCAGTGGCAAAGTGAGCAAGGGACCCACGTCTGGGCATACCCTGCCAACTTAGAGGCGAACAAAGCCAACACAAGGAGATGATGGAGGAGCGCTGAAACTTTTCAGACACTCACCCCCAGTCACAGATCTGGGTTGAATCCATCATCGTTCTTTAGCTCACTTCACCACCCCAGTTCAGACACAGCTATATGCAAATCAGTCTTGACCCTGTGCCTCATGGGAACAGTCCAGCCCGAACTGCCAAGCCATGTCTTCCCTGGACCGGAAACAAGCATCCTGGGACCGGTTTCGGGCTAACAGCCCTCATCAGCCAGGCTAGCTTGAATCCAGTGGCAAAGTGAGCAAGGGACCCACGTCTGGGCATACCCTGCCAACTTAGGGCGAACAAACCCAACACAAGGAGATGATGGACGGAGCGCTGAAACTTTTCAGACACTCACCCCCAGTCACAGATATGGGTTGAATCAATCATCGTTCTTTAGCTCACTTCAGCACCCCAGTTCAGACACAGCTATATGCAAATCAGTCTTGACCCTGTGCCTCATGGGAACAGTCCAGCCCGAACTGCCAAGCCATGTCTTCCCTGGACCGGGAAACAAGCATCCTGGGACTGGTTTCAGGCTAACAGCCCTCATCAGCCAGGCTAGCTTGAATCCAGTGGCAAAGTGAGTAAGGGACCCACGTCTGGGCATACCCTGCCAACTTAGGGCGAACAAAGCAAACACAAGGAGATGATGGACGGAGCGCTGAAACTTTTCAGACACTCACCCCCAGTCACAGATCTGGGTTGAATCAATCATCGTTCTTTAGCTCACTTCAGCACCCCAGTTCAGACACAGCTATATGCAAATCAGTCTTGACCCTGTGCCTCATGGGAACAGTCCAGCCCGAACTGCCAAGCCATGTCTTCCCTGGACCGGAAACAAGCATCCTGGGACCGGTTTCAGGCTAACAGCCCTCATCAGCCAGGCTAGCTTGAATCCAGTGGCAAAGTGAGCAAGGGACCCACGTCTGGGCATACCCTGCCAACTTAGGGCGAACAAAGAAAAACAAGGAGATGATGGACGGAGCGCTGAAACTTTTCAGACACTCACCCCCAGTCACAGATCTGGGTTAAATCCATCATCGTTCTTTAACTCACTTCACCATCCCAGTTCAGACACAGCTATATGCAAATCAGTCTTGACCCTGTGCCTCATGAGAACAGTCCAGCCAGAACTGCCAAGCCATGTCTTCCCTGGACCGGAAACAAGCATCCTGGGACCGGTTTCGGGCTAACAGCCCTCATCATCCGGGCTAGCTTGAATCCAGTGGCAAAGTGAGCAAGGGACCCACGTCTGGGCACACCCTGCCAACTTAGGGCGAACAAACCCAACACAAGGAGATGATGGACGGAGCGCTGAAACTTTTCAGACACTCACCCCCAGTCACAGATCTGGGTTGAATCAATCATCGTTCTTTAGCTCACTTCAGCACCCCAGTTCAGGCACAGCCATATGCAAATCAGTCTTGACCCTGTGCCTCATGGGAACAGTCCAGCCTGAACTGCCAAGCCATGTCTTCCCTGGACCGGAAACAAGCATCCTGGGACCGGTTTCAGGCTAACAGCCCTCATCAGCCAGGCTAGCTTGAATCCAGTGGCAAAGTGAGTAAGGGACCCACGTCTGGGCATACCCTGCCAACTTAGGGCGAACAAAGCCAACACAAGGAGATGATGGACGGTGCGCTGAAACTTTTCAGACACTCACCCCCAGTCACAGATCTGGGTTGAATCCATCATCGTTTCTTTAGCTCACTTCACCACCCCAGTTCAGACACAGCTATATGCAAATCAGTCTTGACCCTGTGCCTCATGGGAACAGTCCAGCCTGAACTGCCAAGCCATGTCTTTCCTGGACCGGAAACAAGCATCCTGGGACCGATTTCGGGCTAACAGCCCTCATCAGCCAGGCTAGCTTGAATCCAGTGGTAAAGTGAGCAAGTGACCCACGTCTGGGCATACCCTGCCAACTTAGGGCGAACAAAGCAAACACAAGGAGATGATGGACGGAGCGCTGAAACTTTTCAGACACCCACCCCCAGTCACAGATCTGGGTTAAATCCATCATCGTTCTTTAACTCACTTCACCATCCCAGTTCAGACACAGCTATGTGCAAATCAGTCTTGACCCTGTGCCTCATGGGAACAGTCCAGCCAGAACTGCCAAGCCATGTCTTCCCTGGACCGGAAACAAGCATCTTGGGACCGGTTTCGTGCTAACAGCCCTCATCATCCGGGCTAGCTTGAATCCAGTGGCAAAGTGAGCAAGGGACCCACGTCTGGGCATACCCTGCCAACTTAGGGCGAACAAAGCAAGCACAAGGAGATGATAGACGGTGCGCTGAAACTTTTCAGACACTCACCCCCAGTCACAGATCTGGGTTGAATCCATCATCGTTCTTTAGCTCACTTCACCACCCCAGTTCAGACACAGCTATATGCAAATCAGTCTTGACCCTGTGCCTCATGGGAACAGTCCAGCCTGAACTGCCAAGCCATGTCTTTCCTGGACCGGAAACAAGCATCCTGGGACCGATTTCGGGCTAACAGCCCTCATCAGCCAGGCTAGCTTGAATCCAGTGGTAAAGTGAGCAAGTGACCCACGTCTGGGCATACCATGCCAACTTAGGGCGAACAAAGCAAACACAAGGAGATGATGGACGGAGCGCTGAAACTTTTCAGACACTCACCCCCAGTCACAGATCTGGGTTAAATCCATCATCGTTCTTTAACTCACTTCACCATCCCAGTTCAGACACAGCTATATGCAAATCAGTCTTGACCCTGTGCCTCATGGGAACAGTCCAGCCAGAACTGCCAAGCCATGTCTTCCCTGGACCGGAAACAAGCATCCTGGGACCGGTTTCGGGCTATCAGCCCTCATCATCCGGGCTAGCTTGAATCCAGTGGCAAAGTGAGCAAGGGACCCACGTCTGGGCATACCCTGCCAACTTAGGGCGAACAAAGCAAGCACAAGGAGATGATAGACGGTGCGCTGAAACTTTTCAGACACTCACCCCCAGTCACAGATCTGGGTTGAATCCATCATCGATCTTTAGCTCACTTCACCAACCCAGTTCAGACACAGCTATATGCAAATCAGTCTTGACCCTGTGCCTCATGGAAACAGTCCAGCCCGAACTGCCAAGCCATGTCTTCCCTGGACCGGAAACAAGCATCCTGGGACCGGTTTCGGGCTAACAGCCCTCATCAGCCAGGCTAGCTTGAATCCAGTGGCAAAGTGAGCAAGGGACCCACGTCTGGGCATACCCTGCCAACTTAGGGCGAACAAAGCAAAAACAAGGAGATGATGGACGGAGCGCTGAAACTTTTCAGACACTCACCCCCAGTCACAGATCTGGGTTAAATCCATCATCGTTCTTTAACTCACTTCACCATCCCAGTTCAGACACAGCTATATGCAAATCAGTCTTGACCCTGTGCCTCATGGGAACAGTCCAGCCAGAACTGCCAAGCCATGTCTTCCCTGGACCGGAAACAAGCATCCTGGGACCGGTTTCGGGGCTAACAGCCCTCATCATCCGGGCTAGCTTGAATCCAGTGGCAAAGTGAGCAAGGGACCCACGTCTGGGCACACCCTGCCAACTTAGGGCGAACAAACCCAACACAAGGAGATGATGGACGGAGCGCTGAAACTTTTCAGACACTCACCCCCAGTCACAGATCTGGGTTGAATCAATCATCGTTCTTTAGCTCACTTCAGCACCCCAGTTCAGACACAGCTATATGCAAATCAGTCTTGACCCTGTGCCTCATGGGAACAGTCCAGCCCGAACTGCCAAGCCATGTCTTCCTGGACCGGAAACAAGCATCCTGGGACCGGTTTCAGGCTAACAGCCCTCATCAGCCAGGCTAGCTTGAATCCAGTGGCAAAGTGAGCAAGGGACCCACGTCTGGGCATACCCTGCTAACTTAGGGCGAACAAAGCAAAAACAAGGAGATGATGGACGGAGCGCTGAAACTTTTCAGACACTCACCCCCAGTCACAGATCTGGGTTAAATCCATCATCGTTCTTTAACTCACTTCACCATCCCAGTTCAGACACAGCTATATGCAAATCAGTCTTCACCCTGTGCCTCATGAGAACAGTCCAGCCAGAACTGCCAAGCCATGTCTTCCCTGGACCGGAAACAAGCATCCTGGGACCGGTTTCGGGCTAACAGCCCTCATCATCCGGGCTAGCTTGAATCCAGTGGCAAAGTGAGCAAGGGACCCACGTCTGGGCACACCCTGCCAACTTAGGGGCGAACAAACCCAACACAAGGAGATGATGGACGGAGCGCTGAAACTTTTCAGACACTCACCCCCAGTCACAGATCTGGGTTGAATCAATCATCGTTCTTTAGCTCACTTCAGCACCCCAGTTCAGGCACAGCTATATGCAAATCAGTCTTGACCCTGTGCCTCATGGGAACAGTCCAGCCTGAACTGCCAAGCCATGTCTTCCCTGGACCGGAAACAAGCATCCTGGGACCGGTTTCAGGCTAACAGCCCTCATCAGCCAGGCTAGCTTGAATCCAGTGGCAAAGTGAGCAAGGGACCCACGTCTGGGCATACCCTGCCAACTTAGGGCGAACAAAGCCAACACAAGGAGATGATGGACGGTGCGCTGAAACTTTTCAGACACTCACCCCCAGTCACAGATCTGGGTTGAATCAATCATCGTTCTTTAGCTCACTTCAGCACCCCAGTTCAGGCACAGCTATATGCAAATCAGTCTTGACCCTGTGCCTCATGGGAACAGTCCAGCCTGAACTGCCAAGCCATGTCTTCCCTGGACCGGAAACAAGCATCCTGGGACCGGTTTCAGGCTAACAGCCCTCATCAGCCAGGCTAGCTTGAATCCAGTGGCAAAGTGAGTAAGGGACCCACGTCTGGGCATACCCTGCCAACTTAGGGCGAACAAAGCCAACACAAGGAGATGATGGACGGTGCGCTGAAACTTTTCAGACACTCACCCCCAGTCACAGATCTGGGTTGAATCCATCATCGTTCTTTAGCTCACTTCACCACCCCAGTTCAGACACAGCTATATGCAAATCAGTCTTGACCCTGTGCCTCATGGGAACAGTCCAGCCTGAACTGCCAAGCCATGTCTTTCCTGGACCGGAAACAAGCATCCTGGGACCGATTTCGGGCTAACAGCCCTCATCAGCCAGGCTAGCTTGAATCCAGTGGTAAAGTGAGCAAGTGACCCACGTCTGGGCATACCCTGCCAACTTAGGGCGAACAAAGCAAACACAAGGAGATGATGGACGGAGCGCTGAAACTTTTCAGACACCCACCCCCAGTCACAGATCTGGGTTAAATCCATCATCGTTCTTTAACTCACTTCACCATCCCAGTTCAGACACAGCTATGTGCAAATCAGTCTTGACCCTGTGCCTCATGGGAACAGTCCAGCCAGAACTGCCAAGCCATGTCTTCCCTGGACCGGAAACAAGCATCTTGGGACCGGTTTCGTGCTAACAGCCCTCATCATCCGGGCTAGCTTGAATCCAGTGGCAAAGTGAGCAAGGGACCCACGTCTGGGCATACCCTGCCAACTTAGGGCGAACAAAGCAAGCACAAGGAGATGATAGACGGTGCGCTGAAACTTTTCAGACACTCACCCCCAGTCACAGATCTGGGTTGAATCCATCATCGTTCTTTAGCTCACTTCACCACCCCAGTTCAGACACAGCTATATGCAAATCAGTCTTGACCCTGTGCCTCATGGGAACAGTCCAGCCTGAACTGCCAAGCCATGTCTTTCCTGGACCGGAAACAAGCATCCTGGGACCGATTTCGGGCTAACAGCCCTCATCAGCCAGGCTAGCTTGAATCCAGTGGTAAAGTGAGCAAGTGACCCACGTCTGGGCATACCATGCCAACTTAGGGCGAACAAAGCAAACACAAGGAGATGATGGACGGAGCGCTGAAACTTTTCAGACACTCACCCCCAGTCACAGATCTGGGTTAAATCCATCATCGTTCTTTAACTCACTTCACCATCCCAGTTCAGACACAGCTATATGCAAATCAGTCTTGACCCTGTGCCTCATGGGAACAGTCCAGCCAGAACTGCCAAGCCATGTCTTCCCTGGACCGGAAACAAGCATCCTGGGACCGGTTTCGGGCTATCAGCCCTCATCATCCGGGCTAGCTTGAATCCAGTGGCAAAGTGAGCAAGGGACCCACGTCTGGGCATACCCTGCCAACTTAGGGGCGAACAAAGCAAGCACAAGGAGATGATAGACGGTGCGCTGAAACTTTTCAGACACTCACCCCCAGTCACAGATCTGGGTTGAATCCATCATCGATCTTTAGCTCACTTCACCAACCCAGTTCAGACACAGCTATATGCAAATCAGTCTTGACCCTGTGCCTCATGGAAACAGTCCAGCCCGAACTGCCAAGCCATGTCTTCCTGGACCGGAAACAAGCATCCTGGGACCGGTTTCGGGCTAACAGCCCTCATCAGCCAGGCTAGCTTGAATCCAGTGGCAAAGTGAGCAAGGGACCCACGTCTGGGCATACCCTGCCAACTTAGGGCGAACAAAGCAAAAACAAGGAGATGATGGACGGAGCGCTGAAACTTTTCAGACACTCACCCCCAGTCACAGATCTGGGTTAAATCCATCATCGTTCTTTAACTCACTTCACCATCCCAGTTCAGACACAGCTATATGCAAATCAGTCTTGACCCTGTGCCTCATGGGAACAGTCCAGCCAGAACTGCCAAGCCATGTCTTCCCTGGACCGGAAACAAGCATCCTGGGACCGGTTTCGGGCTAACAGCCCTCATCATCCGGGCTAGCTTGAATCCAGTGGCAAAGTGAGCAAGGGACCCACGTCTGGGCACACCCTGCCAACTTAGGGCGAACAAACCCAACACAAGGAGATGATGGACGGAGCGCTGAAACTTTTCAGACACTCACCCCCAGTCACAGATCTGGGTTGAATCAATCATCGTTCTTTAGCTCACTTCAGCACCCCAGTTCAGACACAGCTATATGCAAATCAGTCTTGACCCTGTGCCTCATGGGAACAGTCCAGCCCGAACTGCCAAGCCATGTCTTCCCTGGACCGGAAA
Source organism: Calotriton arnoldi (assembly GCA_963921515.1). Lineage (NCBI taxonomy): Eukaryota > Metazoa > Chordata > Amphibia > Caudata > Salamandridae > Calotriton > Calotriton arnoldi. The sequence goes on from CAWUFW010006484.1 coordinate 969,323, forward strand.
CAAGCATCCTGGGACCGGTTTCAGGCTAACAGCCCTCATCAGCCAGGCTAGCTTGAATCCAGTGGCAAAGTGAGCAAGGGACCCACGTCTGGGCATACCCTGCCAACTTAGGGCGAACAAAGCAAAAACAAGGAGATGATGGACGGAGCGCTGAAACTTTTCAGACACTCACCCCCAGTCACAGATCTGGGTTAAATCCATCATCGTTCTTTAACTCACTTCACCATCCCAGTTCAGACACAGCTATATGCAAATCAGTCTTCACCCTGTGCCTCATGAGAACAGTCCAGCCAGAACTGCCAAGCCATGTCTTCCCTGGACCGGAAACAAGCATCCTGGGACCGGTTTCGGGCTAACAGCCCTCATCATCCGGGCTAGCTTGAATCCAGTGGCAAAGTGAGCAAGGGACCCACGTCTGGGCACACCCTGCCAACTTAGGGCGAACAAACCCAACACAAGGAGATGATGGACGGAGCGCTGAAACTTTTCAGACACTCACCCCCAGTCACAGATCTGGGTTGAATCAATCATCGTTCTTTAGCTCACTTCAGCACCCCAGTTCAGGCACAGCTATATGCAAATCAGTCTTGACCCTGTGCCTCATGGGAACAGTCCAGCCTGAACTGCCAAGCCATGTCTTCCCTGGACCGGAAACAAGCATCCTGGGACCGGTTTCAGGCTAACAGCCCTCATCAGCCAGGCTAGCTTGAATCCAGTGGCAAAGTGAGCAAGGGACCCACGTCTGGGCATACCCTGCCAACTTAGGGCGAACAAAGCCAACACAAGGAGATGATGGACGGTGCGCTGAAACTTTTCAGACACTCACCCCCAGTCACAGATCTGGGTTGAATCCATCATCGTTCTTTAGCTCACTTCACCACCCCAGTTCAGACACAGCTATATGCAAATCAGTCTTGACCCTGTGCCTCATGGGAACAGTCCAGCCTGAACTGCCAAGCCATGTCTTTCCTGGACCGGAAACAAGCATCCTGGGACCGATTTCGGGCTAACAGCCCTCATCAGCCAGGCTAGCTTGAATCCAGAGATAAAGTGAGCAAGTGACCCACGTCTGGGCATACCCTGCCAACTTAGGGCGAACAAAGCAAACACAAGGAGATGATGGACGGAGCGCTGAAACTTTTCAGACACTCACCCCCAGTCACAGATCTGGGTTAAATCCATCATCGTTCTTTAACTCACTTCACCATCCCAGTTCAGACACAGCTATGTGCAAATCAGTCTTGACCCTGTGCCTCATGGGAACAGTCCAGTCAGAACTGCCAAGCCATGTCTTCCCTGGACCGGAAACAAGCATCCTGGGACCGGTTTCGTGCTAACAGCCCTCATCATCCGGGCTAGCTTGAATCCAGTGGCAAAGTGAGCAAGGGACCCACATCTGGGCATACCCTGCCAACTTAGGGCGAACAAAGCAAGCGCAAGGAGATGATAGACGGTGCACTGAAACTTTTCAGACACTCACCCCCAGTCACAGATCTGGGTTGAATCCATCATCGTTCTTTAGCTCACTTCACCACCCCAGTTCAGACACAGCTATATGCAAATCAGTCTTGACCCTGTGCCTCATGGAAACAGTCCAGCCCGAACTGCCAAGCCATGTCTTCCCTGGACCGGAAACAAGCATCCTGGGACCGGTTTCGGGCTAACAGCCCTCATCAGCCAGGCTAGCTTGAATCCAGTGGCAAAGTGAGCAAGGGACCCACGTCTGGGCATACCCTGCCAACTTAGGGCGAACAAAGCAAAAACAAGGAGATGATGGACGGAGCGCTGAAACTTTTCAGGCACTCACCCCCAGTCACAGATCTGGGTTAAATACATCATCGTTCTTTAACTCACTTCACCATCCCAGTTCAGACACAGCTATATGCAAATCAGTCTTCACCCTGTGCCTCATGGGAACAGTCCAGCCAGAACTGCCAAGCCATGTCTTCCCTGGACCGGAAACAAGCATCCTGGGACCGGTTTCAGGCTAACAGCCCTCATCATCCGGGCTAGCTTGAATCCAGTGGCAAAGTGAGCAAGAGACCCACGTCTGGGCACACCCTGCCAACTTAGGGCGAACAAACCCAACACAAGGAGATGATGGACGGAGCGCTGAAACTTTTCAGACACTCACCCCCAGTCACAGATCTGGGTTGAATCAATCATCGTTCTTTAGCTCACTTCAGCACCCCAGATCAGACACAGCTATATGCAAATCAGTCTTGACCCTGTGCCTCATGGGAACAGACCAGCCCGAACTGCCAAGCCATGTCGTCCCTGGACCGGAAACAAGAATCCTGGGATCCGGTTTCAGGCTAACAGCCCTCATCAGCCAGGCTAGCTTGAATCCAGTGGCAAAGTGAGCAAGGGACCCACGTCTGGGCATACCCTGCCAACTTAGGGCGAACAAAGCCAACACAAGGAGATGATGGACAGAGCGCTGAAACTTTTCAGACACTCACCCCCAGTCACAGATCTGGGTTGAATCCATCATCGTTCTTTAGCTCACTTCACCACCCCAGTTCAGACACAGCTATATGCAATCAGTCTTGACCCTGTGCCTCATGGGAACAGTCCAGCCTGAACTGCCAAGCCATGACTTCCCTGGACCGGAAACAAGCATCCTGGGACCGGTTGCAGGCTAACAGCCCTCATCAGCCAGGCTAGCTTGAATCCAGTGGCAAAGTGAGCAAGGGACCCACGTCTGGGCATACCCTGCCAACTTAGGGCGAACAAAGCCAACACAAGGAGATGATGGACGGTGCGCTGAAACTTTTCAGACACTCACCCCCAGTCACAGATCTGGGTTGAATCCATCATCGTTCTTTAGCTCACTTCACCACACCAGTTCAGACACAGCTATATGCAAATCAGTCTTGACCCTGTGCCTCATGGGAACAGTCCAGCCTGAACTGCCAAGCCATGTCTTTCCTGGACCGGAAACAAGCATCCTGGGACCGATTTCGGGCTAACAGCCCTCATCAGCCAGGCTAGCTTGAATCCAGTGGTAAAGTGAGCAAGTGACCCACGTCTGGGCATACCCTGCCAACTTAGGGCGAACAAAGCAAACACAAGGAGATGATGGACGGAGCGCTGAAACTTTTCAGACACTCACCCCCAGTCACAGATCTGGGTTAAATCCATCATCGTTCTTTAACTCACTTCACCATCCCAGTTCAGACACAGCTATATGCAAATCAGTCTTGACCCTGTGCCTCATGGGAACAGTCCAGCCAGAACTGCCAAGCCATGTCTTCCCTTGACCGGAAACAAGCATCCTGGGACCGGTTTCAGGCTAACAGCCCTCATCATCCGGGCTAGCTTGAATCCAGTGGCAAAGTGAGCAAGGGACCCACGTCTGGGCATACCCTGCCAACTTAGGGCGAACAAAGCCAACACAAGGAGATGATGGAGGGAGCGCTGAAACTTTTCAGACACTCACCCCCAGTCACAGATCTGGGTTGAATCCATCATCGTTCTTTAGCTCACTTCACCACCCCAGTTCAGACACAGCTATATGCAAATCAGTCTTGACCCTGTGCCTCATGGGAACAGTCCAGCCTGAACTGCCAAGCCATGTCTTCCCTGGACCGGAAACAAGCATCCTGGGACCGATTTCGGGCTAACAGCCCTCATCAGCCAGGCTAGCTTGAATCCAGTGGTAAAGTGAGCAAGTGACCCACGTCTGGGCATACCCTGCCAACTTAGGGCGAACAAAGCAAACACAAGGAGATGATGGACGGAGCGCTGAAACTTTTCAGACACTCACCCCTAGTCACAGATCTGGGTTGAATCCATCATCGTTCTTTAGCTCACTTCACCACCCCAGTTCAGACACAGCTATATGCAAATCAGTCTTGACCCTGTGCCTCATGGGAACAGTCCAGCCAGAACTGCCAAGCCATGTCTTCCCTGGACCGGAAACAAGCATCCTGGGACCGGTTTCGGGCTAACAGCCCTCATGAGCCTGGCTAGCTTGAATCCAGTAGCAAAGTGAGCAAGGGACCCATGTCTGGGCATACCCTGCCAACTTAGGGCGAACAATGCAAATACAAGGAGATGATGGACGGAGCGCTGAAACTTTTCAGACACTCACCCCCAGTCACAGATCTGGGTTGAATCCATCATCTTTCTTTAGCTCACTTCACCACCTCAGTTCAGACACAGCTATATGCAAATCAGTCTTGATCCTGTGCCTCATGGGAACAGTCCAGCCCGAACTGCCAAGCCATGTCTTCCCTGGACCGGAAACAAGCATCCTGGGACCGGTTTGGGCTAACAGCCCTCATCAGCCAGGCTAGCTTGAATCCAGTGGCAAAGTGAGCAAGGGACCCACGTCTGGGCATACCCTGCCAACTTAGGGCGAACAAAGCAAACACAAGGAGATGACGGACGGAGCGCTGAAACTTTTCAGACACTCACCCCCAGTCACAGATCTGGGTTGAATCCATCATCGTTCTTTAGCTCACTTCACCACCCCAGTTCAGACACAGCTATATGCAAATCAGTCTTGACCCTGTGCCTCAGGTGAACAGTCCAGCCCGAACTGCCAAGCCATGTCTTCCCTGGACCGGAAACAAGCATCCTGGGACCTGGGAAGACATGGCTTGGCAGTTCGGTCTGGACTGTTCCCATGAGGCACAGGGTCAAGACTGATTTGCATATAGCTGTGTCTGAACTGGGGTGGCAAAGTGAGCTAAAGAATGATGATGGATTCAACCCAGATCTGTGACTGGGGGTGAGTGTTTGAAAAATTTCAGCATTCCGTCCATCATCTACTTGTGTTTGCTTTGTTCGCCCTAAGTTGGCAGGGTATGCCCAGACGTGGGTCCCTTGCTCACTTTGCCACTGGATTCGAGCTAGCCTGGCTGATGAGGGCTGTTAGCCCGAAACCGGTACCAGGATGCTTGATTCCGGTCCAGGGAAGACATGGCTTGGCAGTTCAGTCTGGACTGTTCCCGTGAGGCACAGGGTCAAGACTGATTTGCATATAGCTGTGTCTGAACTGGGGTGGCAAAGTGAGCTAAAGAATGATGATGGATTCAACCCAGATCTGTGACTGGGGGTGAGTGTTTGAGAAGTTTCAGCACTCCGTCCATCATCTCCTTGTGTTAACTAACTATCTATGTCAGGAAGTAAGCCCACACTGATGGTTTACAAGATTCAAAATCCTCATGGTTAGCCAAAAGATGTATTAAAAAAATTGTTTAACCCATTGGTAGTCATTTTAGTGATCCCTTCTGGGTATGTAAAAAGGCTGGGATGACCCAAGGCTAAAAATTTAGACTTTATGTAATCCAGCCATGGGATGACCTTGTGGTTATCCAACGAAAGGCAGTCCTAAATAATCAGTCTGTTAAAAAGGGGATCACTCTTAAGCCAGATAAAAATCCAGCTTAATACAGTCCTGTTTGAGGACATCTGAGATGTAACTGAAACCAACTTCCTCATATATCGCAAATGTGGAAGTTCCCGATGGGACACCCAAAAGCCTCCTGAGGAACTTGTTTTCTTCTCGCTGTATCAGGTCACAATCCTGGTACCCTCAGGGCCATGGCTGAGTCACACTTGGCCTCATAGATATAGATGAAGGTTTTCACAGGTTTCCTGCCCACACGTGAGCTAATATCCATGACTGCTCCACACAGCCTGGCAAGGGCAGACTTCTTTGAATGAAAGGAGGGGCCCCAGGAGTATTTTCATCAAACACGATGGCCAGGTAATTGGAAGAGCTCACCAGGGCAAGTCTGACTTTCTGACAAAAATGACCTCCTCAATTTAACAGGCTTAACTTCTAACATCATCATGAATGATTTTGCAAAATTTACGGACAAATCCAGACCCTCAATAAAAGATGCGTAAGAATCTAAAAGCTGTTGGTGACATAAAGCCGTTCTTGAGCTAAGGAGGGCTTCGTCTGCATATAAGAGGACTTGGATTGCCCAAGAACCCACCCTAGGTGGGTCACCCTGTGCTTCCATTAGTGCTGATTCCAGGCTTTTATTATAGATGGTAAACAGAAATGGGCCCAGGATACAACCTTGTCGTGCTCCATGGGAAAGCTCTTTGTGTGAGCGCAGTAATTTGTGAATTTGACAGAACCCTAAATATCCCTATGGACGTCCGACATAAGAGAAACTAATGCCAGCTCTGCCCCCAAAGATAGTAAAATTAGTCACAGCTTTGACCGGTTCAACTGGTAGAAAGCTGTCAGGAGGTCCATGAAACCCAGAAAAATTGTCTCTTGCTTGGCAATAGTATATTTCTGAATCAGTAAGTGGAGATTCAGACATTGTCCAGTGGTACTTGACCCAAGTCTCAGCCCATACTGACAGTTGGAGATAATATTCTCCTCCTCCACCAAATACGCCATTCTTTTTAATTTGTTTGATGAAGAGTGTAAGAGTTTCTGAACTACCAGTTTCAGAATACAATGCTGTTTGGGATGTGTAAAAGTGCTCAACGATCTGGAAAGATTAGGGAACATGCTGAATTGGGTTTGAAGGTTTTGTCTCAAAAGCCTAACCATTTTGCTGTGTTTACTTTCATTTAGGTGAGTTTCAGATGTAAGAGCATTGGATATTAGTAGTCGAATATTTAGTCCAGAATGAGTATGATTTGATGTGAATGAAAGGACAAAAACAAACTCAGAAACAATCTTCTATCCATATTTTGATGAGCATAAGAAGTTGCATGTGGTTCGCTGGATAAGATTATATAAGGAGAACTTCACAGTTATGTATCTTATCACAACATCAAATGATAATAATCTGTAAACATCTGCATGGGGCTGTCCCAGCTCTTACTCTTCCACATTGAGTAAAGAAGGTGATGACGAATGCAGGTATGGATATAAGTTTGTTGGTGCACATTCTGTGAGGGGTGCTTCACCATCAAAATCATTTATGTTGGAGGGTGTATTGCAGGACATTTTGAGGTGTGCCAATTGGTTGAATGATGCAATTTTCAGGAGGTTTTCTTTTAAACTTGTTGTAAGTGTGGCTACTTGCTTATTGGAGAGGCTTTAAACTAGCACTAATGTTAGCGTCTGGTCTTGCCATAAAATGTAGATTTACCCCAGCTTTGATGGTGAGAAAATATGGATTATATCAAAGACACAGAGGCTAATATTATCCTTTTCTTTTGCCAAATCCAGTCTTTATGGTTGTTAGTTTTTTCTTATAGCCTGAGCACAATGATAAGAAGAAGATGGAAGAAGATTGGATCAACTTGAAATAGCTGTTCAGAATTCAGGAACATATTGTTTGGACTTTGGTCTTGTTGATATTTGGAGATGTTTTGGAAAGGTTTTATTATTTGTTATGTTTGGCAGTATGCTAAAAAGAAGGATGATTGCTGGGGGTTCTGGCCTTTTGTTGATATTGGAATTTTGTTAAAGTTCTGTATTCTTTAAATGGGCTGCTGTGAGTAGACGTAATAAAGGAAATTGCAATAATATTAGTCTCTGTGTCTTTAATAAAATCCAGATATTCTGACCATCAAAGCTCAGGAAAATCTACATTATATGATGTGGCTGAGAGGCCTTATCTTAGAATACACTCTCAAAAACTGTCTTGAGTACAGTCATTTGTATCACCTTTGTTCAGCCTTAAGTAGCTGTGGCTTTGAGCAGCAAGGATTGACAAGGGAACTTAATGTAAATAATTTAGAAGCACCAAACAGCAAAATAAGAAAATCATAGAACACGAAAGTAATTGGACATCAATTTATAAAAACTTAGTGTATTTGTTTGAATTTTAGAGACCTTCATGATCAACATCCACCTGAGGGACCAGGAGGTACAGATTTTGGAAGATATAAATACTTTAAATTGCAACTGCAACAAGCATTGGTCAACAAATAGTTTGTAAACGTTTGAAAAGTTTGAAAGAATTAGTGCCCAAATCCAACAAGATGGAGATCTCAGGAGCCAGAGGGGATTGTTTGGACAGTTACCTGTCCATCAGAGCATTTTTACATTGAGTTTCAAACTTTACCTGATAACAGCCATAGACTGTAATGGAATAGTCCTGATTCTGAGGATTTAGGCGAAAAGATGCTCAAGGTTGCTCAGTTTGAGGTACGGTTGACGGGGTGCTTTTGTGATGCGTCCGTGGCTTGACTTTGGCCTCAGAGGTTGGAGTCCCACGAAGTCCCTTGGTTGCAGTCGCTGGGCAGCTGATGTTGGGCTACTGATCTCCTAGCACTGCGGTTAGGGCAGAATCCTTTAGCAGGGGGAAGTGTCCCTCTTGGGTGAGGAATCTGGACTCTGATGGCACTCCTGGGTCCAGCGGACTCATGTACAACTTTTGGCTGTCTGAGATTGGTCACTTTATGCACCCGGCGGCAGATAGCAGCAAAACGTCTGAGGTGGTTACCAACTTGCCGATTTGGACCTCTTCACCTCATGTGTCCATGGAGCTCATTCCAGGGGATCAGCCGACTGATCCTTTGAGTCACTGCTTTGATCTGGTGCTGGGAATCAACTTTTATCTGGGTCAGGAACTGCAGGCACAGTCCAAACTTTATTAGCCCAAAGTGCAGCAGCTGCCGTCCTTCCAATGGTGCAGCCTCTCTTTGTGCAGCTTCAAGGGCAGCAGGACAGTCTTTCTTCCGTCCTTTCTGCAAATTCCAAGAGGTCTGATGGACTGGGTGCCAGAGGTGCCGTATTTATCCCAGGGACGATCCCTGAGGGACCACATGGTCACTAGTCAATGGGCTACTTGGTCGCCTCCCTTCTGGTGACGTGTTTCCTGCAATGTGTGGCATCTGTCTATCGCAGAGTGCACTATTCTAGCCACTCTCAAGATAGCAGGACCCCTCTTTGGTTATCAGGAGCTTGGTAGCCCACCCTAGAGGTGTGGCTACCTAAGGGCTACACACCCACAGGAAAACCGGTTTGTGGACGGTTTTTCCCTCTCTGTCTCTTTTCACACTTCTCCCCAGGCAGGCCGAAAGCTGTCTGTGTGCTTGGGCCTTTGTGAGGCCACCGGACTGGAAACTTTCTAAAGGTTGCAGAACTTTAACTATGACAGTATATTTGACCTGGGCATCAGGTTGGGTTCACTGCCACCATTAATTTAATACCTTACAGTATCCAGTTAAGTAGTCCCATTCAGAAGTTAGCCATGCTGGGATGCCAGCATGTAACCCTGTGTTATCCAATGGGGCTACTAACTTTGACTAGCAAAGCAACAATTTCAAAGTGTTGCTGTTAAGACATATAGAAAATATATGTCTTACTTAACAATATATAGCTCCCTGCCATAGGGCTCCAAAGGCCTTCCTTAGGGGGCACTTGCATGTAGGGTTAAGGGAGTGGTGGCTTTGCTATCTGTTGTAAACGTCAAAGTCAAACTAGCAGTGTAAACACTGCTTTTCCAGTCTGCAGTGGCAGTCAGGGAGCCATTTTTTCTTTGTCACACCATGAGTGGCACAAACACTGCTACATGCCCTGGGTACTCTGAATACCATTTACTAGGGACTAACACTTGGTAAGGGAGTATAACACTGGCACTGAGGTTTGGTTAGGAGGCCTCAATGCACTCTCAGAGTCGAAAAACCATCAACATCAATCCAAAAATTTGGGCATAATCATACATAAAGAGGCATTTCCTTACACTGTGTTATTTTTCCCTTTCGGTTCTGGGTGACATCAAAGACAAGTCAAGCATAACTTCTTTTTGTCTATTCCATGTTGCTAAACACTCCTTGGTGAAAAGTATTCCCTCTGTTATAATCAATGATTCTATATATCATTGCATCAAACCTACAAAATGAGCAAATATGCCTGGAAGCAATGCATCCAGCAAAAGCTGAACAATGGACCACTGTGCACCCCCTGCTAAACAAATGTAGGGGCAATAGCCTTCTATATACACATCTAGGACATAATGCTCCGCCAGTTCTTTAACATGATTCATCTGGCTACTATACTATCCAAAGTAAGTCATCACTAAACAATACAATAAACAATAGTTTAGTCTAATCTTTCTGATCTAGCAAACTTCAATCACATTTAAGCAAAAACCAACCAAACAAAGTGTCAAAAAATTGCAACCATACAGCACTAGAGGTGTATAAAAATGACAGTGCTATGCAAATGCACATACCATACCACTCCGTAAAAAATATAATTTAATTAAGCGTGGTAAAAACCATTCATGAAGTATGACCGAAAGTGTACTATGGCAAAATTGTGCCATACATCTGAGGGATTTGATCAAGGTATCTTGAGCAAATCAATGACCAATTGCTATGAGGAAAGGTGGATAATGACAAAGCCGTTGCTAAATGGTCAAGGCATTTTCGAGGAATCTTAATGGCCAGTTGTTCTATTTTGCAGAGTAAAAATATTGGTTACTTTTCTAAAGAAAAACTGGCTATTCTATGAAATGTGACTGTTGATCAAAAACCAAGCAAAATGCTTGAGGGCCAGATGAAATAAAGACATATACAAAATTGGGGCCAGGTATACAAAGCCATTTTTCGATCTCAACCCCTGTAATTTGAAGGATCACAGGGTTTATCACTGAAGAATATTTATTTTCTGTTTACTAAAATCTTTTTGCCTGTCAGAGAAGCATATCTGACTGGCAAAATGGGGTTTGCGATTTATTCCACATCACAATTAGGAGCAAAAGAGAGTTGCACTGATAGGTGTCAATAGTTTGTAGATACAATTGCAGTTGCAAGGCATTAATTATTTACTGACACCTCAAAGGTGCTGGTAACTGATTCACAAAGACGAAAATGTCCTCATAGGACACATTCTGTTTTGCTACTTCTGTCCTGCAGTCTCGATTGGGCGGAGTGGGGGGAGGGGGAGGGGTATATTTCAAAATAGAAATATTTGTTTTATTTTAAAGGAGCACCTGTTTTAATAAGGAACACCAGGGGCCGTATTACAAAATGCACCCCAGACGCTCAATGAGCGTTTGCGCCTGCTTTGCATGCCCCCGGGGCATGTTGTTAATACAGAAGGGGCAGCAGACACTGTGCGGCCCTTTCTGTAATACTGAAAGGGCTGGTGCATATGCATCGCCAGCTTTTTCTCAAGAGGGTATTCCCTCATTTGCATGGGGGCATGGCCCTATGCAAATGACAGAATACCTTTGCAACTGCGCCCACGCCGTATTATAGACTTGGGTGCAGAGGCAAAGAAGCTGTCAGGAGGCACACTGACAGTGCGTCACCATAAAGGTGGTGCACTGTCAGCTCACCTGCAAGGGGATCTCAAATCCCTCTTTAAAGTGTTGGCGGGTTGCCGCCTGCTCAGAGAAACTCGGAGCAGCTTTCAAACAGCTGCTCCGTATTTCTCTTGACTGCGCTGTCCCCAGGACAGCGCGAGTTCGCGGCTGCCCTGAGGGCAGCGCATTCCACATGATAGGGCGCCCTTTTCCCATTTGCACCTGGCACACCCCCTTAAAGGCGCTTCGTGGCACAAACAGGAAAAGTGCGCCCTATCTAGCATAGGGCCATTGCTGCTTTAAAAAATAAGTTTTCCATTTGCGAATGCAAACTTAGCAATCATGGTCTATCCATCCTTGCAGGACATCCATCATTCCTGTGTTTGCAGTCAATCAGATGGGGTTACAAACAGTGACCTGCCTAATTTCTACTCATTAAGCTGGTCGTTCTGTGATTCCCCCACCATGACTAGAGATTTTAATGCAACCTATAAGTACATAAGTCTCATTGCAAAATCAAAGGCAGGTGGCAATCGTGCGTAATTTGCGATCACTTTTTATGACCTGTGTCATAGTGCGTCGTGCACTTAGTGATGGGCAGACACAGATGTATCTCGAACATGGTTTCCTATTGTGATACACTACACAATTATCTCTGGGCTGCCATGCCTATCTAATCCAGAAAGTGATGGACCGTGTTAGCTTCCTCAGCTACATCAACATTGAGATCAAATGATGCTTAAAATCTGCCTACTTTTCGAAAATATTTTTTATTGTTGATGTTTTTTAATACTTTCGTTTTATATTGTATGATCTTTTTTGTTTATCTTTTATGATCTGCCTTTAGAAGATCGAAGAAAGACAATGAATGAATGAAAACAGACCGTAAGTCATATGAAAGATAGCGAGGTAAAAATATTTTTACTAAGATAAACAGAATAAATAATTAGACAGAGAGCTGCAGTCCTTTGTCCCCAGACATTCTATCACAGGAAATCTACTGTTTACACAAGCATTAAAGAAAAATATCTGAACCATCAGTGTATTATGCTGATGCTTAATTTTGTTAGTGAAATTATCTATCAGAAAGAACAAAGTTGTACAGAGCACGCTATCACTGTGTTCAAACGTACATTACATTCTAATATTAAGCACATTTCCGGAAAGTTGCCTTAGAGATTTATCCATACCCAGAATAATTCCATTCGATCATGAAGCCAAAGAAGCTTTAATTACCACCTCTTACAATGTTTTTCCTTTGAGACTAATAGATCAGTAATATGGTAATATGACAATTTTGCTAAACTGCTCAATTAAAATGTGCAATTTCACACCCCTACATGGGCTTAGGCAGTTGTAACTACACCGACATCATGCTGTACAAATGTATCGTTTGGCAAATGATATGACGGGAAATGCTTTAAAATATGACATCAATGTAGAACACTTGAAATAAAGTACCCTAAATGAAATCGCTAATGGTGAGCTGGGCAAATAATATACAATGTCGTTTTGAACTCACTTAGCTCGGAGTGCATGCTTGGGCTGCAACATGCCAAAAAGCAATTAAAATGGGAGAATACAAATTTTAAATGTACAAGTGGAAAAAGTGTGTGAGGAATGTTACATAAACGGTGCAGCGTGATTTATTTGTACAAATACCTGTTTCCAGACGTAGCTCCAAAGTTACTCTTACTAGGGCCCTTATTACTATTTACCAAGAGCAGCATCCCCGGAAGAATACCACTCTGGAGATCTACAACTTTCTTGCTGTCTCTAGCCCGAAAAGTCTCAGCCCAGAGACACCTGGCCCTTACTTCTCATCAGAGCTATGGGGACTGCAAGCTGCTGTTGTGACAATTCCCCCGATAACATACATATATGCACATTAGGTATGGTAATAATATCGTAGCTTAAACAGGAATTTGCTGAGAAAAACAGAGGTTTGGGCGAGTTATAGTTAAATATTGAAATGGGATAAGAACTAATTAAAAAAAACAAAAAACACTGAAATTCACTGCTTATAGTTTAGTAAACAAACTAAAACTTTCACCGCTGTTGTGCTCTATGACATTGTATATTAAATCCCCCATGACATGGTAAATGACATCTTTGATGATATCACTGATGTCATTTCAAATGACATCATTGATGACATCACTAATTAAATTACAGATGATATAATTTATGGTACTGCTATTTACATTGCTCCATAAACCCTTACATCTTTTTGAAAATGAAAAATCATAGTAGATGGTCTATTATCATATATGGCATAGAGTTAATGGAGCCTATTCACAAACTGCATGTTGTAGTATGTTTGTAGTACTGCAATAGTACTACAAACATACTATGAAATGCTATTCACAAACGTTTGTGGATGTTCCGCCTATGACTTCCCTATCTTTCTCTATGTAGAGATCTTCACCGAACCTACGGAGTCCCACACAAATAAGTGTATGTTTTAGTAGTAAATGTGGGAGGGACAGAGGGGAGAGACTGGAAAATGGGGAATACATTCTACAAAACGGGAGGTGATTCTGGAGGATTAAGGAGGGATTTAAGAAGGCTCAGCGAGGGGTTTTGGGCGGGACATGCACCTAGACACAAAAGGGTATGCCTATTGCTATTCACAAACTGCACTTCTAAAGTGTCTACAGCCAAAACAATACTAACTTACTCCAGCTTGGAGCTGAAGTAATTCCAGTACCATACATGGTCAACCACTCATACTACAACACCCTCCAATAGGAAATAATTGTGGGTGGGACTGAAAATATAACCCCATAGAAAATAATTTTTAATGTAATCCAATTATTGAAAATACTTAAAAATAAAAATAATGTAATTTATTGCTAACAAATTGAAAAAATGAAACATATTTATTGTTTTAATATAAAATACAACAGTTTTCTAATTTAAAATAATTGTAGGATTATATTTTAACACAATATAATGACATAACTTCTATTTAATTCTTTACATCACTTTAATAATTATTGATGCATAATAAAAAATTTGATTTTAGTGTTTTTTTTATTTATATAAATGAAGCATATTTTTTGTTTTAATAGAAAATACAAGTTTTTCAATTTAAAGTAAATGTAGGATCACATTTTAATAAAATATAATTAAATGACTTTTAATTAATTACTTACAATACTTTTAATAGTTATTAATGCATATTAAAATGTGATTTATTTTTGTGGTATTTTTAATTTGAACTTCAGAAAAAATTATTTAAGATATTTAAATAATTAAAAATTGAATTAAACATTAAGGTAGTTGGGCTGTAGTATTTTATTCTTTTATTCTACATTTAAAATAAATATGTGTTACTTTAATTTGCAATAATATTTAACATTAAAAATACTTTTGCTGATTTTAAGTTAAATACAATTTTAAATTTCCCCATACTTTACCATAGGGAGATGCTGCAACGAAAAGGCTGTTTAATGATTGAACCTGGGGAAGTGTTTGTAAACGTTTAGAATTTTCACTTCGAACCAAATACTGGAGATATACATAACAAGGAATAAAACACTTGCAACACACCTGTTTATGACATGAGTTATTGTTTTCAACTCCATCGCCCATCTCATTTGAATCTCATTTTACCACCAACCAATCATAGCCACGCGGAACATGAAGAAATCAGCTCATACAGCAATTACCTTTAGCTGCATTCACACTGCATTCACTATGTTGCTGAATGTCTTTGTAGGTTTGTTCCTTGTTTTGAGGCAGAATTATGTGAGGAGGAGGAGAGGAAGTGTCTCCAAGCAAAGGATCAACATCTTTGGGATGTCCACGGAAGCTGTCATTGCCCAGTACCGCTTTTCACCATATATAATCCTGGAAATGGTTGCTGACTTGAAGCAGGAGCTGGATTCACCTAAAGCCCACTCCCAGGCTATCCCAGCCTATGTCAAAATAAGGGCTGCACTCCATTTTATGGCCATCTTTCCATTGGGTTTCCTCTTACAAAGCTGGCATCTCACAGGTAAGGCAGTCTCAATGCCTAAATCAGGTACTGAAATGCATCAACAGAACCAGGGTATTGCCATGCCAAGTCACTGCTACAAAGGCAAAGGATGGCAAGGGAATTATGTGCCTGTGCCCATTTCTCTTGTGTGCTGGTGACATGGACTCTACCCATGTTGCACTTCAGCCATCTCACTGCACTGCACATCTTTTGTGCAACAGACATCGAAGGCACTGCCTCAATGTGCAGACTGTCTATAATGCCAGGGTCTGCTTCTCTGATGTCTATGCTTCCTTCCACATGACAGATACATTTTTTAGAGGTCACCTCTTGCACATTGCAGGGGATTTTGATGGCATGTGGCTTGTTGATAAGTAACAACACCTTACACTGGGCCTACATACGCATTGAGGGTGGCATCTCAAACATAATCATTAATACCTACAACACAATACAAACTCATTACCGTTACACACACTGCATGTAGGTAGTCATGATATAGTGTAATCGAAATAGAGGCTCCTTTGTTAAAAATTCACATTTCTTTTTATTTTGCAGCTGATGTTTGATATGCTCTCCCTCCCCATTTCCTCACACCTTACAGCTGTTCAACCACAGTACATCAGCAGAGGTACAATACAGCGCATATACGTACACTAGCCATTATTGAATGCACTTTTGGGGTCCTCAAGTGGTGATTCACATTTCTTGACCGTACGTGGGGGGTAGGTGCTAATATACTCCCCATAGCTTTTGTGCAGGATTGTTGTAGCCTTTTGTTAGTTGCACAATTTTGCCACACAACAAGACTTAAATATTGTTTTTGACCCTGATCTACGCCCACATCCAGGTACCTGGGTTTTGCACAGAGTAGAGGTAAGGGCATGCAGGTGCTGGATTGACTGATCAGTTAATTTTTCTCTTGAGCTGCTTGTTTATTTTCTGCATTTATGTTTGGACAGTCACTTGTCAACGATGAATGGTGAATGACTAACACAATGCACCATCCTGAAGCAACTCTGTTTACTTCACATAATGTTGCCAACTAACATGTTATGCTCAAGATTAAAAAAACTTGACAGTTTGTTGCCTCAAACATTGTAACACTTATCATTACCAACACAACCGCAGTATCTCACATCTTACACTCTTGTTTTAGGGCAAACAAACTAAAATCCTTACTTAGCACACACATATTAGGTATGCTAACTATCCATTTGATTTTGTTACAATATCACTTTTGGAGTTCTTGTAGAACATGTAGGGTGTCTACCTCCCACATGCCGAATCTCCACCCATGTGTGTGTGGTGGCTCCATAATTGGGGCGGAGATCTTCACCTACCACACCAAACAGAAAATGACATAAAGGAAGAGAAAGTCAACCATTTAGTGGTCATTGTGAGCTATCCTCTCTTCAAAGTACCATCTTCCTTGATCCTGCTGCTCCTGAGACAATTCTTACCCCCAACAAGGCTGAGGGACTTAACAAGAAGGCTCCCAATTCTCTGAAAGTGAATTAAACATCATCCTTCAGGGGTCATTAACAAGTACTGTTAGCTTTATGAGGGTCCAGATATCCAGTTGAGCAATGCAGCGCAGGATCAGGCAAAATATCATAACGTGCTGCAGTGCAGTTGGTGTCCACACCCCGCAAGAGAATCTGTGTAGCGAGTTCTGGGGTAACCTTCGTCACTAGTGCGGGACATTATGTTCTTGCCCTCCCAGCCACATATGCAGCACCCCTACATGACATCACTTTATCGGAGGGTCCTGAAAGCTGCCTTGCTGACTGCTCAGCTGCAAGAGGTTGTGCAGCAGAGAGACAATAAGTGTATGATGTTTTATAACTACCAACCTTTGAGTATGAAGGCACAGGATAGTGACACGTTTCATAAAATCTCCACAATGTCAGCACAATATTCTCTTTTAACTAACTTTATGTAGCTATGCATTATTGACCCCATGAATTTACAAAATATCTCTTTTTTAACATTCCTTTTCAGTGAACCAAGCTGGCCAATAACCATTCCAGCAGGACCAGGGGTAGGGAGGCAGATCTACCGGAAGAATAACAAGATCCTTGGGGGGACAGTGGATGGGAACACCAGCAGCCAGGGGAAGAAAGGTCATGGTCTCCTCCAGGCCTTGAGCAAGACCAACTTGTGGTGTCCAATGATCAGGCACCCACACCATCTGGGACTGTACTCAGCCCCTACTTAACTTCTGAGGGCCCTTCAACATCAGGCCCTCCAGAGCGCCCTCTACGCTTTCATCACCTCCTCTTTCCACTCCTTGCCTAGAAGAATATGAATTGAGGGACACTTCTCCCGCACACACCTCACACCCCTTTTGCGCTGCCCACTCCTTTCCCCCTGAATATGTGCCATTGGATTCTCTCAAATAGGTCATGAGGAAAATTGAAGAGGTTCAGCAAGCAATCTCTCAGCATATCTGAGACTTAGGAGCTTATTATGATGTCGGGCGGAATCACTTTTGCCTGACACCGACTCGGTCATGGGACCGACTGACACCTAGTCGGCGGTGTCGACTGCCTCATTAGGATGCGACCGAACACTGTTCGTTCACATTCCTATATTTCACTACAATCCTGTCCCCCATTTTGTCTGTGATCCCTGTTTCCCCTGCTACCCCTCTGTTTCATTCTTCCTGGGGGTTATCTGATCATGCCTGGGCCAGCCATTTAATGTCTTTGTCAGAGGAAGATTTTCACATCAAGGTCAAAACGGAGCGTGAGGATGGCCAGTAAATTTTGCCTTCAAACCAGGAACCTGAGTCGGACACACCCTCTGGCTTGGGGGTCTAACTTTATTATATTTTTGACTGTGGACTATTTTTATTGGACCCTATATGGTTTATGGACTTATTTGTTTCTCCTTTGTATATAGACTGGTTCCCATGACACTTTCAGAAGCGTTTTTATGTGCCCAACCCACTTCAAGTTAGCATTTCCAATATGAGTAAAGATTGCATTTTCATTCATTTCTCCTACTAGTCTGCCTACGCAAACCTGGGGGGAGAATGACTAAGACGTTGCTTTTTTTCTGAGTGATAGAGTTAGTAGTGTTGGAGGTTGGAGTGGTGGCGGTGGTGGGGATGGTGCTGGTGGCGCAGGTGGTGAAAGGGGTAGAAGTGATGCAGGTGGAGTTCGCAGAGGTATATCGTTGGCAGGGGTTGTGTCTGTCCTATGTTGAGGTGTCTCGAAATAATCTCCTGCATGCATTGGCCGTGAAGATTTCTGGCTACCGTTTCTTTCACCTTCAGCAATGGAGTCTTGCACTTTCATCTCTAAGAGATTGAAGATGTTCTTGGGGCATATTTGCCATGTCTTGGTAACATTTCACAATATTACCTACAGCAGAGGTCTGCCTATCATTTATCTGAGAGAGTCCTTAAAGGGAATCAGCTTCCACTGTGTGGTGTAGCGACCATAAATGAATATCCTGCTGCACATTAGTCTATTATTTGTAAATCTGATTGTTCCAGTGAGCGGCAGGAGCTGGTGCCAACAGCTCCCTCACATGAGTGGCTATCTGACAATGGACAGCAGGATGATCAGCACAAAGAGTAATAGTATCTGGGAGATTGTAGGGGGATTCATGAATGGGAGTACTTGCTCCTCATCAGTGGTATGCTCTTTCTCAGATGATTTAGAGAAGAACGGAGATCTTTGTCAGACATTCCTAAACTTATTTAAAAAAAATCCAATTTCTTATACGATTTAGTATATGAGAACTTGAACTTAACCACTTGTCAGGAGTGATCCGTCGCCCCGTTTATCACCCGAGATTCTGCAGGCGCTGGTCTCACCTAGAGCCAGCACTCTTCAAATGCAAAAAGAACAATTGATAGACAGAATGTAGAACAATGTCATACATTCACCCCAGTACAGAGATCAGGCCTAAATCCAACTTTTTTTTGCTCCCCATGCCATTACAGTTTGAACCCAGACATATACAAATCAGTCTTAACCCTGATCCCTATGGGAAACGTCCAGCCCGAACTGCCAGGCCAGGTCCTCCCTGGACTGGAAACAAGCATCCTGGGACCGATTTCAGGGTTGCACTCCTTTATCAGTCAGGCTATCTTAACTCCAGCGGCATGGAGAGCACCGGACACACGTCTGGGCACACCCGTCCCACTCGAGGTGACAAATGCAAAAAGACCAATTGATGGACAGAATCTAGAACAATGTCATACATTCACCCCAGTACAGAGATTAGGGCCTAAATCCATCATTTTTTTGCTCCCCATGCTAATCCAGTTTGAACCCAGCCATATGCAAATCAGTCTTGACCCTGATCCCTATGGTAACAGTCCAGCTCGCACTGCCAGGCCAGGTCCTCCCTGGACTAGAAACAAGCATCCTGGGACCGATTTCAGGGTTTCACCCCATTTTCAGCCAGGCTAACTTGACTCCAGTGGCATGGAGAGCACGGACACACGTCTGGGCATACCCGTCCCACTTGGGGTGACAAATGCAAAAAGAACAATTGATGAACAGAATGTAGAACAATGTCATACATTCACCCCAGTACAGAGATCTGGGCCTAAATCCATCCTTTTTTTGCTCCCCATGCTACTCCAGTTTGAATCCAGCATATGCAAATCAGTTTTGACCCTGATCCCTATGGGAGTAGTCCAGTCCGAACAGCCAGGCCAGGTCCTCCCTGGACTGGAAACAAGCATCCTGGACCGGTTTGGGGGTTTCACCCCTCATCAGCCAGGCTAGCTTGACTCCAGCGGCATGGAGAGCATGGGACCCACGTCTAGGCATACCCGTCCCACTCAGGGAGACAATTGCAAAAAGGACAATTGATAGACAGAATGTAGAACAATGTCATACATTCACCCCAGTACAAAGATTTGGACCTAAATCCATCTTGTTTTTGCTCCCCATGCTATTCCAGTTTGAACCCAGCATATGCAAATCAGTCTTGACCCTGATCCCTACGGGAACAGTCCGGCCTGAACTGCCAGGCCAGGTCCTCCCTGGACTGAAAACAAGCATCCTGGACCGGTTTGGGGGTTTCACCCCTCATCAGCCAGGCTAGCTTGACTCCAGCGGCATGGAGAGCACGGGACCCATATCTGGGCATACCCGTCCCACTCAGGGAGACAATTGCAAAAAGGACAATTGATAGACAGAATGTAGAACAATGTCATACATTCACCCCAGTACAAAGATTTGGGCCTAAATCCATTGTGTTTTTGCTCCCCATGCCATTCCAGGTTGAACCCAGCCATATGAAAATCAGTCTTGACTCTGATCCCTATGGGAACAGTCCATCCCAAACTGCCAGGCCAGGTCCTCTCTTGACTGGAAACAGGCACCCTGGGACCGGTTTCAGGGTTTCACCCCTCATCAGCCAGGCTGTTTTGACTCCAGCGGCATGGAGAGAACGGTACCCACATCTGGGCATACCCGTCCCACTCTGGGTGACAAATACAAAAAGAACAATTGATGGACAGAATGTAGAACAATGTCATACATTCACTACAGTACAGGGATCTCTGCCTAAATCCATCATTTTTGTGCTCCCCATGCCATTCCAGTTTGAACCCAGACATATACAAATCAGTCTTGACCCTGAGCCCTATGGGAAAAGTCCAGCCCGAACTGCCAGGCCAGGTCCTTCCTGGACTGGAAACAAGCATCCTGGGACCGATTTCACGGTTTCACCCCTTTATCAGCCAGGCTAGCTTGACTCCAGCGGCATGGAGAGCACGGGACACACATCTAGGCATACCCGTCCCACTCGAGGTGACAAATGCAAAAAGACCAATTGATGGACAGAATGTAGAACAATGTCATACATTCACCCTAGTACAGAGATCTGGGCCTAAATTCATCATTTTTTTGCTCCCCATGCCAATCCAGTTTGAACCCAGCCATAAGCAAATCAGTCTTGACCCTGATTCCTATGGGAACAGTCCAGTCCAAACTGCCAGGCCAGGTCCGCTCTGTACTGGATACAAGCACCCTGGGACCGGTTTCAGGGTTTCAACTCTCATCAGCCAGGCTAGCTTGACTCCAGCAGCATGGAGAGAACGGGACCCACTTCTGGGCATACCCGTCCATATGGGGGACAAATTGAAAAAGAACAATTGATGGACAGAATGTAGAACAATGTCATACCATCACACTAGTACATAGATCTGGGCCTAAACCATCATTTTGTTGCTCCCCATGCCAATTCAGTTTGAACCCAGCCATAAGCAAATCAGTCTTGACCCTGATTCCTATGGGAACAGTCCAGTCCAAACTGCTAGGCCAGGTCCGCTCTGTACTGGATACAAGCACCCTGGGACCGGTTTCAGGGTTTCAACTCTCATCAGCCAGGCTAGCTTGACTCCAGCAGCATGGAGAGAACGGGACCCACTTCTGGGCATACCCGTCCATATGGGGGACAAATGCAAAAAGAACAATTGATGGACAGAATGTAGAACAATGTCATACCATCACCCTAGTACATAGATCTGGGCCTAAACCATCATTTTGTTGCTCCCCATGCCAATTCAGTTTGAACCCAGCCATATGCAAATCAGTCTTGACCCTGATCCCTATGGTAACAGTCCAGCCCGCACTGCCAGGCCAGGTCCTCCCTGGACTGGAAATAAGCATCCTGGGACCGATTTCAGGGATTCACCCTTTTATCAGCCAGGCTAGCTTGACTCCAGCGGCATGGAGAGCATGGGACACACATCTGGGCATACCCGTCCCACTTGGGGTGACAAATGCAAAAAGAACAATTGATGGACAGAGTGTAGAACAATGTCATACATTTACTCCAGTACAGAGATCTGGGCCTAAATCCATCATTTGTTTGCTCCCCATGATATTCCAGTTTGAATCCAGCGTTTGCAAATCAGTCTTGACCCTGATCCCTATGGGAAAAGTCCAGCCCAAACTGCCAGGCCAGGTCCTCCCTGGACTGGAAACAAGCATCCTGGACCGGTTTGGGGGTTTCACCCCTCATCAGCCAGGCTAGCTTGACTCCAGTGGCATGGAGAGCACAGGACCCATGTCTGGGCATACTCGTCCCACTCGGGGAGACAATTGTAAAAAGGACAATTGATAGACAGAATGTAGAACAATGTCATACATTCACCCCAGTACAAACATCTGGGCCTAAATCCATCATTTTATTGCTCCCCATACCATTCCAGTTTGAACCTAGCTATATGCAAATCAGTCTTGACCCTGATCCCTGTGGGTACAGCCCATCCCGAACTGCCAGGCCAGGTCCTCTCTGGACTGGAAACAGGCACCCTGGGACCGGTTTCAGGGTTTCACACCTCATCAGCCAGGATAGCTTAATTCCAGCGGCATGGAGAAAACGGGACCCACGTCTAGGCATACCCGTCCTACCCTGGGTGACAAATGCAAACAGAACAATTGATTGACAGAATGTAGAACAATGTCATACATTCACCCCAGTACAGAGATCCGGGCCTAAATCCATAGTTTTTTTGCTCCCCATGCTATTCCAGTTTGAACCCAGCATATGCAAATCAGTCTTGACCCTGATCCCTACGGGAACAGTCTGGCCTGAACTGCCAGGCCAGGTCCTCCCTGGACTGAAAACAAGCATCTTGGACAGGTTTGGGGGTTTCACCCCTCATCAGCCAGGCTAGCTTGACTCCAGCGGCATGGAGAGCACGGGACCCACGTCTGGGCATACCTGTCCCACTCGAGGTGACAATTGCAAAAAGAACAATTGACAGACAGAATGTAGAACAATGTCATACATTCACCCCAGTACAAAGATCTCGGCCTAAATTCATCGTTTGTGTGCTCTCCATGCCATTCCAGTTTGAACACAGCCATATGCAAATCAGTCTTGACCCTGGTTCCTATGGGAACAGTCCATCCCGAACTGCTAGGCCAGGTCCTTTCTTTACTGAAACAAGAACCCTGGGACCGATTTCAGGGTTTCACCCCTCATCAGCCAGGCTAGCTTGACTCCAGCAGCATGGAGAGAACGGGACTCACGTCTGGGCATACCCGTCCAAATGGGGGACAAATGCAAAAAGAACATTTGATGGACAGAATGTAGAACAATGTCATACATTCCCCCCAGTACAGAGATCTGGGCCTAAATCCATCATTTTGTTTGCTCCCCATGCTGTTCTAGTTTGAACCCAGCCATATGCAAATCAGTCTTGACCCTGA
The DNA here is from genome assembly GCA_963921515.1 of Calotriton arnoldi. Classification (NCBI taxonomy): domain Eukaryota; kingdom Metazoa; phylum Chordata; class Amphibia; order Caudata; family Salamandridae; genus Calotriton; species Calotriton arnoldi. Next base: position 992,692 of record CAWUFW010006484.1, read on the forward strand.
TCCCAATTGGAACAGTCCAGCCCAAACTGCAGGCCAGGTCCACCCTGGACTGGAAGCAAGCATCCTACGACTGGTTTGGAGGTTTCACCCCTCATCAGCCAGGCTAGCTTAACTCCAGCGGCATGGAAAGCATGGGGCCCACATCTGGGCATACCCGTCCCACTCGGGGAGACAATTGCAAAAAGGACAATTGATAGATAGAATGTAGAACAATGTCATACATTTACCCCAGTACAAAGATCTGGGCCTAAATCCATCGTTGTTTTGCTCCCCATGCCATTCCAGTTTGAACCTAGCCATATGCAAATCAGTCTTGACCCTGATCCCTATGAGAACAGTCCAGCCCGAACAGCCAGACCAGTTCCTCCCTGGACTGGAAACCTTCATCCTGCGACCGGTTTGGGGGTTTCACTCCTCATCAGCCAGGCTAGCTTGACTCCAGTGGCATGGAGAGCATGGGACCCACGTCTAGGCATACCCATCCCATTAGGGGTGACAAATGCAAAAAGAACAATTGATGGACAGAATGTAGAACAATGTCATACATTCACCCCAGTACAGAGATCTGGGCCTAAATTCATCAATTTTTTTGCTCCCCATGTCATTCCAGTTTGAACCCAGCTATATGTAAATCAGTCTTGACCCTGATCCCTATGGGAACAGTCCAGCCCGAACTGCCAAATCTTTGTGACTAGGGGTGAATGTTTACATTGATCAGCATTCCATCCATCACTTGTTCCTTTTGCTTTTGTCAACCTAAGTGGGAAGGGTATGCCCAGATCTGGGTCCCGAGCTCACTGCACCACTGGATTCACGCTAGCCTGGCTGATGACGGGTGATGCCTCGAAACCGGACCCAGGATGCTTGTTTCTGGTCCAGGGAGAACCTGGCCTGGCAGTTCGGGCTGGACTGTTCCCATGAGGCACAGGGTCAAGACTGATTTGCTTATGGCTGGGTTCAAACTGGGGTGGTGTGGTGAACAAAAGAATGATAGATTAACCCAAAGCTTTGTGACTGTGGGTGAATGCTTGCATTGTTCAGCATTCCGTCCATCACTTGTTCCTTATAGCATTGCTAGAAATGAAAAAGTCAACAGTACATCAGGGTTAAACCATGCCAATGCCTTATAAAATGCAATAAGGCATTGACAGCTCCCAATTGTCCTGTTCAAGAAAGAAGTGCGCTTGACATTTGTGCTGCTGAAAATGAGGACAAGGGTCCTCTAGAGTATTTTTTCGAATTCTACTCATAAATAATCGAAATTACTTCAGAAAATTTAATGCAACTACATATTTCAACATTTGCAGGATTACTCAATGTTAATAATAGCCATGGGATAATAAATGTATCCAATGGGGTTTTAGACCTAGTGGTAAATTTAGGAACATTAAAAGTAATTGAGCAAATACCACTACTCAAAATTTGCCCTTAAAAGAACTGAGAAAAAGTGACGCCCCAAAAATAGCCATACTGCGCAAGCAAATGCTACTACTAAAGTCACTCCAAATCAAGCATGCAGAATTACAGCATTCAGTATTTACAGCTGATTACCACTTTTGAGAGCCTAGTTGAACAAGAATCAGGCTATCAAAAATAAATATAGTGGTATTTGCACAGTGCAGAAATGTTCTAATCATATGTGCATGTCAAGCTGTATTTCTCTGTACTAAACATTTACTAAAAGTGAATGACTAAAAGTCATTTTTCCTTGACGGCAACGGTTAAATTCTTGGAGATTAGGCACAGTTTTATAAGGTTATACTATTCACATTATGTTCTGCTGCTAAAAGAAGAATTTATTTTTAATCTTCACGCAACTGCTAGAAATATCCAGCGCACCCTATGTTTTGTCATCAATTCACAACTAATGTCCTAAAAAGCACACCTAACAGCATCTTATTTTATTCAGATTTCGATAAGTATGGGTTTGTCTAAGTGGGTATTAATTAAAGTTTATTAATTAAAGTAGCTCACGGTAATATTTCTCCTACCCAATTTATAATGTTTGTTATCTCATCAACAGTAATTTCCTGTAATAATGCCTTCTCCCATCATTATCTGTGCTCCCGTTAATTGGGTTTTATTTTCCTTCATTACTTTTTAAATAGCAATGCTCATATCTATTACGTGATACCTTCCCTATCGTTGTACTCGTGTTATTCTTTCACATGCTAACACTTTTTAGCTTGATTAACACCTATTTATATAATATATATTTTTTATCAAGTTGCTTTTTATGTACGAACACCAAGGACACACGTGTTTTTTTTATATATATATATATATATATATATATATATATATATATATATATATATATATATATATATATATATATATATGTAGAGAGAGAGATGTTTATATATATATATATATTTTAGGTGGTGCCACATACTGGGTTTTCTCTTTCAGGAGAGAATTGTTTTTTTTTATTCATGAGGTGCTCCTTGTATTTCAAACCAGAGTAGGGATCGGAATTCTTTTTGCCCTGGGCCTCGAAAAGCTTCTGAAGCCTGCTGGAAAGATTAAGAACCAACATAAGAGTTGCATGCCCCACAGTGAATTGGCTACAGCACTTCCTCTGAGAGCAGTAAGTAAATATAGAAACTGTCCTCCCAGATTCAGTGCCTAGTTTATAGACTGTCCATTGTTGCCACTTCTCTTCATCGTTTACATACTTACTCCTGAATTCTCTCCCCTAAAGCAATATGAAACCCGGACATTCCTAAAGGTTTTCTGTCAGTAATCAACATCATGAATGATGTGTTTAATTTGTTAAACATAGGAGAAGTGCAAAGGCCCAAAACGTGCCTAGGAGCCCACTGACAGTGCTTTCTCATGTTGGGTTTAGTTTTGACTCCACCTCATGTCTCTTTATTCCACCAACCTACATTTCCTGTCTCTATGTTTCACTCTTGACGGTTTTTCCATAATTGCATACAGTAGTGGCAATAGTGCTTCTTTGAGGTGCATCACCCAGTGTTTAGAGCTCCTGTAAGAAGTGTCGCTGAGCCTCCTGTGGGGTGCGGGGCAGGACATCACCAGATACATCACTGGGACATGTCACCTTCTCCCCCCTCGTAAAAATGAGAATAGAGACTATCGTGTATTAGCAACTACATTTCATAGAACTTCAGCCATAGCCAGGCAAGGAGCAGTTGCCAAAGGTAGAGCCTCTGAGGGTCTATCCTGTGCTCAACATTCTATAATCATAAGGTGCATGACGCCAAGTATAGGAAGGTAAGATACTACACCCTTTTTGTACATCACCCTGTGCCCACTTATTCATATTACCATGTCTCTCTGCTAGACACCCTAATAAACTCTGTTAATGAGCCTCATCCATGCTGCACAAGGTGATGTATGACTGCTCATCTGTTTGGCTTATATATGCAAGTTTGCTGGTATGTGTGTACGTGTGTACGTGTGTGCATGGATGAATGTATGTCAGTTTCATATGTGTTGTCCTGTGTGCATAAGTGGCCAAATGCTTTATGTCGGTTAGTTAGCACTATACATAAAACAAGTCTTTGTCAATGATTGTTAAGCATTTAATAAATTTTTTTTACAAAACAAAGCTAATTATCCTCAAAAGAGAGTGGTTTTAGACGTTCTCAGCCCAGCAGGCAGACTTTGTCTTAGCCATTATTTTCATGCCTGATCAATCTGATTTATAGATTTTAGACTACATACATCAAAATAAGTCTTGCCTATCATGCAATAGTGCTTTCAGTAGATAAGCTGCACCACAATTCATTTTGAGATGCCACATTGTATTGTTTTCTAATTGAGAGTTTGGCTCAAACGTTTCACAATACACTGAATTTTTCAATGTGATTATGTTTGAGATAGCTGTCAAAATCCTCAGCAAAACTAATCTCATGACTAGAGTATCATAAATGGCATTGTCAAAGCTGATAGATCTGGCTTAAATGTGCTAAAGCATGCAAAGGATTGCTTAATAAAAAATAATGCATGTCGGACACAACTATTTGAATCCGATTTTGACATTAATTGGGACACCACCTGCAGCAAAGCAGTGAATGGGAGACTATGAAAGTTGTGTTTGTTGTGAGGCCCTCCGTGGCTCTAACTCAGGGTCGGTTGAGGCTTCTGAACCCCGACAAGCAGGGGCATCCTCCCCGGTCCTCTGGGACCTCATACCATGCACTTTGAAACACAGCAGGCTGGAGAAGGGAGCCCAGGGTTGGGGGCTTCCAACCCAGGGCCTGCCAGATATCTGATCCAGGCCTCGCCAGAGCTTCTCATCCTGAGCAAGGAGGGGAGGCCTGCCGGTCCTCTTCCAGGGCATTTTAAGGCACAGCGGGACAGGGAAGAAAGCCCAGGGCTGTGGTCTTCCACTGCAGGACCCACTGGGGCTCTGACCCCGAGCCTGGTCTGAGCTTTTGAACATGAACAAGCTGGGATCTTTCCTGGCCTGTGGGTCCCTGTCTGTGGCACTTTGAGACACATCGGGCCAGGGAAATGAGCCCAGGGCTGGGTTCTTCCAAACCAGGGCCTGACCAAGGGTCCAGTCAGAGCTTCTAAACCCGGACAAGTAGGGAAGGCCTCCCTGAGCCTTTGGGACTCCGTTACCATGCACTTTGCGAAATTACAGGCCAGAGTACATGGTCTTTCTCTCCAGAGCCCACCAGTGCTCTGACCCAGAGCCCACTCAGAGCGTCTGAACCGAGACAAGCTAGGGAGACTTCCCTAGACCAGTGGGACCCTGTCTTCGACACTTTGTGACATGGCTGGTTGAAGAAGGGAGTCCAGGCCCTGGGGCTTCCACCTGCAGGCCCGTCCATTAGACAGATATCACACGCGAAAAAAAGTTGTGAAAGAAAAAAACAAAGATCAATACTTCACAAAAAGATTTTTAAAAATAAATACTTTTCTGGCATATAAATCACAATAAAAACAAGGATATACATACAAAGCATTAAAAACATGTGTTCTTCCACTATTTCCACTACAACAGCCCAGCCATCATCTACCCTAAATGGCGACCATTCTGAAATGGAACGTTATAAAGAACATTTTACACACAACATAATAAATAAACATTCTGTCAGGTTCTACATCACGCAAAAAATGAGAATTGTGAGAGATTCAGCTTCAAACAATGCCATCTATTGACGGAAGTAAGTGAAAGTAGTAAACGAAATACATTTAGATAGACATCAAATTATTAATGAAGTTAAACCTAAAAATATTTTTCCAAATATAATAAATTCACAGATCTTGGAGAAACAGATACAGCAAAACAGTGCTGACTTTCTGTGAATGCTTAAAATAAATCAGATTCAATTTTAAATGAAAAAAAAATCTCAACGGTATATTTTAATTTTGTTACTCTAATACATTCACAAACTTTGGAGACATGTACCAAAATCAATTTATATCTCTGAAGAAACCCATCAGTAGGTTTATGCAAAATTATTTTTATAACCTAACATTTTTTTAAATAAATAATATATATTGTGAAAAAGGCTGGCCAGTAGTCTGAGGCAAAATTAGTACTGTAACTCAACAGGGTGCTTACCTCTAGAAAGGTGCTGGTCTGTGGCAGAGGTAAAATCTGTATTATAATTCCGTCAGGTGTTGGCCTCAGTTTAGGTGCTGATCAGTTGTGGAGGGCAAAATTACTATTCTAACTCCGCAGGGTGCTTGCCTCAGGGAAGGTGCTGGTCAGTGGTGATGGGCAGACTTACTATTCTAACTCCTCAGGGTGCTTGCCTCAGGGAAGGTGCTGGTCAGTAGTGGGGGAAAACCTACTATTCTAACTCCGCAGGGTGCTTTTCTCAGGGAAGGTGCTCGTCAGTGGTGGGGAGCAAAATTACTATTCTGACTCTGCAGAGTACTTACCTCAGGGAAAGTGCAGGTCAGTGGGGGGTGCAAAATTTCTATTCTAACTCCACGTGCTTGCCTCAGGAAAGGTGCTGGTCAGTGGTGGAGTGCAAAATTAGTATTCTAACTCCACCGTGTGCTTGCCTCAGGGAAGGTGCTGGTCAGAGGTTGGGGCAAACTAACTATTCTAACTCCTCCGGGTGTTTGCCTCAGGGAAATTGCAGGTCAGTGGTGGGGGACAAACTTACTATTCAAACTCCGCAGGGTGCTTGCCTCAGAGAAGGTGCTGCTCAGTGGTGGGGGCATAATTAATATTCTTACTCCACAGGGGGCTTGCCTCATGAAAGATACAGGTCACTTCTTGCTTTATTAAATGTAAACAAAAAATGTGAATACATACAATCATTACATAACTTGAATGAACTCCCTCTCAAATCCATCAACTGGACTACAAAATAGCCTCTCAACCACTTGTTCAACAATCAGAAGTCCTTTCGAAGGTAAAATAGTTCAAAAACTTGACGTTGCAGCCAAAACTAACAAAAATAATTATTTTTTAAAAGCAAAAAGCTAAGCAACATCAATCATTAAAAATCCACTTTTCCCTTCTAGACCTACCCAACATCACCCAGAAGGGAGAAAACAAAATCACCAAAAACAGCTGAAGATACCGAACTACACCAGCAAAAGGACAAACAAGCAAACAAAGGAACATTACTAAGGTGAGGCTTGCCACTTCAACTATATGAAATACCTCTCTATCTTTTAACAGGAATCATTAACGGACCGTATTAGAAAATCATAGCTGGGAAAATATAAATCAAGCAATGTAGTAAATAACATGTTCTTAGAAAACGTAATACACAACCCAACCAATGAACTTTTAATCAATTAATTGTTTCCAGGTTGCAATCAACAAAAACTTTAAATTAGAAAAGCACATGATAACAGCAAAACATTGTAAAACATTTATTCTGAAATATACATTGTCAAGCATGTAAAACGAACAACATTTTTTTTGCAGATTAAGGGGCATATTACGATGTCGGTTGGAAAGCCTCCAGCCACTAGTCAGAAGCTTTCCTACTGTGGTCGGAGACTTTCCCACCGACACGGTTGGTTTGCAGTCCGAACGCCCGATTGCGATGTTGGTTTTCCACAGCCTTTCTGTGCCGGCCTGTCTGACACGGAAAGGCGATCGGAGTCTTCCTGCCGGTCGGAACTTCACCGTAACCCCCTATGGATGGTGTTTCTGCTGTCGGGATTACGATGTCGGTTTCCCACAGCCTTTCCGTGCTGGCCTGTCCGACACAAAAAGGCAGTTGGAAAGCGACTTTGGGGCCCCTAGCTGGGCCCCCTTGCCTCTGTGGCCAATAGTTGTTGGCCGAGGGGGTACCTAGGGTGCCCCCCTATAAATCCATGCACTGTGTGGCAGGCAACATGGGGTGCCTGCCACAGGGTGCAGGGTTTTACACACACCCGCACTTCTTCATGGGAGTCTGTATTATGGCCGGTTTACTGCGGTAATACAAGCTCCCATAGAGAAATGGGAGTATCCGACCAAACAGTGTTTGGTCGCATCATAATCAGGCAGTCGGAAAAGCTAACAGGAGGTTGGTCGGTCCCCAGTCCGAGACAAGATGTAACTCCGACCAACATCATAATAAGCACCTAAATCTTCCTTGAAAAGAATATAACACAAAAACTCTTTTTTCCCTTCTTTTACAGACATATACAAAATGGCATCAAGAAGACAAGCCACCTATGTAAAATCCCAAAGAGGAAATTGACTCCTAAAGCATGGTGGCTACCTTTATTGTAAGGAGAGATTAACTGAGCCCAGGAGTCATTGGAGGTGTGTGCAGTATTACTCGTCCCATTGCACAGGCATAGTGGTTACTCTTGGTGATACTGTTGAAAGGACCACAGAGCATACCCACTCTGCCTCTGCAATAGAGATCAAGGTTAGAGAAAGCATAAACCAAACAAAAGATCTTGAATCCACCTCCAATGAACCCTGTGGCACAGTTTTGAGGGAGGTATCCCAACACATTCCTATACATGTAGCAAGTTGTATGCCCACAATCCCAAATTTACGTAGAATTACACAGAGAAAAAAACTACTGGCAAATAACCCCAAAGTATAATGCACCAAACATACTCTGATATTAAAATTCCTCCCGAACTAACTGGTACTGTTACTAATGAAACCTTTCTTTTGCATGACAACACAAATCCTCAGAAAAGAATACTAATCTTTACCACACTCCGTAACTTTGTAAAATTAGAGACTAGTGATATTTGGACGATGGATGGGACGTTTAAATCCACACCCCATCCATTCAACCAAATATACACTATTCACGCCTACATTAATAACACTGTAGTTCCCTTAGTGTACAGTTTACTCCCTGGTAAGAAAACCTCAACATACATTGAATTTTTAACAGTGGTAAAATGTAAAACACATAATAAAAGTCCTAGAAAAGTGATAATTGATTCAAAATTATCAATGAATAATACCATAACCAAAATGTATCCTGATACCCAAATTCAAGGATGTTTTGTTCCCTTTTCACAGGCATATTGGAGAAAATTTTTAAAATACATATCAGACAGTAAACTGCAATTTGAGTTTAAAAAAAACTAACCGCCTTGTGATTTGTTCCTCCTGACTGTGTGGATGACTACTACACATCAATTACTGAATCTGAGTATTTTACAGCAAATGAAGACAAATTTGGCACGCTACTAAATACTTTTGAGGACACATGGATTTGCCATCTTTGCAGGTCCGACTTACATGCTGTTCTTGCTATAACTGGCTGATTTATGGCCTTTATCACAGATGTGGCACCCAAGATGGCCGCGCAGGCTGACCTCTGTCAATTTTTTGCTTGATATATTCCTGAACATACTCTGCTGTTTTATTGTTTTGATTTGCACAATGTCTACTATAGCTACAGTTATGTACCTTTGGGACAGTTCTATTGTGAAGAAAAAATGCAATAAAAACATGTTTAAAAAAAGATTTTAAAAATCGACGCACCAAATAGTAAACAAAAAAATATATATTGCTTCCTTTACACATTGGTTTAAGAGAAATGTCAATAATCCTTTCCACACAATTTGGTTTTTTTAAACCAAAAGTACAAAAAAAGCAATCAACACGATGTGGGCCTACAACCGCTACCTGTATAGGAATGAAAGTGTGGTTAAAAAATTCAAAACATACATCAAAATACGAACCTCTTTCTAACTGCCTCCCACCTCTCTCGTTACAATAGAATATGCCACCCACAATCTCTTTTTAATAAATAAAATTTGTCTTACCTGACCGCAGCTCTTCCTTCCTTCTGATCTTGACCGTGACCCTCCACCGACTGTAGAAACAAGCGCACAATGGCATACATGTTCTGTAAAAGTAAAAAGGACAATTTCACCCATTGAAAAACATGGGAAAAATCTAAAAAATATGGAACAAAAATGCTAATGTTTTCTTTTTGAAAAATAATATATAATTAAACATGTAAATATTAATTTACTGAAAATATCTAAGACACTGTTAAATTTAAAAAAAAACAAATACATCTTTTTAATAAGCTTTACGTGTCCTATTTAATTATTTCATTCATTTTCTTAAATTAAATTTCGTTTTATTATTAGCTTATTTGCTGTATTTTTATAAGATTATCTGAATGTACATATAACTATTCTTACCTTATTTTAAATGTTTTATTAATTTATTGTATATCAACTAATATTTATAAGTGAGGGTTTAAAAATAGTACACACCCTACAGCAAAACTGTATTTCTGAAACATCCAATAACAGATTGTAAATGTTAAACCCTCATAATTATTTATTATAATTATTTAAAAAATTATAACATTATTATTACTATAAAATTACATTAATAAAAAATTATTAAAATGAATACTTGGGTATTAATACACACACCCACCCAAAACCACTAATTCCCATGCATCCTGCGCCAGAGAATGGGTGTAACACCCTTAGTATTAAATGTATTATTCATGAATATCCAGGTATTAAAATTAATACCTGGGTATTAATGCACTCCCCCACCCCAAACCTCTAATTCACTTGCATACCATGCCAGAGAAATGGTGTCACACCCTCATAATTATTATTTTAATTATTATTAAATTGCTAAAAAATAATATAAAATGTAATATTCATTAGTACTCAGGTACTCAATTAATAACAGGGTTTATTAACAAACCCTTCCTCCCAAACAAAACCTTTTTCCCTTACATTCTCTGCCAGAAACCTCTTAAGTATTATTTTTAATTAATATTAAATTACAAAAAATGTATAGTAAATGTAATAGTCATTAATACCCAAGTATAAAAATTAACATCTGGGTATAAATCCACTCCCCACCCAAAACCCCTAATTCCCCTGCATCCTGTGCCAGAGAAAGGGTGTCACACCCTCATAAGTGTTATTTTTAATTATTATTATATTACTAAAAATTAACATCCAATTTAGATTTCAATAACACCCAGCTATTAAAATTAATACCAGAATATTAATACACTCCCCTCACCCAAAACCCCTAATTCCCCTGCATCCCGTGTCAGAGGATAATAATTACAACCTCAATTTTTTTTAATTTTAACGTTTTTGTAACAATACCAATATTACTTTTAAATACAATACTACTGTAAATAAAATTAAAAACTACACAAAAGTTATTTCATGGTACTTACCTAAACACTTACCTTAATTTTCGATGAAATAGCATGTGTTGTAATAGCATATGCGTTGTTATGCCATGCATTGTAATAGCATGTGTTGTAATGTCATATTCGTTGTAATGGCATATTTGTTGTAATAACTGTTGTAAAGGCATTACGGTGTAATGCCTGCTTTGTAATAGATGTTTCCCCTTTGCAAAATGGCACACAGAAACCAGATCCCCAGGGTCCTCACCCTTGGCCTCTCTGAGCACTGCCCCTTCTTTTAACCTGTTATGAAAAAGTTGGTCCTTGACTAACTTGAAAGAAGTAATTAAATAGGAATACATTAGTGATATGGGGGTTGCCAGGAGGGTCAACCACAAGAAATAAATACAATACACTTATGAATACACACCCTAGAAAAACAAATAATTCCTCAGATCAAACAAAATCTATATATAAACTACACCCACACGTATTTCAGTTGAATGAGTTCATTGTTTTATATACTTTTATCATAGTTAAGTACAAACATCAATCAATAAGTAATGTTATTACCACATGGAGTAGATAAAAAGGTTGCACAAGAAAAAGGAAAAAGAAGTGCTCGTGAGAAAGGAGTGAAAATCAGGAGGTTTGAAGATATGCACTGTTCCTTATTTCAGAAGGGCACTGGTCTATATAAGAGCCAGTATTATCAGGCCTGTCCACGATCTTTTTACAGTACACAGACCTTTTCTCCCATACTCCTCCTATGGTTGGAGTTTGCACCCACTAACTCATCCATTTCATTTCCTAGGTTGCCCTTACCTTGTCCTGAAGAAAATCCGCACGCAGAGGCTTCAAGTCACCCTCTTCGCATAAGACGGGCCGAAATGTCGACGCATCCCCCCAGCAAGGGCTTGTACCACTATTTACCCCCTCCAAAGCTGATGTTGCATTTATGCGCTCACGAATTATGTAAATAGATGATAAAAAAAGATCATGGACAGGCCTGATAATACTGGCTCTTATATAGACCAGTGCCCTTCTGAAATAAGGAACAGTGCATATCTTCAAACCTCCTGATTTTCACTCCTTTCTCATGAGCACTTCTTTTCCTTTTTCTTTTGCAACCTTTTTATCTACTCCATGTGGTAATAACATTACTTATTGATTGATGTTTGTACTTAACTATGATAAAAATATATAAAACAATGAACTCATTCAACTGAAATACGTGTGGGTGTAGTTTATATATAGATTTTGTATGATCTAAGGAATTATTTGTTTTTCTAGGGTGTGTATTCAAAAGTGTATTGTATTTATTACTTGTGGTTGACCCTCCTGGCAACCCCCATATCACTAATTTTTTTCTATTTAATTACTTCTTTCAAGTCAGTCAAGGACCAACGTTTTCATAATATATTGTACCCAGGTCCTGTGACGCTTATTGGGTTACCCCATTATTTCATAATGACCTTCTTTTAATCTGTGCACACCGAGTGACAGAGGGGGACACTTGAGACAACGTATCCAGCTTCCTGTAGCCCTGAGTGGGATTGAAGCAGGCCTGGGCAGAGTTAGCAGAACTCCACAAAGTGATATAAAAACTCTGCGGAGTTCCACTAGAGGCGTAGTGTGGCGTGAACGTCCGTTTGCGCTGATCTTCCTGCCGCTCTGGTAAAAATTCTACCCGAGCAGCAGCTCGCGCTCCCCAACTTACCGTGAGCTCCAACAGAGTGCAGAAAACTCCACAAACTCCACAAATGGAGCGGAGTTCACTGCCTAAGCCTAGATCCAAGCTTCAAATGAGCCCTCATTTTGACTTCGAGGGAAGCTTAGGAATCTAAACACTGAGGGCCCGATTCCGATCTCGTAAGGGAGGCCTCCAAACAGGATTTGTAAAGAGCAAATCCAATTCGGAGCCTATCTTTCCGTCCGAATCGTCCCCAGTTCCGAACGACCAAGTGCAATGCTAGTATCCCGTACGCACCGTGCGACTCGTTTACGAACCCGAACCTGTCCGTCCGACACATTCGTAGCCGAATCGTGGCGCGCAATGGAGCCGTTTTCCAACTGAGCGAGTACGATGCACGAATCGGACAGCTGTATCGACTCGGTCTCATCGAGACAAAATGGCTGTCGGATTCGGTCTTTGGGGGGCCATAGCAGGCCCCCCTTCATCTGGAGCCCTCCAATTTGGTCATGGGGGGTGCACATGGGTCCACACAATCCAAGCATGCACAGTGTGGCGGGCAACATGGGGTGCCCGCCACAGGGTGTAGGCTTTTCCCCGCCCACCCCCTTTTTGCTATGGAAGCCTGTGCACGCGTTGGTACACAAGCTCCCATAGAGTGCTATGGGAGTCGGAGCGAGCCGAGTCCGTAACAATGCAGTTACATCGTACTTGCTCGGTCGGACTGCATGCATAAGAGTCGTTTGGAAAGCATTCCCAATCTGAATCATTTGCAATGCTTTCCCAACGAGATCGGAATCGGGCCCTGAGTCATGTGAAAGGAATCAAGTGTTTTGTTTATTTCTTTTCAGCACAAAACGTCACCAGTAACTTTGGCATGGCATATTTTACACCACCCATGTAGGCATTGTAAAGGGCCCCAAATTTGAATTACAACACAGCCTAATTGTGACCGACCAATTTCTGATCAGATGGCCAGGTTGTTGCTGTTGTCATAGAGATTCCTACACAGAGAATAACACTTCAGGAGCCTGGCATTGTCATCATTTTCATGGTCTGGATTTTAGTAATTAGGAATAAAGACTTTCGGGTCATTTGGAGTCTGGTCGAGATGGAGCACTGCCATAACTGTGCAGTGCTCCTGTCTTACCAAACTTGCAGTTCATGCATGTCATTTAGAGGAATGGGATTGGGTTTCCATCGGTTGGTGATCCAGTGGCCTGTCCTCTACTAGGCCACCAGCGTACAGTGGTGGTAGCCCCACCCTCTTGAGGAAAGTGTGACTATAACTATCTTTTTTTCCTTCTATGAACCACAAAGTGATGCATTGTAGTCCAGGGAAGGAAAATGTCCAAAAGTCCTATATGTGCATGGAGAAACCTCCTACAGCTTTGAGGGTTTGTTGGTGCAAACCAAAAGTTGAGTTGACTGTCCAACATTTACTACTAATGGAGGTGCATCCACAGAGCTTGCAGATGTGCTTCAGTTACAGAGACCACTGCCAGCCAGGATCTCTAAAGTTGGAAGGCAGTCATACTCTGTGGGAGTGGAAGCTAGAGCCTGCGTTGACCTGGCTGGCTGATGGGCCACCTGCCAATATTTAAACGACCCCTAAGAACAGAGTCACATACTCTACTCATGAGTAGACGTTTTAAAATGTCTGCCCATTTGTTTATCTCCTAATACTGACACATGCTAAGTCTAAGCATTCACATTATTTTCAAATATGGAGGTATTGTTCAAGGATGAATCTGCAGATGACACATTCACTGGCAGACAATATATCATCCTGAAGTCTGACATTTTCTTTGGCACTGAGCATATCCAATACCTTACTTCAGTGCCTGCTACCAACCTACTCCTTCTCTGTCTCTGTATTTAGGCTTCTGTCTCCACTCCGGCCTATCAGCATGATCAAAATGGAAGATATTAATAGAGAATCTGTTCTTTCTATGGAGGGAGGCAGGACGATATTGCTGAGGCTTCAGATGGCTGCCTTAAATAAGAGCTCCTGCACCACCCTCTTTATTCTTTATTTAACTACACCAAAAAATCTCTGACTTTTTTCATCACAAAAATAGAGAGAATCGATCTTGTAAACTAACCTCATTGTGAGTGATGTTTGCGTGACAGATTGGAGGTCCACACTGTTTTGGGACCCAGCCACCATGGCAGCTGAATGAGGTGTTCATATTTGCAGTGGCCATCTTGTAGAATGAAATAAGCAATGGCAAAACCAACATAGGTGTGACTTAATAGTTTTGGCAATGCTTATTTAATGTTGGCTTCCACCATCGTCTTGTACTTAGAGGTTCACTGTCAATGTCCTGGATGACTTTAATTACCTATTGCTAAACGAAAGAGGCTGCAGCAGGACTCCAGTTGATCAAAACCACCCTTTCACTAATGTTCTATTACAAATGCATGATTCATCATCAAATTGCCACTTTGTTAAATTCCAGTGGTTTCTGGTCAAGACCTAAAGACATCACCATTGAATATGAATGGTGTTACAACCAAAAGAAGGAACATCTCCTCTTGTCTAAATAGGTTATGACATGCCATCACACTTTATCCACAAGAGCCAAGTTGAAAATAGTGAACTTAATAGCGTGACCAAAATATGGTCTTCAGACATCATCGGTACCCCTTCTAGAATGCAAAAAACAGTGGAAGAACTATTTACTAATGCATTTTTGGGTATGTAAAATACTACTCCTCTGGAATCCTCAGTCACAAGTGCAGAGAATTTCACAAACCTAAGAATATTTGTTTTTGGTGTAAATATGGAAGTGGCTGGAAAAAGGTCAATATCTACTACAAGGTTGGAGGAGCAAATGCAAAATCAATGAAGGGCACACTGAGGAGCATGCAAATGTAAAGACATCCATAGAAGAGGGTAAGGCCACTGCAAATCATAAACAATTATATCCACATCTATTCCAGTAGTAATACAGCCCAAACAAGATCAAATCTACTCCTGGCAATCCTTGGAGTAAATCCCAGACCACAAAACGCCACTCACAGGTAGTGCAAAGGACTCACAAAAATCAATCCATGCAGTTAATAAAACTATCATGGGAAAATAAAAAAATAAGTGTGGATACCCAAACACAACACATTCAGTACATGTACACATCTACCGAGATAACACAAACATAGATAGAAAATAACCACTTCAGACAGAGTGGCCTACATATATAGATACAACACTGCATTCTCATTGATCACAGTGCAAGGGATAGGGAAATCAACAATTATAACTCCACCACACCCATAGTCAGGTGAAGCTCAGAACACCATATACCAATCAATCACGTCCTGGCCACATAATAGTGCAAGACAAAACCAAACCAATTTTATCATCATCTGTTTGTCACATTCCCCTCATTTTGAGTAAAAATTACTTGAAGAGAAAAGAGAGAGTCTACATGCAGGTGATAACTATCTTCGACATGTCCATGGCGGTAGAACTAGCGAGATATAATTTCCAGCCAAGTGTGATTCTTGACATGATTGTTCTCTGGGAGCAGGCAATCATTTCCATCAACAGCTCACTGCCAGGCCTTCCTTGACCATGTCAAATTTTGCTATACTTCACTCCCTGGCCACTGGATCTTTTCTGTGGACCACTGGGGACAAGGTAAGCATTTCACAGGTAAACCAATAGTGGTGATTCTGCCAGGTACTGAGATGTATCACTAGGAGAGGAGAACCAGAATACCACCATGCCACAGTCACTGTTTGAAAGGCATGGTGGCAAAGCAATTCTATGCCATGGCCCACTTCCCTCAGGTCTTAGGTGCCATCGATTGCACCCACTTGACTTTTCAGCCACTCTGCCACAAGGAATTGCATTCAAGCAATAGACAAAGCTGGGACTTCATCAAGTTTCAAGCTGTCTGCATGCCAGGAGTTGCTCCATTGATGTATACACTACATTTCCTCGGAACAGTTACATTTTCTGCCAGTTAGCAATCGCACACTAACCCGTTCGATGCGTCGGACGGCCCCCGGCCTTCCGACGTCACGGTGGGCGTGTGCGGAGGACGGCCAGGGGCCGTCCGAGACACGTCCACTCATTATTTAACCCACACCGCGGCGGAATTCGCACTGCGGTAAAGGTGTTAATTAGTTGCATGGAATTGGTTTCATGTTGCTACTAACTAAGTTTATCTTACTCACACTAGGACTGTTAGTGTCCCTGGGGAATGTCATCACAAAAATCTCCATCCCTATATACCCACTATCCTAATACTGATAGACTGCATGCATGGAATATCTAGATCATCCTCATTAAATCAACTATAAAACAATTATCAAATGTCTTTATTGCATGTGATCCTGGGTATGCCCTCTCTCCCCATCTCCTTACCCCTTTCAGATTTTTTATCATCCTGCCTCAACGGGGAGCATATACCCATGTGAGGTATCATTAAGTAAGTTTGGCATACTCAAGTTGTGCTTCAAATGCCTTTATCATACGGGGTGCTCTAGTACTCCTCAAAAGCATGAGCAAGATTATTGTAGCCTCTTGGTTGGTGTATAACATAACCATGGAAAGCCCCATCCTGGTTGGATGAGTGGGCCACAGACCAGAGGCCAGTGTTTGTAGGTCTATGAATGACGACTCAAGTGGCTTCACATTACTGAGAAACTGCTAGTTTGGTTGCTGCAACCTAGTTTTTGGGTAGTGTTCAGTCATTGATGAAAGCTGGATTATTACATCATCCACACATACCACCCTGAGATATTACTGTTGCATCACCATGGTACCACAAGAAAATATTCTCAGGCAAATGTAATATGCAACTCAACAGACTTCACTCACTTATTTATGAACATATCCCATTTTACATATACATATGCAACTCACCTACACTTGAAAGTTGTGTGTGCAGAAATATACTGAACTAATTTGCGAGTACAGCCACATACCATAGTTTATGAAGTTCATACATATTTATTATGAGTGTGTAACCTCACTGAAAAGTATTGTAAGATACGACTGGGTTGCCACCCATGATACAGTCATGTTGTTCAATTTGACCTCCATCTTTTTCACTAATTTCTATACCTTTGGAGCCTAGGACTATGAAGCAGAGGTTTACTTCTATACCTCAGTGGTGTGGATATAGAATTACATAGCAAAGGCAGCGTTATTCACTAACCACAACAAACAGGAGTTTACATACAAGAAGTGCATTTATAACAGTTACTGAGCTATCCTTGCACCAGATCACAATGCTCCTCCATATAGTTGCTTGATTTGATCTCAGACAAGCCCAATATGGCTGAGGGATTTGATGAGAGAGTCCTAACTTTCCCAAGGAGGAAGTGGAGGTTAGTGAGAAAAAGCCACACAGATATATCCCCTGCTCAGCCGATAACACCAGGAGGGCCCTGAAAACAGCTTGGCCAGATCCCCATGCTAACCTGGGGCCTCACTGCCAGCATTATGGTCATCCATTAATGCATATGAAAATGCTATACTTTCATCTATGGATTGCAAGTGTTGTTTTCATTTACTGTTCATTGGGTATTCTCATTTCTATATTGCATGTATGCCATTGTGTCATGCACAAAGTGTAACTGAGCAAATTTGGTCAAAGTAACTATTGTCTTGATTTGTCACATTTACCTAAATACATGCATTGCATGCTGTTGTATCACATGTTAGCACACAGATGTTCAATCACGACAGATCATATGAAGGTTTCATAACACTGTTCTAGTCACCATGCAAATATGATGACCAAATGATAAACCTCTGCCTCTTTGCATTGCTAAATCCACTTGTAACATATGCCCAAGTCTACATAACTCATGACAGAATCATATCATTGACTAGTTGATCATAATATCATAGCTACTTTGACATTGTAATACAAACATGCCAGTACTAACTCATACAATAACAATATGTATTTTGAAGTAGTGTCCATCATGTGTCCAGCAAAAATGCATGGATGTTGCACCCGTCAGCCATCTACTGGTGCCCTCTGAATCTTCCTTGCATTCCTGTGTACCATCATTATGGAACATGATAGTGCCTTAGCTTGAGTAAAGAAGTCTCCTATGGGCAAACGTGACATTAATATAGATCGATGACAAAGGTGTATTTTGGGATGGGAGTGTAATGTGCTACAGCTGCTCCTTTGTTGCCCTTAGTCACCCACTGCGCAAAGGGGCATTTGAAAATAATAAACATGCATGGGACAGGGGATAATTTTCACAGTGTTTATAGGCTTTCAAAGAGCAGGAGTAAAACAGCAAGTTAATCAGGCATGGATGAATTTTAATTTACACCAGCATAAATATTGTAATTCAGAAATTTGATGTTATGCTTTTTACACAAAATTCGCCAAATTGTGCTGTTATGGCACTTTGCGTAATTATGTGCCATTTGCGGTAATAATTTTCTTTGAATGTGCCATTCGGAGTAATAATTTACTGCAAATGCACAGGAACAACAGAATGTGAGCAGTTGTTCATGTTTTTTGCACTATTGTCAGCATGAAATTCAAGAGAGCACATTTTGTACTAAAATATTGCACAAAATGATGGACTTGCGTTTCACTTAATTACACAAAATGTCAAAATTTTGTATAATTATGTAGAAGCAAATTATGCAACTTTCACACGCACACACCTAAACTTAAATCAATAGTTGAACCTTCAGCCTGCTCCCAAACCACCATATATAATGGCAAACCGTAAAATTCAGACAAGAACTGTACCCAGCCTCCCTCATACGCTTATGCTTTTGGCAAAGCAAGACATGGGCTACCCACCAGGCTGGAACTCAGCCCCACCCTGCATATATAAAACAAAACAGGTTACAGGGACGTTATTGTTAGGAAATAGAATTTAAAAAAAACATAGAAATTCACTAAAAAACCAAAGGTTCAGATTTTACATACACAAAACTACAGAAATTCAGCAGTTATAGCCAGCCATGCAGTTTTCTCATCAATAATTTTACAGCAAATGTTGCATTGATATTATCAATGATGTCATAGAAGATGTTATGAATGATGTAATATGTGGGGTAATAAGCAGTGCATGGCAAGGGACTAGGCCATATTTACCTTAAGTCACAAGTTATAGTTACTTGAGATAACTCCACTATAACTGCTGAATTTCTATGAATTTGTGCGTGTAAAATCTGAACCTAACTATAAAGTCCCTGTAACCTTTGTTTTTTTAGTGAATTTCACAGTTTTTTAAACTTATAGCTCCTAACTATAATGTCCCTGTAACCTTTGTTTGTTTCAGTGAATTTCGACAGGTTTTTATACGGGTGGGCTGTAAACTCTGCTCCGCAGGCGGAGTTTGGCAAAAACTCCCCCAATTGCTGTGTGGCGGAGTTTACCAGTGCCCTAATTACCAAGTATTTTATTAAGACCGGGCCGGGGCCGTCTCTTGCCAGTGCTTTGTTGCTCACTGAGATGCAGACAAATTTTCGGAGCCGTCCCTTCACTGCAGACCGAGACAGTAATCCATTCTGTCTCCTCTTAATTTAAGCAAACAGGCTGCATTGACACAATAGCCGCTCTGAGGCCAGGCTCGAGCTTTCCCCTCAGTGTGAGGAACTTATTGACTCACCAGTAATAATGGTTTTTATATTAGAAAGACAACCCTCTTTTGTACTTAGGGGTTGTCTCGCCCAAAGCCCTCTAGTACCTTAGAATGTAAAATGACCGAAAGAGCATCCATTGTGACTTGTGGCTGCTAATGTGTGGTGTAACATGGAAATATTTAACCAGATAATTGATTGAATGATCCTCTATGTGCCAACATCTTCCCTTCTTGATATCGTTAAGGCCCAGTGGAATTTATCTTTTTTTGACTGGTGGAATGAGTTCACAGGGAAGACCTGCTAACATGGTCATAGCAACGTGTGAGGTAAAATGTTATTGGTGGGTGCTAGTCACATGGACAATTTGAAAGCCGATTTGAAGCATTCAATACTGCATGAAAAACGAGTAATGACAAAGCTAACAGTTTCAGCTTTTGCATAGTGAAAACATTTTCTAAAGCTTCACAAACACACACACCAGCACTGCTAGCTTAGATAACACACACAGCAGATATTGCAAGCAGCATCGGTGGGCCCCAGAACCGATGTGGCTGTGGGGAATAGCACTTTAACACCATTTCTTTGAGGCGCTATGTCAAATAGCTACCTCGGAGTAACAGCAAGTTGAAGCTGCCTCACAGAGAGAAAAATCTACAAATAAGCTTCAGGGCAGGAAAGGAATACAGAGGCCTGAAGGGGTTAGCATAAATGACATGCTGCAGAGGAAACAAAACTGAAAAATAGCGGCCGCGTGGGCGTATGTGGGCTACTTCGAGTAGGAGGAGGAGGTGGGCCTGGGGACGTGAGCGGACTTTTACCTACCGCCCTTCCTGGCTATGCACCGCGTCAGACCGCTCTCTGCTTTGGTCACAAAGAAGGCAGTAACGTGGTCGTAAACTATGTGCAAGTGAATCAGGATTGGAATAGGAGACTCCAGGCTCAAACGAGAAAGCGCACAACGCAGTTAGACAGAGAAAGCGAAATCACCAATCTCCGCTTTAAATAAATTGAAGTCCAACAACAAACTCCAGCAGCTAGTTACATGGTTTGGTAATTGGTTTATTCTTGTTTTTGCCACGTTCTGCATTCCATAGTATTTTCTGTTCATTTCTGACTTTCTATCTCTCTATCTACCTCTGGTTTATAATTTACACTCTCTGTGTCTCTCTATTTCTACATTAATAGTATCTGTTACCATGTTCAACTCGCACAGCCTCCCCCGCATTACTTACAATAAAAAGACAGTGTGCCTTGGGGAGGTGGCAGTCCCTGGGGCAAGGGGGGTCCGTGATGCCCCCCACTTCATTTTAAATAGCCCCAGTGAGGTGGCGGTCCCTGGGGCAGGGGGAGAGGCCCAGTGGGCCCGCCCACATTCATAATTAACAATGTCCCGGAGATGTGGTGGTCCCCAGGGCTTTGAATAGCCTGAGGAGGGGTGTCCTGGATGCCCTCTCCTATATTTAGCATATGCCCCGGGACCTGGCCCACCCGTGGGGTTATTCCATAACAAGTGTGGGCGCCCAAGCTTTTTTTTTTTTTTTTCCTGTGGATTCGCAGATCACCCGCGAGTCAGCAGCAATTATTTTTTAAAAACAATGCTTTTTACCCCTGTTGGGTTCCTCAGGGACACCCCCACCATATCTGGGGGTGAGGGTATTCCTACCCTGCTCCCTTTTCTTTTTAAACTTTTTTTCTGAGACTCGGCTTCAAGCAGAGTCCCAAGATGGCTGCCAACACTTCCTGGTTGAAGTTTTGACAGCAAAACAAATTTTATTACGATTCATGAGTCCTCTGCAAGGACTCCCGTCCCTAGATATCTATATTATTTAAAGATAGATATCTCAAAAACTACTGAACAGATTTACACCAAATGACAAAAAGCACGCTCTCTGGACCAACATCTACCTTTCTGACAAATTTTGTGTAATTCCGTCTCAGCAGTTTGGGCTGTAGTCATGTTCAAAAAATAAAAATCCTCATAGACTTAAGATGGGGAAAAGGCATTTTGGGACCCTACTTTTTTCTAGGCTCCTGCTTGACAGATCACCACGAAACAACACAGCAGCTTAACCAAAACGGGACGGTTTGTGAAAATTTAGTGGAGATTCATTAAGCGGCGCCAAAGTTATTGGCAAAACAAAAACACTTTTCCTATGGAAACCAAATTTGGCAGGAAGCTACATCTTGGTCCGCAAATTGCACTTATCATGTTTTGGTATAAATCTGTTCAGTGGTTTTTGAGAAATGAAGGTTGAAAAAATAATTGTATATCTGAACGGTTGGGTCTGCAAGAGCCTTGCGTGAGTCCTGCGAGAACGAGAATTCAAAAATGGAGCTCTGTGATTGGTTGAGAGGCCCATTTTTCCCATGAGCCTTCACACTCCTGCAGTAGTGAAAGACTCCTGCGAGTCTGGCAGGAGATTTTCTGGTTGTTGGAGGTTTAGAAATTAAATTACCACCATTACTGTTTACAGTGAAAAATTGCAAGTGTTGTGGAAATGAAGTAAAAAGCTATATAAGAGGGAAGGAGAAATCCATCCTGACCCCCTACATTTTGACAGGAGGTCTCTAAGGTATAAGTACTGTGATGAAAATAAATATATATTGTTTTAAAAACAAATTACGATCTCACTGGACTCTCGAAGGTTCGTGCAAAGTAAAAGGGAGTAGGTGAGTTGTCAATACACTCTTCTAGGGGAAATGCATATTGTGCCCCTTGTTATTGAGAGGAGGTGTGTAAGACATAAGTACTGTGATGAATACAATGTTAATTCTTAATGTTGCAATCTTGCATGACTCTTTCCGGATCGTGAAAAGGAGTCTTACTGGAGATGGTGTTTATCAGAGCCTACTATTTATGCTCATCGGCTTGGGAAGAGTTCTGATTAGAGAGTTAAGACTCTCCACACAGCCTACTATGCACAGCCATCGTACAATAGCTGAGTCTCAGCAGAGAGGTTATTCCTTCCACACACCATACTATGCATACCCATCATCTGAGAGAAAGGTCTCAGAGGAGAGGCCAGTCCTTCTCTATACCCTACTGCACACTCCTGTTATCCAAGAGAGAGGTGTCAGCAGTGAGGATAGTCCCGCTCCACAAACTACTATGAAAGCTTATCATCCTGCAGAGGGGAGTTAATGGAGAGGTTAGTCCTTCCACACACCCTACTATGCACAGTCATCATCATAGAGAGAGGTCTCAGTGGAGAGGCCAGTCTCTCCATACACCCAACATTGCTCGTCCGTCATCCAGGAGCGGGGTCTTAGTGGTGAGGGTAAACTCTCTCCACATACTACAACGTATGCTACTCACCCTGTGGAGATGTGTTAGTGGACAGGTTAGTTCCTCCATACACCCTACTAAGCACACCCATTATTCTAGAGAAACATCTTAGCGAAGATGTCAGTACCTCTCTACATCCTACTATGCCCACCAAGAAAAGTCTCAGCAGAGAGGCCAGTCCCTCTAAGCACCCTTCTATGCAGAACTGTCATTCAACAGAGAGGTCTCAGCGGAGAGGCCAGTATCTCCCCTGTCCCTGCTATGCTCACCATCATCTAAGAGAGGGGTCTCATTGGAGAGGCCAGTCTCTCCACACACCCTACTATGCACACCCGTTGTCCAGGAGAGGGGTGTCAGCGGATAGGCTAGTCCCCCCACATACCCTACTATGCATATCCATCATCTGACAGAGAGGTCTCAGTGGAGAGGCCAGTCCCTCCACACATCCTATTATGGTCACCCGTCATCTGAGAGAGAGGTCTCAAAAGAGAGGCCAGTCCTGCTCACTACCCACTACGCACACCTGTCATCCAAGAGAGGGTTCTCAGCAGAGAGGCTAGTCCATCCCCATACACTACTATGCATGCTTATTACACTGTGGAGGGGTGTTAGTAGAGAGTTTAGTCCCTCCCTGTACCCTACTGGGTACACCGATGCCCTAGGGAAAGCTGTCAGCAGAGATGCCCAGAGAGAGGTCTGAGTGTAGAGGCTAGTCTCTCACCTCACCTTACTATGCACACCGTGATTCCAGTCTCAGTGGAGAGGCCAGTTTCAACACACACCCTACTATGCACATCCGTCATCTGACAAAGAGGTCTCATTGGAAAGCCCTATCTCTTTGTACACCCTACTATGCACACCCGTCATCGAACAGAGAGGTTTCATGTGAAAGGCCACTCTCTGTCTGTACCATAGTAGTCTGAGGGATGAATACATTCTCTTCAGTCTAGAGTATTTTTATATATATTAGGCGTATTAGTCTTGCATGAGGCAGATAAATATATGGGCGGAGTCAGCTGTTTGGGTGTTCCCACTCTTGTGATAGTTTTGTGGGTGTCAATATACCAATGAAAAGGCAGGTATTATATGAAAGGTTTATTAGTTGAAGAGTCTCAAAAGGAGTATGGTACTCAATGAGTTTGTAATTCTATTGTGATCCGGCGAGAGTCTCACAAGAGTAGTTTGCAAGCTTCAGGAAGTGAAGCTAGCTGCATGAGGCTTGTGCAATCCTGTGAGAGGCTCGCGAGACTCGCATGGAAAATTACTGAGCCTGCCACAATGTGTTTTACAATCCTGTAAGAGTCTCGCAAGATTGTATGGGGAGAAGTAGAAACAAAGGAACAGGGTATATTAAGGTCAACCAATAGTTAGCATTGTAATTACATGGTTGAAGAAATGGTATGATGTGATTGGCTGCACAACCAGAGATAGCTGAGATTGCGCTTGGTGCTTTGGAGGAGAAGGAAGGCTTTTTGACTTGTGCTCAGCAGAGATAATTTAATTTGGAACTGAAAGAGACTGGTGTCTTCAGCTGCATTTAACAAACAGCTTAAAGTTCAGGTAATTAGAAATATAGCTTATGAACTTTATTGAGAAGTGTCAGTAAGTGCCCTACTGTTTATAAATGTATTAAACACCATGTTTACTGAGTAAAAAGCTGGATGTAGAGGTGTAGGTTTCTCAGTACAATTTTTTTTTAAGTAGACATTAGAATACAGAGAGATCCTAGCAGGGATTCTATGTTGTGTAAAAATATGAAGTGTTCACTCTGTTGTAAGTAAAGAGGGCAGTGTCTTTCAAATTATAAAGCAAATACTCTGGAGTGTGTTAATACAAGGCATAGTGCTTTCGTAAACTCTACCACACACATCTTTTTTTCTTATCCGAGGTTTCAGTGGATAGATTGCTGTTTGTACATTAAATACTCTTCTCACAGTTAGCAAAGGTGTGTAAAGAGGAATCTGTTATTCTGTAAACCTTTATGGAACCAGCTTTTACCTTATATAGAGGTCTTAGTAGTTAAAGTTTTTGTTATGCAATGTAGGTGCATTCACCTACGTTGGCACTTTTAATTGTGCATAGTATGTTTTGGATGATCTTGAATTAATTTAAGGTAGCCACTATGAACTATAAAACACCTGGTTAAATGTGTTGAGCTCAACACAGATTTGATGCCATGCTTCAATTTATCTGTAAAAAAAAAAAAAAAGGAAAGATGTACTAGGTGAGGCTGTGGACTTTTTTCAGGATAACGGAATAACATGTTAGTGGTACACTAGACATACATTTTTGACTCTGGATGAAAAATGTAGAAACGTTTCAACAATATAGTGATGAATCATTGTTATTATTTATTGGCCAGTATGTAACTTTTAACTTTTTGGTTATTTTCTCTTTGTGGAGGAAAATGGAAAACATAGATTGATGAAAATAAATCTACTATGTGACAAAATATATGGAGTTGGAAAATTTTACTTGTTCACTTTTGAAGAAACAGGACACAGTAACTATGGAAAATCAGGAAAGAACTATTACTTGGAGAAGTAAATATGTTCCTGTGAAGCTTATCATGGAAGGTGTAGTTGTTTCACAAGAACAAATAATTTGCTTAGAGAAGGAGAAAAATAAAGCCTTCTTTAAAAAGGTTGGATTCGTAGCAGCCTGACTGGATAGTACTTAGAGTGGTACTGTATGAGCAGGTGGAATTGATGTAGAAGCTTCTGAAGTGTTGCCTATTTCAACTGAGTGAGCCATCTTAGTAATGCAAATATCTGTGGCTGCGTAGATCTTAAATGTGTCTACATAGCAGTAGAGGTCGTGCTGTACTGTTTCTTTGTCAATCTATTGAACTCTTTATTTCAAAGTTTGAATGTTGTAAACTTACCAGATATATTTTTCCTTCCTGCTCTTGTAATAAAAAATGTTTCAAGCAAGAGACTCTTTTACAAGTTGAGCAGTGTTAGTTTCAGAAACTGCTGGTGCCTGCTCACCGGAGTCAGAAGAAGACATTATAAATGAGTGAAGTTAGGTGTATTCTTTTTTTTTTGCAGTTGGTAATATAGTTTGTCAATATAGTTGTTGCAGTTTTGTAATGTTGCTAAATTATTTTATTGTGAGATAAAAAGGTTAAAGATACTAGTGATTATTTTGATTACTAGTTTTAGATTTCAATATTATTACAGAATTGGATGTTGACTAAAACTGGAAGTTCCATCTTCAGGCACTGCAGAAGTGTTCCTGCAAGTATATGTATCTATATGGTACTATGCACATCTTTTATGCCAGAGAGACTTGTTATTGGAGAAGTCAATGTGTTGAATACCCTACTATACTGACTTTTCATGCAAGAGTGAGGACTCATTAGACAGATCAGTTGTTGTCCATTCTGTAGTATAGAGACCTCTCATACAAGAGAGAAGTCTGGGGGCACAGAGACCAGTGCATCTACATATTCTACAACGCACTGCTGTCAGCTGGCGGAGATGCGATAGTGGAGAAGGCAGTTCTTTTGCGCATGTTACTATATATGCTTGTCACTCTGGGGAGAAGTTTCAGCGGAGAGGTTTGCCTCTGTACACACCCTACTACGCATGCCTGTCCCTATGGGGAGAGGTTAGAGTGAGAGGTGAGTGTATCCTCACCAGTCGACCAAAATACAGTTTTCAGTAGTGAGGATACTCCTTTTCTATACTCTACTACACACATTTATGACCATGAAAAGAGGTATGAGCAAGTAGATTAGTCTCTATCCACAGCCTACTATGCATGTATGACTCTGAAGAGAGGTCTGACCTGAGAGAGCAGTCTCTCTCCAAACCCTATTCTCTATGTTTGTCACACAAGACAGACTTCTCAGAATAGAGGTCATTTGCTTCCCACACCCTAGGAGTCTTTTATGAGCCCTTTGTGCAACCACAGCATCACTTTTTCTGATGCTCCAATGGCACAAACTACAAAATCATATTTATGAGATCACGGAAAGACACTTTGCATGGTTTTGAATGGCCTCATATATATGGAGTAAGGCAAGGGAGCGCAAATTGTTGTGTTGTCTTACTCTGTGCTAGGGAGGCATTCCATTGGCATTGCGGTGGGTGTTACTTTCTATGCAACACCCATGGATTTTTATGCTTTCCCAGATTTACACAACCATGTAAACCTGGGTATGTACCAAAACCTTATGCCTCTCAAGGGGCGGTGCTATGAGAAATAACTTTATTTCTCCTTGTTTTTTCTTCTTTGCATGTATGCTGGATTCTGCAGCACAGATAGAAAGAAAAAAAGCATCCCAGGATTGTTTTTGTGCATGGAGGTGTCCCTTCCTCAATAAAAATAATCCTGCCGACAGCACAGGCACTCTTGTACCATGGTGCTAGAGTGTCTGTGTTGGCAATAGGCTGCTGAAACAGCAATAGAGCAGATGGAAAGGACAATAATACACAGTATTGGATAAATATGGTGCATTCCTGCCCTTTCACTTTTATGTAGGGGAGCGCAGCAAGGTGACTTGCTGCACTGCCCTACACCAAAACCCCATAAATGAGGCCCTAGTTGTACATCTATCAACCTGAGGAGAGGTGTGAGCAGAGAGGTAAGACCCTCCTCACACCCTACTATGCACACCAATCATCCAGGAGAGAGGTCTTAGAATAGGGGCAGTTCCTTCCCACACCCTACTACGTGCACCCGTCATCCAAGACAGGGGAATCAGCAGAGAGGCCAGTTTCTTCCCACACCCTAATATACATAACTGTCACTGTGGGGAGAGGTATGAGCAGAGATGTCAGTGTGTCCCCATAAACTACTATGTACACCCATCACCATGGGGAGATGTGTCAGTGGATAGGCTACTCCCTCCCCACACACACTACTGCGCATTCCTGTTGCCCTGGAAGGAGGTCTCAGTGGAGAAGCCACTCCATCCCTACACCCTACTGCACATCATTGTTGCTCCGGAAAGAGGTGTCAGCAGAGAGGACAATCTTTACTTATGCCCTACTGCACATGTCTGTCACTCTGGGAGAGGTGTGAACGGACAGGTGAATCTCTCCGCAGACCCTATTATGCATGGTTTTTGCCCTGGGGAGAGGTGTCAACAGACTGGCCTGTCTCTCTCTCTACACCCTACTTTGCACACTGGCCACCTTGAGAAGAGGTCTCAGGGAAGAGGCCAGTCCCTCCCCACACCCAACTATACACAGTTGTTGCTCTGGAGTCAGGTGTCAGTGAAGAGTCCAGTCTTGCCTCACACCCTACTATCCACTCCTGTCATACTGTGGAAAGCTCTGAGTGGAGAGCCACTTTCTCCCCATACACTGGTAGTGGGAACTATAAGGTATAAGTACTGTAATGAAGGAGAGTGTAAATTCTTTCACCAAAAAACTTTACAATCTCACAAAACTCTTTCGGGATTATGAACAAAGTAGGAATGGGTAGAGGAAATCTGTCTGACTAGAGAGGTTTCAGCGCTGAGACTTAGGTGTTAGCACACTCTACTACTCACACTCAAGTATAGAGAACTGTTATCCATGAGATAAAAGCTAAATGTTTGAGCTCAGTAGAGCCTCGCAAGAGTCCCGTGAAAGTCGGACAAATATACAGGTGGAGGCAGATGCTTGAGTACTCCCGCTCTTGCAAAAGTCTCACAGGTGTTGGTATCCCAAACAAAAGGGAGTTATCACATGAATGAATCAAATAGTGTAGGAATAAGGTGGCTCTGACAAGAGCCTTTGTGTTTATAATGTTTAGTGTTTAGTTACACATAGAACTGGATGTATTCCTTGATGTTATTAAGGAAGATCCTGTTCCCTTCTGCAGTGAAGTTCACTCCATCCCACCTATAGACACCTGGCTTATCAAAACAGTTATTGTTATGATATATAACGCCCATGCCATGGTCACTAAGAAATGCAGAAATTATTTTATTAACATGCTTCTGGGACTTCTCATTCTTAGGCTAAACTATTTTGACCTTTGGCATTTTTGCCCTTGACATATATTAGAATATTCAAAGGCTGTGTAAGGAAAGAGAGAAATCAATTGTAAAAAAGAGGGCTCCTCCATTTGGATTTCTAGCACAGCACCTGTGATTGTGCCTAGGTCATTGCCACCACAGTGCATCAGGTCTGGGTGCTCACAATCCAAAATGTTCTCATCCATTGGTATCCAGCAGTGGCTCCTCCATTATGGTGGAGGAGCATCACCCCTAAAATAATTTTATGTTTCATGAGAGGAGCCAGAGCCGAGCCGCGTCTTGGGGGCAGGGATAAGGCAATCATGGAGAGCACTTGCTGTGGTGAGTACTGCAAGTGCGCATGATGGTTTTGCCAGTTGTCTTAGGGCGGCCAAACCCTCATGCACACTTAGATGTCTCCAGGATGGTGCATGGCGTGAAGCTGGCACAGCCTCCGAGTCCCTCTTTGAGCATAAAATCAGCCCACTCCGCCCAATCCCAATGCTGCTCTCATGCTGTGTCATAGAATAACCAGCATGAGAGCAGCGTCTGGATTGGCGCAGGGGAGTTTGGGAGCCTGTGATCAGGAGAAGAACTATGAGCACCAAGGTGGCAAGCAGAGAGGCGACAGGTAAGTTTTAATATAAATTTATTTATTATAGCCCCATCACTTTTCTCTTCTGCCAGCCTCCACTATTGGGAACAATTGACACCACATCATACTTCTATGGCCAATCCAAGTAAGTTTCAAAATGCATATATTTTGTTAATACCACAGTTAATGGTATATTCTCTAGCCCAGTGGGCATATTCTCTAGACCTAGGACCATCATGCTCGCGGTGGTGGTCTGACCGCCACCACTCCTGCGGTCCGACCACTGTATTATGATGGGGGAAGGGACTACCACAAGACCACCACCTCCGCTGGGACCCAGGATCCCATGGAAGTGGCAGTGTGAAAAGGGGCTGTATATGCTGGTAATGCTGATGCCAACACCGCCAAGCATTTTACGACCTGCATTTCCAACGCCCATTTAATGGTGGGGTTCCGCAATGAAAAGGGTGCCAAAAATACTAGGGGCCCCCATTGTGATTCTATCCATGGGGGTGCGTGCAGGAGGGCACATGTTGTTTGGAAAAAAATTACAAATATTTAACAATATCTCCTTTGAACCAAATAGAAGAAAAAAACTTGAACAAAAATAATTCTTCAAAAAAAAAAAACCCTACTATTTATGGGAGCAGTTATGCTCTTGCAGGAGGCTATCCTGTGCAGCCCTACTCGAGCTCTACTCATCTCAGATGACAAAATAATCTGCTTTCACAAGCAGCAGAACAGAGCTTTATTTAAGTAAGTAGGATTATTGTCTACTTCAGCAGAATGTACCTGAGGAGGCACAGTGTCCCCAGGTTGAAAAGATGTTGAAGCCCCCGAGGACCTCCCCATTTCTGCAGCACGAGCCAATTCTGCACAAATTAGCCTTAGTGGATGCATGGACCGTAAATCCCTCCACATTCCAGTAGTGCTCATTCTATATTGCTTTTTAGCCCCCTGGCTAAACTCCTTTTCACAAAGTTTGCAAGTTGCAAACTTAGCAGACAATTTTTTGCCTTCTGTTCTCGTCTCAAAGAACTGCCAAACCACAGATTCTTTGGCAGTAATTTGTTGTTGCAGATGTTGCAGTAATGCTAACAATGATAACAAAGATCATGTAATGAGTGTTGTAATATGTAGTGGGTTAATTAGCAGTGCATGGTGAGGGAGCGAGTTATAGTTACTTTAGGGCACGAGTTACAGTTACAAAAAATACTTTTCCATGGAAACATGACCCTCACTGAGTAATTAACTGGGAAATTATAGTTAGGTCAGCGTTCCCATGGGAAATCCTTTTTTGTTTTGCCAATAACTTTAGCACCATTAGACGAATCTCCACAAACCTTTCCGGAAAGTTTCTCATTTGTGCCTAGTTTGTGCATGTAAAGTTTCACAATGATCTGTCCAGTAGGGACCGCAAAATCAGGGGGTCGATGCATTTTCCATAGACATTTTTAAGAAGCACTACAAAAAAACTGCTTAACGGAATAACGTCAAATTTGGCAGAAAGCTAGGTCTTGGTCCAAAAAGTATGCTTTTTGTAATTTGCTGTAAATCCGTTTGGTAGTTTTGGAGATATTAAGCTCCAAAGATATTTGTATATCTAGAGTCCCTCGAACCAAATTTTTGCAATAGATGGTTCTCATTGGCCCAGGGAGGTTTTTTTCCTCATGGGTCAGTTAGATCCCAAGAAAGTCAGAATCCTGTGGGAGCGAACGATCTGATTATATTCCAACAACATGAGAAAAATGTTGCTGACAACCATTACAGGACTTGAGGACTAAGGGGCACATGCATCAAGGTAGGCTTTTGCGATTCCTTAAATGCGATTATTAAGGAATCGCAATTAAGGAATCGCAAAAGCCTATGCATGTAGGAATCGCTATAAAATAGCGATTCCTAAACATTCCTTAATTGCGAGTCGCTAATTGCGACTCGCAATTAAGGAATGCCGTCCCATTCATTCCTATGGGCCTACAGGCCCATAGGAATGAATTGAGATTGCATGCGCAATTTGCGAGTACCAGTAGGTACTCGCAAATTACTCATGCAATTTCAAGGATGCAAGGGTGTCAAAATGACACCCTGTTGCACCCTGAAATTGCGATGTGCACCCATGTTGTGTACACACATGCCCCATGGGCATGTGTGTGTGTAACCTAAAACTTTAAAAAATGCATTTTAGTGCATTTTTCAGAGTTTTTGCAAATTACAGACAAGTTTGATTTGTCTGTAATTTGCGGTCCCAAATAGCGAAATCGCTATTTGAAAGTGCTTCTAGCATTGCATTAAAGGAATCGCAAATTGCGATTCCTTAAATGAATCGCAATTTAGGAATTCGCAAATAATTGCGAATTCTTAAATTGCGCATAGTAAACACTTTCATGCATCTCCAAAGGCCAATTTGCGATCGCAAACGGCCGATTTTTGCGAATCGCACCGTTTGCGATCGCAAAAACCTTTGATGCATGTGCCCCTTAGTCCTCTGTCCTGCAATTGTTCAAAAATAATAGTTGAAGGGAGCAGGGTAGGGATACCCTGCCCCCTTAGGCCCTGCTGGGGAACCCAGAGGGACCCCCGAGGACCAGAATTTAAAAAAATAGGGTATTTCTGCCATCAAGAGCTAGCAGCTTTTTTTAGGAGCATCAGACTCAAGATCTTCTTTGACGGTGTGGAAGAGAGGGATAATTTATCAGGTGACACATGTCTTCGCCCAAAATCATCGTTTACTCCGCAAATTGCAACATTACCTCTGGAAGTAGCCACCTTCGAACAGGCAGTCATCCACGACTTCGAGAATCTGCAAATACGGGATGCATGACCCTTCATCAATTTGAGCAACATGGAAAAAGAAGCACTGTGACAACTGAAGGAAAACGATTCCATTATCATCAAACCAGCTGACAAAGGGGAGCCATTGTCATTCTGGACAGAAAAACATATATTAATGAATGCAGACATCTCCTTTCAGATGAAAGAAACTACAGGATCTTGAGTAAGGACCCCACCATCAAAATCGCCAAAGTCATCGCAACCCTAGTGGAGGAGAGGGTAGATAACAACTGGATTTCTAAACAGGAAGCTGACTACCTGATCAGAGACCAACCAACAAAACCATACTTCTACATACTGCCTAAAATACATAAACCCACCCCCCCAGGTAGGCTTATAGTGTCAGGTATCGGTTCCATTTTGGAACCTTTATCACAATGTTGTGATTTTTACCTCAAACCACTATTCCAAAAAATGGCAGCCTATCTACAGGACTCACGGGATGTCCTGAACCTCATAAAAGACATTGATTTTGACCCTAACAGTGAGTTCCTACTGGGACTGGACATTGAGGCCCTATATACCAACATACCCCAAAGGGAAACCCTGCGGGTGCTGGAAGACACCTAATTTGAAGCAGTATGGTCACACCAGAACCCCAGAGCCTTTATTCTCAATTTGGCTGATATTGCATTAACCAGAAACTTCTTAGAATTTGAAGAAACTCTGTACCTACAGACCCACAGTACTTCCATGGGGAGTACATTCACCCCCAGCTGGGCGGGTTTGTACGTAGGAGCATTCAAAAAGGCGATTATCTACAATGAAGGAAACCCATGGTCAAACAACATCAGACTATGGCGTAGATTCATAGATGATGTCTTGGTGATATGGAGGGGGGATGAGCACTCAGTCCTCGCGTTCCTGGAATGGCTCAACAACAGGAACCCCCTTCTTCATTTGACCTCCACGGTTACCACAACTGAGATACCGTTCCTGGACCTGATCATAGAGCCCAAAGATGGTAAACTCTCTACCAGGGTCTACCATAAACCAACGGATAAAAACTCCCTACTGGCCTATGATAGCTTCCATCCAAAAGCCCTGAGGGAAAACCTTCCAATAGGGCAGTTCTTCAGACTCCGACGCAACTGTACTGACAGGACTTCCTTCAACAAAGAAGCAGGCCTCTTGACTGAGAAGTTACACCATAGAGGGTACCTGGAAAGAGTAGTCAAAAAGGCCAAGAAAAGAGCAGTCAACACTAATAGGGACAACCTATTAGAGAAGGTGGAAAAGCCTACAATGAACAAGCCAGTATGTGTCACTACCTATAGCACTGCCTCACACCATATTAAACAACTGATACTAAAAAACTGGCGCATACTGAACTCTAACGGACTCAATGTGGAAAAGGCATTGTTCTCATTTAAAAGGAGTGCAAATCTGAGAGACATCCTGGTACACACCAGACCCAGCATTAACGCACCCAGGGTCTCGGAATTACCGAGGGGTCTACCTCCACTCCAGGGACACTCTAGATGTGGCTTGTGAAATGTATGCCATCTCACTAAGAACACCAAAACGTTTGATGTGGGTCTAACATACCCATGGGAGCAAAGGACACATACTAATTGCAACTCTGAGTATGTCATTTACCTTATCACGTGCCCATGCAATAAACAATATATTGGCATGACTACTAGAAAAGTTAAAACACGTATAATGGAACACAGGAGCACCATCAGGTGTCAGAAGTCTAACACAAAACTGACAGCACACTACTTGGAAAAACATCACACAGTAAACAACATAGCATGGACTGTGGTGGAAAAACCTAGACTAAATTCAAATACAGGCGAAAAAGCAAGGTTACTCCTGCTAAGGGAACAAAAGTGGGTCTACAGACTCAAAAGCCATGTGTTGGGGGCTTAACGATGATCAATCAATCAATCAATCAGGGAATTGTAAGCACGCTACTCACCCGTGAGGGTCTCAAAGAGCTGAGGGGGGGGTCCGCAGATCTGTTTAGCTGAAGAGCCAGGTCTTGAGGGTCTTCCTGATGGTGTTCAGGGAGGGGGCGCGTCTGATGTCTGCCGGTAGCTCGTTCCAGGTCTTGGCTGCAATGTGAGAGAAGGATCATCCGCCTGCTCTGGCTCTGTGGATGCACGGGGTTTCGGCCAGTGCGAGGTTGGAAGATCGGAGGTTTCTTTTGGGTACGTGGAAGTTGATTCTGTCGTTGAGGCATTTGGGTCCGTTGTTGTGTAGGCATTTGTAGGTGTGAGTGAGGATTTTGAAAGTGACTCTTTTCTCCACGGGGAGCCAGTGGAGACTTCGTAGGTGTTGGCTGATGTGTTCGTGTCAGGGGATGCTGAGGACGAGTCTGGCGGCGGTGTTCTGTATTGTCTGGAGTTTGCGGAGTAGGGACTTGATGATGCCAGCATAGAGTGCGTTTCCTTAGCCCAGTCTGCTGGTGATGAGTGCTTGGGTGACTGTCTTCCTTGACTCAGGGGGAATCCACTTGAAGGTCTTGCGGAGCATGCGGAGGGTGTTGAAGCAGCTGGAGGTGACGGTGTTGACCTGTCGGTTCATGGTGAGTGATGAGTCGAGTACGATGCCGAGGTTCTTGCCGTGGTCTGAGGGGGTAGGTGGGCTTCCGAGGGCGGTCGGCCACCAGGTGCTGTCCCATGCAGAAGGGGTGGTACCGAGGACGAGGACTTCTGTCTTCTCGGCGTTGAGCTTCAGGCAGCTGTTGGTCATCTAGACTGCGACGTCTTGCATTACTTTCTGAAAGTTGAGTTTGGTAGTGGTGGGGTCTTTGGTGAGGGAGATGATGAGCTGGGTGTCGTCTGCGTAGGATACGATGTTGAGGCCATGTTGTCGGACGATGGCTGCGAGGGGGGCCATGTAGATGTTGAAGAGGGTGGGGCTCAGTGATGAACCCTGTGGGACTGCGCAGGTGATTTTCGTGGGGTCGGAGAGGTAGGGTGGGAGTCTGATCCTTTGGCTTCTTCCGGTGAGGAATGATTGGATCCAGTCCAGGGCTGTTCCTTGTATGCCTGCGTCGTGTAGTCTGGTGACTAGTGTGCGGTGGGAGACGGTGTCGAAGGCCACTGTTAGGTCGAGTAGGATGAGGGCTGTGGAGTGGCCTTGGTCCAGGTGGGTGCGGATGTCATCTGTGGCGGCGAGTAGGGTGGTCTCTGTGCTGTGGTTGCTTCGGAATCCGGATTGGGACGGGTCGAGGATGGCGTTCTCTTCAATGAATCGTGTTAGTTTCCTGTTGACTTTGGCTGCGAAGGGGAGGAGCGAGATGGGCCGATAGTTCTTGAGGTCGGTGGGGTCAGCTGTGGGCTTCTTGAGCAGGGGTCTGACTTCTGTGCGCTTCCAGTCGTCTGGGAAGGTGCCTGTTTTGAAGGTGGTGTTGATGGTGCGTTGTAGTTCGGGTGCGTTGGCGGCTGCGGCTCTGTGGTAGATGTGAGGGGGACAGGGGTCGGTGGGGGCCCCCGAGTGGATGCTTTTCATGGTCGAGGCAGTGTCTTCGGCCCTGATCGATGTCCAGTTGGAGATGGTGGGCTGGCTGGTGTTTCTGGGGGGCGGGGGGCCGTCTGTGGCACCTGGTGGATGGTCGATGAAGTTGTCATAGAGATTTTTGATCTTGAGGTGGAAATAGGTTCCAAGCTTGTCACAGAGGTCTTGGGATGGGGTGATGTCTGTGGCTTCGCTGCGTGGGCTGGTGAATTCTTGAATGATGATAAACCTTGGAACACCCTCAACAGATAGAACCTGATTACATTGGGGTCTATTCAATCTACAATACACTCGAGGGACCATCTGCTTAGATGTCTACTTAGTAACACCTGAGATGGAATCCCTGATAACCAATGACCACCTGCGCAATACATGATGAAGCAGGACCAGTGGGGAATAGGGCGGGCCTTTAAAACCACATGACCATCACGAATGGTATTCACATCATTGTTTAGGTATTAACCAAATAATAAATAATAAATTAAGAACAAGTGCCCCATATGTATAATAACATACTGCACTACACGAACGAGAGGTGTCCCTACACTTATATGTAGTCATCTGCTTGAATTCAAGTGGAATATGGGTTGTGATATAGAGTCAATTTATGACATAATCTCAATCTGCACTAAAAACTGTAGACATAGAATTACAAGCAACTGCCTCCATTGCTTGCAACGACGCGAAATTAATAAAGCTGTTTCAAACTATTTTACAAAAAAGAAAGAGGTCTTTGTTTATATTCACATACCGCACTACATGTATGAGTGATGCCCAGACATACCTGTACACATTTGTCAAACATCATGTGTGAATAGGGTTATTTATATAATATTAAATATATAACAGAAACGTACTCTGCCCATAGACTGTATATACAGTATCACAAACCATTGCCTCCATAGCCTGCAATCACAAGAACAAATGAAGTTTCTGCAAAAGCAAAGCCTATTTGTTTTTGGGGCGTCCATGGGTCACGTCGAAGTAACCAGGCCACGCCCAGTTTCTCACGTGACGGGAACCAAGAACACAATTAAGGGCAGTCCGGACCAACTCCTAGCTACCTACACGGCAGAATCGGGGAATCCTCAGGGCACCCACCTTGACGAAGTAAGGAGTAGGGTGGAGGGGGTCAGGACAAATAGACGGATGTCTGGGTCCAAGAGATATTTACATGCTGCCAGCTATATCACGCATAAACAATACCGAAATAGCGGGCAATGGGTCTTTACTCATGTGGTGTTCTATTAAGCAACAACACCGACATTAGAGGCTATGTTGCGATTAGACGAACACTTACAGTCTATGACTACAGGAGTATGATTCTAAGCCTGACGATCGAAATTCCAACACGTTTCCCGCCCGGTTCAAAGTACCATGGGGGTCTCAACATACAACTTAAGCGACATTCAGTAAAAGGGCCCGATTGACCATCGCGATATTATGTGCTACTTCCTAATCATTTGCTTCCTTGTGTTTTATCTGTCTCCCCCAGTGTGTGACTACAAGGGGGCTCTCCCTCGTTCTAGCCAGTTTTAGCATATTTCACAGTAGCGGTCCGTGGTAGGAGTGCCGGCGGCGGTGACGCAGGCGGGGAGGGCAGGGTGGGAGTAGAACCACGGATTACGGCCGAATACAGGTAAGCAAACATTTAAATAAATAAAACGACTTCGTAGTGAGCGCTGCATCGCCAAATGCGATGCAGTGCGCGCAACGAAATTAGTTTTATTTATTTAAATGTTTACTTACCTGTATTTGGCTGTAATCCGTGGTTTACTACCCCCCACCCTGCCCCTCCCCCGCCCCACGTCACCGCCCGGCTGGCACTCCTATCCCGGACCGCTACTGATATTTCATGATAAACTCGGTGAGTTGAGATTTCTGCTTCATAGTGTGAATGAGTAGAGCTGAAATAAGATGGGCATTTGTCCAGCGACGTATAACTACCTGCATATATTTTAAGGTAAATTTACCTAGGGAATGGATGACATGTCGGAGTATGGATATGTATATAGTGTGGAGGACCAACCATGGCCAGACACAAAGTACATAGTAGTGTAAGCGAGCTATTAATTAGTACTGTGTGAACAAGAGTTAGATTTCACGCACGAATAACTAGATTCTCTGCTTGTATTATCCCCTATAGAACAACAAGAGTGTGTTATGTAGGGTTACCGTCCTGGTGGGAACAACTGGGTCCTAGGGGTAATGTATCCTGATATTGAGGGCGGAAACACTATTGGGATCAGAAAGGTCCTGAAGAATGCCGGTGTGACTCAACACTGCGGGCACCACGAACACAGCAGAAACATGGCGACGATTTGGCAGTAAGGAGGGGTGTAGGAATTCTTAGTTCTCTCCTGTCACCACCATCCTTCACGTTTTTAGCAATGACACCTCTGAGCTAGTTTTAACCTTCACTGCACTTTTCTTTTGGTAATCCAAGTATATTTTGGCAAGAAATATTTGTATATCTTGCATGTTTGTATTGTCTCCCCTCCCTTTTGCCCCACCCCAGGCATTGGTCTGCGCGGGGGTTTACTAAAGCAAGTCCAATGATGAAGCATGTCACAACCTTGTGAGTGAGGGCAGTATTTTCACACCTAGCACGTGCCACCACCTAGATCATTACTCTCTACTCCTCTTTGTGTGTATTAGTCTGTGGTCAAGAGGGCCGGAGTTGAGTAGTCAGCCTCTCTCCCCTTCTGCATGTGTGAGAAATTTCCGTTGCAATCCCTTGGGACTCCCGCAGGATTGCAGAAAAACAGAAAATGGCGGGCCATCATTTTTTTAATAAATATTTGGGGAGGGGGCAAGAGTAGGGCTCCCCTCCCTGAACCCATTTTGGGCTGGGGGATTTCTTTACCCGGGGCTACATATATTAATTAAGGAGGGATGCACAGCCCTGCTACTTGAGCCGATGGCGGCTGCAGGAACACTATTCCTGGGTCACCCCCGCGACATCCAAATTGAGGTTTGTGGTGCTGCGGGTGAGCTCCGGAGCACTCACCTTTGGCCCTGGGGGATGAGGTCCCAAGGGCTGAATTAGGCCTGGGAGGGGGTCTGCATGCCCCTTCCCTATTTTAATTGCATTTGGCTCCAGGGATGGGGTCCTCGGGGCCTAATAAGTCTCAGGAAGGGGGGATGCATGTCCCCTTTCCTTTTTTAATTGTAGGGGGAAGGGGTCCTGAGGGGTCTTGGGGGAGGGTCCACTCACACCCCTCCCCTTAATAATTGAATTCAGCCCTTGGGATGGGGTCCCTGGGGCCTATTAAGGATTGGAGAAGGCAGCAGTGCCCTACCCTTAATAATAGAATTCAACCCCAGTGGATGGAGTCTCAGAGTCGAATAACATTTGAGGAGGGAGGCTACATGTCCCATTCCCCTTTTTTTATGACATTTGGTCCCGGGATTGGGGTTTTTGGGGCCTAATAAGGCTCAGGAAGGAGGGCCACGTGCCACCTCCCCTATTATTAGCAATTGGCTTATGTGAAATGGGGTCTCGGAGGCCTCTTAAGGCTAAGGGAGGGAGGACACGACATTATAGTTAGGAATTGTAATTCTAACTTAATTTACATTAAGAAAACTTTAGAAATTCACGGAAGAAAACAAAGGTTAAAGTGACATTAGAGTTAGATATGTTAATAGGATTTGGTTTTGTTTTAAAAAAAAAATAGATATTCACTGAATCTAGGGGCCAATTCTCACCAGAAATTGACCTGGCCACCATTGTGGTTCTCCTTAAACCATGTAAGCCACCCTACAGGTGCGCTTCTTACCTGCCTATCTCTAAATTCTGATGTCACATTGTTTGGAAAGACTGTTCTGAGCCTCCTGGTGCACGTAGACCAATTCAGTTTCATTCCCCGTCGTAGCACCAGGCGTTGTATCCAGAGAGTCCACCTGGCACTAGCCTGTTTTCGGATGTCACAGTGTGCTACAGCGCTTATGCTCCAGGAATTCGAGAAGGCCTTTCACTCTTTGGATTGGCCTTTTTTACGGAAGTCCTGGGCAAATTGGAGTTTGATCCTTGATTGTTATTCTTTATTTGAATCTTGTATGCCAGACCAGAGGCACATGTGAGGGTGAACGGGGTGGCGTCGCCTAGATTTCTTATTGAACGAGGTACGAGGCTTGGTTGCCCTCTATCCCCCTTCTTTAGGCTCTAGAAATTGAGCCTGTGGCAACTTGGATACATTGGGATGCCCAGGCATGGGGTTTTGATTCGGGTTTTGCTTCGCAGGACGGGATAGCATTATACACAGATGATGTGCTCCTGTTTGTGGACCACCAAACTAAAATTGGATCCCGTCTTCTCTCCATTCTGGACAGAAAAGTCTGAGGTTTGGGCGTGAAAGACAACTGGTCCAAATCACTTCTGTTTCCCCTGAGAGGAGACAGTGGGTATTAGACCTGACATCCCGACCTCCTCATACGATGCCTTAGTTTTTGCTATCTAGGAATTCACATGACCTGGAGGCCAGCTCTTGCCTGGAATCTTAATCTCTGGCTATTGCCCGTGCAGTACAGGAGGACCTGGATAGATGGACCAAGCTGCTGTGCAACTTATTGGGAAGGGTATCCTTGTATAAAATGGTGAACTGGGGAGGCAAAAGCTTTGTTAACATTACTGCCAGACTATGGAACTGTCTTCCCATTAAGCTAAAGAACTCTCCTGATCTTTTCTCTTTTAGGAAAGGCCTTAAGACTTGGGTATTCACCCTATAGCTCTTCTCCATCATGTAAGCTCCAAGTATCACTCGACTGCTACCTTAGGTTCTGGCTACCAGGCACCTAGATGCCCTCGGGTATTAGTTTTTAGCTATATAAAGAAAGAAAGAAAAAAAATAAAGAAATACATCCTACCACGTTTACTGTATACCCTTCAAAACTACCCATTCTCCGTTCTGAATCATTGGTTCAATGTTATTACTGCTAAGGCATGAAAATGTATCTAGGATGGTCAAACCCCCAGAAGCTCCTTTAATAAATGTGTACCCTTGACATTTGAGGGTGGGCTGGCAATGGTGGATATCCGCCTTTGTAATTGGGCGGCTCATACACTGGTAGTGAACGATTGGCTGCATGGGGGATGGGCAGAGCCTGCCTTTAGACTAGAAGTGGTGCTGGATGGCCTAGACAATCTTCAGGGCTTGATATACCGGGTACCGATACCTCAGACTCTCCCAGAACCGACCAGGGCAGTGTGGGGAGTGGCACTCTGCTGACCAGGGTGAGACCGTTGAGTGACCTTGGAGACACTTATTTTGGCATGCCAGTGGTTGCACAGGGTATCACAACTGGTGGGTTCCAAAGGTTGGGATAGAATAGGGTGTTGAGGTTGGGGGATGTGTGGGAGGATGATCATATGAAATCCTTCCTTAATTTTCAGGCAGAATTCTCCCTGCACACATTCCAATTCTGCTGCTAACTCCAAATCAGGCATACCCTATTAAGTTATTGAGAGACACTTGCCATGCTGCCAGAGTAAACCCTCTAGAGGTGCTACTCCTCACTGATCCCATACTTAAAGGGGGTATATCGCAAGTGATTTGGGGACGGGTCAATTACAAATCGTGTACCCTTTTGCAGCTGAAGGCAAGATGGGAATGCTGGCTGGGCCCTCTCGAGGAGGGACGGAGGAAGGCATGTATGGCGCCACGTATCCTTGCTATATCTACCAAGCTGCGCCTTGCTCAGGTGCATTACCTACACTGTACATGTTACATATCCAGGTGATTGTGGCAAGCTCGGAGATGCTTGGAACTCTTTGGCACCAGGTGCTGGGAGGGTTTGGGTGACTTCTTTCACATAGTTTGGGGATGTTCCATTATTCAGCAATATTGGCTAAGTATATTCCAAACACTCTCGGATGTCTTGGGTTACCGTATTGAAGCCTACCCCAAAGTTGCCTTGGTAGGAATGAGAACGCTGTTGGTGAAGAGAGACAGTGCCAAATACTGGAAGAGATTGGGACACTCCCCATCACTGAGAAACTGGAGAGCGGGTATAGACCTGATGGAGCAAGGTTTCATAAATGAAACTTGCTTGTACGCAATCCTCCTCATAGTATTAATTTATTAAAATTGTATTGTTAATACTAACCTTTGCATACACTACACAAAGGGGAGAGAAGCTTGCATATGTGTTTTACTAAAGAATAACGCTTGTCTGTAATCCAAAATGGCCGCTAAAGCGCGGGAACCTCACTGCGCATGTCGCAACCTGATCACATGGTGTGACGTCTTTCTTTGCTTGGTGGGAAACTTCTGCTTCTGCGCAGTATGCATTAAAATGGCTGCTTGATGTTTTCACATGCTTCAGCTTGCTCTCATGTCATTATTAAATTGTCGTTTTCTTAACGTTACTAATGCAGGACAGTATTATAATTAATTGGGAATAGAGTAGGAAAAGTGGGCATACAGTGAAACATTTTATTTGTGATTTTAATATTTTCTTCTTGCACTTTTATTAGTTCGTAAACTTGGGCCTGGGTTGGTGACTTGCAACTCGAGAGACGATGGTTCTGCGCATGTATCCTGTGAGCCTGCCAAGTGAAGTCATCTTGGACGTCTCCCAAGGCCATGACACATTGGCCGAAGATGCTGTACTTTATGTCTTCTGTGGACAAAATGATACTTTTCCCCTGTAAAATGTATAACATTTGTCGTGAGACGGGTGGGAAATAAAAGCGAATGTATTAATTTGAAGGGGTGGGAACGTAAAGACAATAGGCTTTACAATTTAGGCCAAATCGATATGGTGCAGAATCCACCCCTGTCCCTGTCCAATCAGAAGTAGTGGCCCCATATTTTAGCAACATTAAGGGGAGGTACATGGGCGTAGAAGGGTATAATAGAATATAGCATTAGTTAATTAGAGAGAGCATGCGTTCATGAAGAACAGGCGTCCATGCTGCCAGAGTGCTCTTAGCTCCAGACTGCCATGCTGATCAGTTGCTGACTGAATCCCTGTCCAGAAGAGGTCCTGAGGAGGGGCGGCGGAGTCCATTAGAAGGAAGGCACGGGAGAATAGAGGAGAAGTCGAGTATCAGAGAGGGGAACGACGCAGGCGTCGTTGTAGAGAGGTCACCGGACCTGTCCTGATTCGGGAAGACGTCTTTGCTCTTCATCCTTCCTGGGTCCTATTCTTTCCAACTCCTTGGCTAAGGGGTTTTGGTCCTCGCACTTAGGTAAATATAATGCAACCTTTAGTTGCGCTGCTGTCTCTATCTTCTCCTCTTCTTTAAACACCGTCATTGATTAGCAATAATCATTTCTATGCTTAATCTTGGGTATTACGATTAAGTACCATGTGGCTCTGTATTTTACTCTGCTAAATCTTTAGATAAACATTTTAAAACTTCCTGACTCAGTGGTTATTTCAGGATTATGTACTATAATGAATGTCACTCATTTTAAACTTCCCAATTAGCAAAGGATTCATTGGTAAGTCATTACTCTTCAATCAGAAGGTAACTGGTAGCAGGGATTTTTGATAAGAGTAACAACTGATAAACCCAGCGTAAGTATTAGCGTAGTGTGAATGTATGGGCCCAAGTGAATATATGGTGTATGAATGCTGTTTGCTAATATCGCGCTGGATCAGTTTTCTGGTAAGCAGAGGACGGTTATGGTTACTCTTTGTTAATTGGGTAATGAGAATTTTTATTTGTATTTTTATGAACTAACATCCGCTTAAATTTTGAGTTTTGTTTTTATGTTGTCCAGAATACCCCGGGGTAAAAAGAATAGCGGGTGGCAAGTGGAAGCCATACTGCAGTGAGGTTATCTTCCAATGGGTTACTGATCCTACCCACCAAGGGGGCCACATTTTAGACCCCATCTGCTCCAACTTTCCCATTCAGGTGGTCAAGCCGGTGCCTGTTTCTTGGTCGGACCATTTTCTCATCTGTTTTTCTTGGGAAGTCTCTCAGCCCGCTCGACAGGCTTGCCGCCATCGCCCGCCTACTTTTAGTAAAATTGACCCTATCCAGTTCATTAGAACTTTGGCTGTATCTCGGCCTTCTTTTTCAGCAAGACTTGGAGGGAACGTGTCTCAGTTCACTGATTGGATCTCCGACTCGGTGTCTGCTCTTTCGGCACCGTGTCGGCCTAAACTGGCAAGAGACTCCCTCCAAACCCTGGTTTTCCTCAGAGCTGAAAGCCCTGAAGCATGAATGTAAAAAATTGGAGCGAATATGGCGCTTTAGCGGCTATTGTCCTATGGCGAAACATTCACTGAGAACAAAACAAAAAAGCTACTATGCCACCATAGCGGTCGCTAAAAGCAACTATTTTGCTTCACGTATCGACCAGGCCAACAATAATTGTAAAGAAATTTTTTCTATTGTTGAAAGCTTTATGTCTCCCATTGCTCAGGCCCACGCTGCGCCAGTCTCGGAATCCTGGTGTAATACTCTGGCAAAATTTTTCTTGGACAAAATCAGTTTGATACAAGCTTACTTTTTCCTCCGGTGCCACGGTACTTACGGCCTTCTCCATTTGGCCAGAAGGTAGCTGGCCCTGTTAACACGTTGTCAACCTTTGAGCCTATAGATCTGTCCTGCTCCTCAAAATTCTTAAGGCTTTGAAGTCAGGCTCTCCAACAGACCCCTGTGCTGCAAGACTTCTGGCCGCTGCGGCTGATACCATCAACCCCGAGGTTAACTCAATTGTTAACATGTCTTTGCGGGAGGCTTCAGTCCCGGCGTCCTGGAAGCAGGGTCAGATCCTTCCTCTCCTTAAGAAGCCATCCCTTGACCCGCTGATCCCTGGAAATTACCGTCCTATCTCGCTTCTGCCTAGCTTGACTAAGGTTTGTGAGAAGGTGGTCACTACCCAGCTTACTAAGTTCGTCGAGGCATCGGGTCTGCTACACCC
This sequence comes from Calotriton arnoldi, assembly GCA_963921515.1. NCBI lineage: Eukaryota > Metazoa > Chordata > Amphibia > Caudata > Salamandridae > Calotriton > Calotriton arnoldi. The sequence continues at coordinate 1,037,524 of CAWUFW010006484.1, forward strand.
GGCCCAATCTGGCTTTCGCGCTTCGTATAGCACGGAATCAGTATTGTTAGAGGTGTCAGAGGCGATTCGTGAGTGTCTGGATGCCGGCGGGAGAGCCGCACTGGTTATGCTGGATCTCTCGGCGGCATTCGATACAGTGCCTCACTCCTTGCTTCTGGACCGCCTCCTGGAGATTGGTATATCCGGGTCTGTCTGGGGCTGGATTAAGTCTTTTTTGGAAGGCCGCACCCAGCAGGTCTGGCTTCCCCCATGTGCCTCCGTGCCCCAGCGGGTGGTCACGGGTGTCCCGCAGGGATCATCCCTTAGCCCCCTTCTTTTTAACATCTATGTTACTCCGCTGGTTTATTTAGCGGAGTCATTAGGGGCTAAGGTATTGGCCTACGCGGATGACACTCAGCTCCTGTTTTCGTGGGGAAGGGACGATGATTCAGACCTCTCTGCTCAGCACTGTCTTGCTTCTGTTTTTCATTGGCTTGCTCAGGCACAGCTGAAGTGCAATGAAGAGAAGTCGGAGGTCCTCTTGTATGGCACATTTCCTGCCAATTTCAGAGAGAGGTTATGGCCCCCTGGCTTCCCCCTACCTAGTGGAGGGGGAAATGCCGCTAAAAATCTGGGGGTCTGGTTTAATGAGAACCTGACCTTTTCATCTCAGGTTAAAAAGCTGGCTGGGTCTTGTTTTGGCACCCTGAAAGCTCTGAGGAAGTTTCTCCCTCTCCTTCCTAGACCAGCCAAAGAAACTGTTGTTCGTGCCTTGATTCTGTCCCGCCTAGACTATGCCAACGCACTTTATGTGGGCATCCCTGGCTACCTCTTGAATAAAATGCAGGTAGTTCAAAACTCTGCTGCCAGACTATTGCTGGGTCTGTCTGGCAGGTGTAGTGTACGCGCTCATTTGCGCTCTTTGCACTGGCTCCCTGTTGAGTCCCGAATAAAATTTAAAACTTTGACCATTGCCCATAGAGCTCTCTATGGCCTGGGCCCTATTTATCTACAGAAGAGATTTGCTTTTTATACTCCAGTAAGACAGTTGCGTTCCTCCTCCCAACTTTTAATGCAGACCCCTAGGTTTAACCGCCAAAGGCTTGGAGGGAGCTCTTTGTGCGGAAAGCTGCCTTAGCATGGAATGCTCTGCCCCTTGAACTGCGTGGTATCCAGGACCCGGCGATCTTTAAGAAAAAGCTAAAAACTGTTCTCTTTTAGCTGACGCTCTGGCCTCTGTTTCTTTTCACAAGTACGCGCCGGGACACTCTGTTGAGTATCTGTGCGCGCTATAAGTGTATATAACATAACATAACATAACATCTGTCAGGCAGAATTAGTACTGAAAAGTTAAGCAGGACTTTCAGTACTCGTTAGGGATTCTATGCGTGTGAGTAATAGCAAAAGAGTACGCTGGTAAAAACTTGATGTTATATCACCTAGAAAGGGTAACATTGGAGAAGTAACAGGTACTTCTGGAGCTTGTGTGAAGAGTAGACGGAAGTGTTTTACTCGTAGTGTATGGTTTAGTAAACGAAAAGGTTTTACTAAAGTGTGGAAGAAACTATCTTTTTCGAATTTAGAAGAAACTGGCACGATAGCGAATGTTTTATGTTGTTACTGAAATTTAATTAAGATTTATAGAGAAAATAAGTTTGCGTAAAATTTTTGTAAAGGGAGGGTCAGTTGCCGGAGAGGGAGCTGACGTCACAAAACGCCGCGCTGAGATTGGTTGAATCAGCGGGTGTGGGAAAACCCTTGTAAAGGAGGGTCAGTAGTCAGGAGTAGTACTGACGCCACAGGTGCCGCGCTGGGATTGGTTAAACCAGCAAGGACAGAAAAGAGCAGATTGTAAAGGAGGGGTTGACAGAGAAACGTCACCAAAAGGCAGCGCAAGGATTGGCTCGAAAATAAAAGATAGCAGACATTTGATTGGTCGAAATTATAAAAGCGAAATTCTTAGTGGATAAGGATTGCATGTTAAAACGCGATCCGACTTTAACAGGAATTCGTCCGTATAGGAGATATTTAGGCTTTGCAGAATATAATTTTATACATCGATACTTACCCAAGATGTACGGAGAAAGGAGAAAAATGTCATTTTTACAAAAGATCAAGAATTATTTTAAAAAGGACAAACCAATCAAAACTAGAGAAGGAATTATTATTCCACCAGCTAAAACGCCCGCTTCATTTATGATGATGGAGAGAGGTTATCATACTTGTGTATGGATGGAGAATTGGATAGAATATACCAAAAATGGTGGAATACTAGCATTTCCCGAGAATGGCACGTTCAATGGGCGAATTCTTCAGAATTTGAGATTGAGGATGAATGGCTTAGAACCCAGACCTAGATTAACTCAGTACGAAGCTCTAGAAGAATGGGAAACCGAGGCATTTGAGCGGGACCGATCTAGAAGTAATAGGAGTTATCCAGGATTTTTTCCCAGGTATATACGTGAGTCTAGGGATGGTCAGATGAAACAATGGAGAAGGGCAATGATTACAGAAGGCTTATATCCATTGTTCTCAGCAGAGGAGAAATTAGGAAGTAAGTGCACAGAAAAGACAAAACATTTAATGAGAAATGAGGAGTCTGAAGACGAATTTATGGAGGAAATGTTAAGAAATCCCCCACCATATCAGGAAGGGACAAGTGGATGCACCCCAAGTGCACCACCAAAAACTCCATTAGTGCCACAGGTAATGCATGAATTCACCACTAGTAGAATACTTCATGACAAAGAAAAAGAAGCCCTAGAAAAGACCAGAACAGAATTAATACAGAAAATAACTCAGATAAAAGTACATCCTGATTCATTGACCATACCTGTAACAATTGGTCCAGTAGTTCCATTATATGGTACTCAGGGAAATTGTCCTCCACCGATACTTGCACCTACTCCTGTGAGTAATCCCAGACCTGAAGCTCCAGTTATAATTGAGGATCAATTTAGTGACTCTGAATCCACAATATCACTCATGGATTTACCTATTCGAGGTTCTGTAAATAGTACTCCAAGAAAAGATGTACCTGGAGGTTCAAAAGATGTAAGTTTAGTAACTTCATCGGGAGCAAAAAGTGCTACCATAGTAACACCTGAAGATCTAGAAAGATGGGTACAAAGGTCAGTTAAACAGTGCACACCTCCGAAAATAATGGACATTCATAAATTGAAAGTCGAATTAGAAGAAATAATAGCAGGAAATGTAGGACTAGAAAGCTTAAATACCTATGATGAAGAAGAATTATTGTTCCTATGCAGGAGTATCACCAGAAATGTAAGGTTATTTCATGAAAAATTATCCAATTTAGCACTACAGATGGGAATAGAAATAGGGAGATCAAAGGTACTACAGAAACCATATAGAGCAGAATTTTCAGACAAAGATTTAGAAAATATGAATGCCTCTGGAAGAAGATTACAAATAAGAGAATTAATGTTATTTTTGCAAAAATGGGGAGACCTTGATAAATGGAAAACTAGGTGGGCCAACAAAAAGGAAGAAGCACGAACAAGTAGAACAGCATCAGAATATGTGATGAAGGAAACAGGGAAAGCAGACCAAATGTATCCAATGCGAGAAGTTGCGGGAGGAGGATATGTACATGTCCCATGGAGTAGACAGGATATTTTGTCATTTACGAATGATTTTCCAAAATTGAGAGAAAAACCAATTGAATGGTACAAGCAGGTTGACAGGTTTGTGAAGGTGTCAAAGGTATTGTTAAAAGACTCTAAGTGGTCGATTCCTGAGCTCGGGCCGGAAATCTCTCCGACCGAGCCGGACCCGGAGAGATTTCCGACCGACCGGACTTCTGGCAGTCCGACCGAACGAGTACGATGCGCACGCATGCCATCGGACTCGAGTCAGTCGGACTCCCATTGAAGTCAATGGGAGCCGGTCGTACAACGCGTACGAAGGCTCCCATTGACTCAATGGGTGCGAGGCGGACAAGGGCGCCCCCTACAGCAGGTAACATCGATGCGCATCGCGGCGTACATGCACAGGTAGGGGGACCCATGGGTCCCCCTGTGTGCGACTCGCGCGCCATATGGCACAGGGGGTCCGACGCGGACCCCCAAAGTCCGGCTCCGACAGCTTTTTCGAGCCGGATGGCGCGAGTCGATCGGACTGCCCGCGGCGCGCATCGTACTTACCCGGCCGGGATACGTCTCCATAGCGCGGTGCGAGTCGTGTCCATGCGAGTCGGTCGGAGCGTGTTGAAGCCGCGTTCGAGTCGGTCGGAGATTTCGCGGGTGCCTGCATCGTACTCGCTCGGCCGGACCCGCGTACGATTCGGTCGGGAAACAGGGCTCCGAATCGGATCCGGTAAATCCGAATCCGATTCGGAGCACAACCGGCCGAGATCAGAATCGGCCCCTTAGATGGTTTGTTTGACATAGTGGTACCTGCCGATTTGTGGACAGATTGTAAAATTACAGTCGATTGGCCTCGTGATGAATATCCTAGAGATCCGAAGAGAGGTGCCCCGTCAAATGATGTGATGAAAAAGTATCAGCAGGTGATAACTTACCTGAAAGGGAAAATACCACCGAAAGAAACAGATTGGGTAAAAATAGATCGAACTACCCAAGAAGCTAATGAATCAGTGCATTCCTACTATGAGCGTTTATTGCAGGTATTTAAACAATATAGTGGATTTGAGGACATTGGAGACAAAAACATGAGTCAGTTTGTGTATCGGTTTGTTTACGGTTTGAAGCCGGAGATTTGCCAGATGATTAAACAACACATGCTGTGTTGGCAGGGAAAGCCCATAGATGAAATTCTGAAATATGCAAAATATTGTGAGACGATATTGAGGATAGACACAAGAAATTGCAGGAAAAAGTGATGTGGGCTCAGGTGAAAATGGCAGAGAAACAAGGAATTAATTTGGAAAATCCGAGTGAAAATCAAGGAAAAGATTCTGGAACGAGTGGTGATACTGGGAATGGTGGAAAATTTAGAGGACGAATGAGTAGAGAAGAAGCTAAAAAGAAATTTCCTTGTCATGGATGCGGAAAATTGGGGCATTGGAAGGACGAGTATAAAAAGATTCGGAATAATAATGGCCCAAATCAAAATTTAAATCCACAGACGCAGAATGACTCACAGCAGGGTGTAAATCCTCAGAGTCAGTTACCACCCGCACCTATTCAGGGTAATGTAAGCAGAGCAAAGCATGGTACAGACATCGGATATCAAGGAGGAAGTGGTAAGAATGATTATATGACATCACAATTTCTTTTGCAGGACGATTTCTGTCGATTCAGTCCATGACGGTGCCTAGGAGAGGGGGAGAAGGAGTGCGTACTTGGCGCATCCTTACAGGTAGATCAGTCTGGTCCATATGTTGAAGGGAATGTGAAAGGTAATGATATAACTTTCCTTTTGGACACTGTTGCTACCAGGTCTACTGTGAGATCAGCAGACATCCCAGACCTTCCTCTCTCTGGTGAAGATATCCAAGTAGTAGGTGTAGCTAATCAAAGAATTAGAACACCTCTTACCGAACCAATGGAAGTTAAAATCGGAAACTTCAGAGAAATGCATCAATTTGTAGTGTGTGATTCTAGTCCAGTAAACTTATTAGGTAGGGATTTGTTGTGCAAGATGAATTGTACCATTTTCTGGACAACCGGATGGTTTTGCAGTTCAAACACCAGATGAAGATCATGTATATAAAATTATGATTGCAAAACAAGGTACAGAAGTAGACGAGATGTTTTCGTTAATAACAAAAGATGAGTTGCCAGAAGAATTAAAGGGTACAGTAAACCCCATAGTATGGGATTTCACCGGAAAAGAAGTAGGACTTATGGCTAAAATAGATCCAGTTAAAATTACTGTAAAGGAAGGTACAATTTTCCCAAATACCAGACAGTACAAAATGAGTGCAGAAGTAAAAGCAGGAGTCATTGAAGAAATAAATCGAATGGTAGAAAAAAACATACTAAAAGAAGTAATGAGTAGCCCATGTAATTCACCAATAATGGGATTAAAGAAACCTAGTGGGAAATATAGGATTGTTCAGGACCTGAGGAAAATAAATAAGATTGTAGAACCATGTTGTCCCATAGTACCAAATCCTGCAGTAATTTTATACCAGATTCCGTGGAGTGCAGGATGGTTCACAGTCATTGATTTGTGTCACGCGTTCTTTTCAATACCATTACATCCAGACAGCCAGTATCTTTTCTCATTTAAATTTGAGAACAAGGTTTATGTGTGGAATCGTGTTCCTCAGGGGTACACAGAAAGTCCTTCTATTTTCAACCAGATACTGAAAAAGTGCCTTGAAAAACTAGTGATGCCAGGAAGCTCAGTCTTAGTCCAATATATCGACGACTTATTGGTGGCATCGAACACTAGAGAGGACTGTGTTGTTGATTCCATAGCATTGTTAAATCTTTTGGCAGAAGAAGGACATAATGTCTCACCTGAAAAATTGCAATTCTGTACAACAGCTGTTAAATATCTGGGACACCAAATTGAGAGGGGAAAAAGAAGAGTAACAGCTGAAAGAATAGCTTTAATAAAGAAAATGCAAATGCCTGTAACACAAAGACAAGTGAGAATGTTCCTAGGAATAGTAGGGTACTGTCGACAATGGATACCAGGATTTTCCATGTTAGCTAAGCCCTTATTTAACATGACGAAGAAGACAGCAAAGGACCCTGTGGAGTGGGAGGATGAAAGTGTAGAAGCTTTTGTAAAATTGAGAAATGCCCTATGTTCAGCACCTGCCTTAGGCATGCCTGATTATAAAAGAGAATTTGCATTGTTCTGTCATGAGAGAGAAAATTGTGCACTTTCTGTCCTAACTCAAAGACATGGACTAGAAAGACGTCCTATAGCATATGTTTCTGCTACATTGGACCCAGTAGCAGCCGCATTGCCAGGATGCCTAAAAGCAGTGGCGGCTACTTGTTTGAGCATTGAACAAAGTGAGTCAATTGTGATGGGACACCCTGTAAAAGTGTATGTTCCACATGCAGTTGTCATTCTGTTGACAAGAACCCGAACTCAGCATCTTACTCCTAGTCGGCTGACTAAATATGAAAGAATAATAATGGGTGCTGAAAATGTGAACATGGTAAGGTGTACTATAATAAATCCAGCAACCTTACTACCAGACCCATATCATGAGAGAATTAAAGATGATGAACATGATGAACATGATTGTATACAAATTACAGAATTATGCACAAAACCACGTCCAGATATAGAGGAACAGCCTCTTAAAAAGCCAGACAGGGAGCTATTTGTTGATGGTTCATGTCAAAGACATGAAGATGGTAAACTAACTGCTGCCTATGCGGTTTGTAAATTAACTGAAATAGTTGAAGCATCCTATTTACCAGGAGTCAAATCTGCACAAGTAGCTGAATTGATTGCTTTGATAAAAGCTTGCAAAATTGGGAGGAATCAGAGAGTGACCATATTTACAGATAGCCAATATGGTTACGGGGTTGTGCATGATTTTGGCCAACTATGGATGCAGAGGGATTTCATGACTTCTTCAGGATCCCCCATTAAAAATGGTCAATTTGTAAAGGATTTGCTAGAAGCAATACAAGCACCAAAAGAATTGGCTGTGGTGAAATGTGCTGCACACCAGTCAGGAGATGACTGGGTGGTAGTCGGCAACAGATATGCGGATCTGGTGGCTCAACATTGTGCCAAAGCCAGAATGTCAGTCAATAAGAGGGTGGAAAGAATGGGAATCAGCTGCCAACTTATGCTGTATATGCCACCTGACACTTAGAATGACGTCAAGAAATTGTAAGATGAGGTTGATGAAAGTGAGAAGAATTTGTGGATCAAAGTGGGTTGCTCCCAAAGAGGAGAGGATGAAGTGTGGATCAGTGCTGATGGCAGACCAGTCATGCCAGACTGTTTACTCTCACAAATGGCTAGAATGCACCATGGAGACTCACACATAGGGAGAGATGCAATGATTAGGCTGTTCAGACAAAATTGGTACAATCCCAAATTCAGAGCTGTTGCAGAGAGTCTTTGCCAGAGATGTCTAACTTGCCAGATGCATAATCCGGGGAGGAAGACAGTAATTGGATTTGGGAAAATTGGAAAGGCAGAGGGTCCATTTATGAGACTTCAGTTTGATTTCATACAGTTACCACCATGTAGAGGGCTGAAATATGTACTAGTCATAGTGTGTCTGTTTTCAAAGTGGGTGGAGGCTTACCCTACTAGGAGAAATGACAGCATTACAGTTACAAAACTGTTGCTACGAGAGCTCATTCCTAGGTTTGGTTTTCCAGTAACTTTGGAATCAGATAGAGGAAAACATTTTAACAGTGAAGTGATCCAAATAATCTGTGAAGCATTTCAAATCAAACAGAAACTGCACTGTGCATATCGCCCAGAGGCTTCTGGAGTGGTTGAACAATTGAATGGCACTATAAAGTCAAGATTGGAAAAAATGTGTGCATCAAGATCATTAGAGTGGCCAGATGCATTACCACTCGCTTTAATGGGACTCAGAAGTATACCTGACAGAACCACAGGATTGAGCCCCACGAAATAATGATGGGAAGAGCAATGAGACAAACACATGTTCCCACAAACAAACTGGTGAATATATCTGATGATATGGTTCTGGACTATTGCAAAGGATTGGCTGACCTAGTGCGTTCTGTCTCTCATCAGGTTGGAGAAGACGCAGTTTCCAGGCAGCCCGAGCAAGAACACGATCTGAATCCTGGTGACTGGGTGGTAGTGAAGAATCACACCAGAGAAACGTGTCTATCACCTAGATGGGGCAGACCGTGTCAAGTCATACTGACAACGAATACAGCAGTGAAGTGTGCCGGATTTCCTAATTGGATTCATGTAAGTCACACCAAGAGAGTACCAGATCCCGAGGAAGAGAATCCTCAGACAACGCCAATCACTGAAGAAGCTGAAGGTTGTCCAGCTGTAGGATCTCAAGTTAGAGATTCCAGAGAAGCTGAAGAAGAACAACCGAGCACAAGTCAGGATTGGATACCAGTGGTAGAAGTTCCTGAAATATACCAGAGAACAAGAAGTCAAGTGAAATTGAAAGAAATTGAAGAAGATCAGATAGGTGAAGAAGAAGCAGTTCAGGAACAAGAAGAAAAGACATTAAGAAATCCTGAACAAGGTCAGATAGGGAAAGAAAACTGGACTCAAAACAGTGAAGACCTAATAGACTTTGATCAGGGACAGACAGATCTAGAAGAATCCGGTCAGGCTGCAGAAGTTCACAGTGCAATAAGCCCTGATCAGAACAAGTTAGATCAAGAAGAGTGCACAGAAGAAGAAAACCTAGAAAAACATGAACTTGAAGAAATAAATAAAAAACAAGGTCAGTTATTGGAAACTCACAGTGGAGCTGTTACAGAGAAACCAATTAGACCTGAAAAGGAGCAAACAAGAAACACAGTAATTGAAGAACACGAAACAGTGCTAAGCAGTGAAATTAATCGAGATCTTTAAAGACGAAAACAAAGAAACAGTGCCGACAAAGAAAACAAGAAAAGGAGATCATTGGCCGAGTGTCATTAAAAGAGTAAAGTACCACATAACAACCAGAAGTGAAGATCCAGATCAAGTGAATGAAGTAACAAGTCAAACTGAACAAGAAAATAAAACTGCGAAAAGAAGAAGCAAAAGACTGAAACTTGTGAATAACAAATTCAAGGGTCCTCACTGGACTTATATCATCCTTGAAGATTTTGAAAGCTCAGAATCAAGTGACAGTGGTGGCGAAGGAACAAGTGCAGAATTGACGTACGAAGAAGAAACAAGACCACCCTGACTAAGCAAAAGAATAAGCTAAAGAAAAGAAGAAGAGATAAGAAGAGCAATCTTCCTTGTCGAAAAATGCCTGACGATAGAGTTACTGGGAGACCAAAACAGAAGTGTTGTAGAAGATGCTGTGCAATATGCATATGTAGTCTAGTAATGGTGCTTATAGTATGGTTAGTCCTGATTGTAGCAGTTCCTTACCTTATGATAATAGATAAAAAGATTAATAATGAAACTAAAGGGAGGACAGCAAACATGAAGGGCAATAGAGTAGAACTAATGGCAGAAGAAGAGGCAGAAATTCATCATGAAGTAGCTGACAACGATACTAGTTTAAACGTTTTCACAAAGTTATTGTTTCAATATGTAGACACCATGGAAGTTAGTAATTGTTACGTCTGTATGAAGTTACCTGAATCAGTAGCAGAAGGATTAACATATCATCACTTACCACTGACATATGGCATATCATGTAGTGTTTTGTCTAGTTTATTTTATAGAACAGGGAAACTTCAGTATTATTATTCAAATTTAGATGTGATATTTTCTGAGGTTCCGATTCGCAAGAGTATGAACCCAGTGCTTAGTAGTCAAGATGCACAGTTTATGGGAGAATTTTTCTTAACAATGAAATCAATAGACATAACACATGCACATAGACACAATCTAACATGTTCTTTACTTGAAGAAGAAAAGATATTTTTGAATTTAGTACAAGATAGAAGACAAGATTTTCAAAAGAAAGCTTCTGAGCATAAGGCTCATTTGCCACCTTGGGCTGAGAAAGAAGGGAGTTACACACCTGGCAAGGCTCAAGCTGCTATGGCTCTGGATTTTGTAAAGACAGGAAAAATTTGTCTCCATAGGTTAAAAACTGATTATAATAATATTTTCATTGGTACCAGTGAATGTGAACACAATTTTTTAATTCTTGGAGGTTGGGGACTCAAAGGAGGAACAGATTCAGTTTTTCCTGGAATCTATTATGTGTGTGGGAATAAGGCTTACTTTAGGCTTCCTGCACGGTGGTATGGAAGTTGTTATTTTGGAATAGTATTTCCAAAGATATACCACGTAAAAAGAAACACTGAGAGCAATGAAAACAATAACGAATTAATACGTAGTAAAAGAGCTAGGGGCATATTAGCAAGACCCACGTTAGAATTATCGCCGCTTTAGCGGCAGGAAACTGCCGCTAAAACGGCGATAATGGGCTTGATAATATAGCGTGAGTAGAATCTATCAGAAGCCCAGGTTAGATGTGCAGGACATCTAACCTGGGCTTCTATTGAATTCCATTATGCATATTAGCAAGCTCATTATCGCCGTTTTAGCGGCAGTTTCCTGCCGCTAAAACGGCGATAATTTTAACGTGGGTCTTGCTAATATGCCCCTAGTTTTTCTGAAATTGTAGGTGATATATTTGGTGCATTGATACCTTCAGTGGGAATAATTCTGAACTCAAGGAAAATATGTAAATTGTCTACAGTAGTTGATCGTTTATCAACGGATACTGCTGTAGGTTTTCTAATGATTAATGCAGAAATGGTTGCGATTAGGTCTATGGTGATGCAAAATCGACTTGCTCTTGATATTATATTGGCAAAAGAGGGCGGAGTCTGTAAATTATTGAAAATGAAACATTGTTGCACTTATATTCCTGATAAGAGTGCAGAAATTGGAACGTACATACAGAATATAACTAAACTTGAGAATATAACTAAACACTGGAAGTTGATAGTGTATGGGAAAGATTGACAAATAGTATCTCGTCAATTGGAACCTGGTTTGCTAATATAGGGAAAGGACTTAAAGGTCAAATATTAGTACCCTTAGCAGGGATAGCAATAATAATTTTGGCAATAACAATATGGTGCAAAGCTGTAGAAAGAATGGAACATATAAAGTGACAGGAAAAGGAAAGAAGAGAAAACTAGATGAAATAGAACTTGAAGAATGGAGAAGTGAATTATACAAAAAGTTGAAAGGGGATGTGAAAGACAGAAAATGTAAAAATGAGAATGAAACGAATTGCTAGAAGTTGGCATCTGATTGAGGGTAGTGTTTTTGATGGCTCAGAAACGCCATCAGAGAGGGGATTGATGGAGCAAGGTTTCATAAATGAAACTTGCTTGTACGCAATCCTCCTCATAGTATTAATTTATTAAACTTGTACTGTCAATACTAATCTTTGCATTCACAAACACAAAAGGAATAGACGCTTGCATATGTGTTTTACTAAAGAATAACGCTTGTCTGTAATCCAAAATGGCCGCTAAAGCGCGGGAACCTCACTGCGCATGTCGCAACCTGATCACATGGTGTGACGTCTTTCTTTGCTTGGTGGGAAACTTCTGCTTCTGCACAGTATGCATTAAAATGGCTGCTTGATGTTTTCACATGCTTCAGCTTGCTCTCATGTCATTATTAAATTGTCGTTTTCTTAACGCTACTAATGCAGGACAGTATTATAATTAATTGGAAATAGAGTAGGAAAAGTGGGCATACAGTGAAACATTTTATTTGTGATTTTAATATTTTCTTCTTGCACTTTTATTCGTTCGTAAACTTGGGCCTGGGTTGGTGACTTGCAACTCGAGAGACGATGGTTCTGCGCATGTATCCTGTGTGCCTGCCAAGTGAAGTCAACTTGGACATCTCCCAAGGCCATGACCCATTGGCCGAAGATGCTGTACTTTATGTCTTCTGTGGACAAAATGATACTTTTCCCCTGTAAAATGTATAACATTTGTCGTGAGACGGGTGGGAAATAAAAGCGAATGTATTAATTTGAAGGGGTGGGAACGTAAAGACAATAGGCTTTACAATTTAGGCCAAATCGATATGGTGCGAGAATCCACCCCCTGTCCCTGTCCAATCAGAAGTAGTGGCCCCATATTTTAGCAACATTAAGGGGAGGTACATGGGCGTAGAAGGGTATAATAGAATATAGCATTAGTTAATTAGAGAGAGCATGCGTTCATGAAGAACAGGCGTCCATGCTGCCAGAGTGCTCTTAGCTCCAGACTGCCATGCTGATCGGTTGCTGACTGAATCCCTGTCCAGAAGAGGTCCTGAGGAGGGGGCGGCAGAGTCCATTAGAAGGAAGGCACGGGAGAATAGAGGAGAAGTCGAGTATCAGAGAGGGGAACGACGCAGGCGTCATTGTAGAGAGGTCACCGGTCCTGTCCTGATTCGGGAAGAAGTCTTTGCTCTTCATCCTTCCTGGGTCCTATTCTTTCCAACTCCTTGGCTAAGGGGTTTTGGTTCTCGCACTTAGGTAAATATAATGCAACCTTTAGTTGCGCTGCTGTCTCTATCTTCTCCTCTTCTTTAAACACCGTCATTGATTAGCAATAATCATTTCTATGCTTAATCTTGGGTATTACGATTAAGTACCATGTGGCTCTGTATTTTACTCTGCTAAATCTTTAGATAAACATTTTAAAACTTCCTGACTCAGTGGTTATTTCAGGATTATGTACTATAATGAATGTCACTCATTTTAAACTTCCCAATTAGCAAAGGATTCATTGGTAAGTCATTACTCTTCAATCAGAAGGTAATTGGTAGCAGGGATTTTTGATAAGAGTAACAACTGATAAACCCAGCGTAAGTATTAGCGTAGTGTGAATGTATGGGCCCAAGTGAGTATATGGTGTATGAATGCTGTTTGCTAATATCGCGCTGGATCAGACCGATGTGCAAAACTGAAAGAGCCCATTTATGCAGCACGTGGGTGACCAAAGAAACCCTCAAGATTATAGGAACTATGGTGGTGGGTGGTGGGTGGTGGGGGATGGCGGAGAGTAAGGATTACCTTGGATGTCTTATGAAGGTTCCCCTCGGGTACCTAAAATGTGTTTGAATTGTTATAGAAATTGTATTGTTATAGAAAACTTGTTTCTATCAAAAAAATTAATTCACTGAAAAAAACTAAGGTTAAAGTGACGGTATAGTTCTGTGAAAACTTTGGTGTCAGCATAACGTTTGAACTAAAAAACACACAGAAATCCACCAGTTATAGTTAGCACAGCTAACTATAACTTGCACCCCCACCATGCACTGCTTATGACCTCACATATTACATCACTCATAAAATGTTCTATAACTTCATTTATGACATCACTGATCCAGTTAAAAATTGTGTTATTGTTATGCCTCATATAAGGCTAGCCACTTAAATTCATCACTTATGGTTATCAGTGCACACAAAACATGCTATAACTTGTGCCATCCACCGTGTTGTGCTCTGTTTTGCTCTTTCTTTTGTATCAGGACTGATTTTTTTAGCATGGCAGTCAACGAAATGTATGCTGTGTGTTGTGTGCACAGCAGGAGTTGGGTGGTGTGCCCAACTCTCTGCCATCAGTCAACCCCTGCTGCACATGGCCTTTGGCTGTCCACATGGGGGCTTGGAATAGAGCTGGGCCTGTGGACAAAGCCAGTACCCTAGTGTGTGCAATGAAAATGCATTTAAAATAAGTGATCCCAGGGAAGGGACTTCACTTTGTTGTGTTGCATGCGACTATAGTCATGAGGTCCCAAGGAGAACTACCAGGGCTGAGTGGGATGGGCAGAGGCATAGCAATGGGGGATGTTCAGGGAATTAATACCCCAAATGCATTCTTGGCTTGGTAATTGGAAATGTGGACATGAGTCGTGTATGCTATGACTGTTAGTTTTTTTTGTTGTTCTCATTTTGCCAAGAGCTTTTAACTTGTTTATTTTTTGGGGCGGAAACTTCAATCTATATAGTGACTGGTGTACCAAACGAATCTGCACCATCAGAAGTTCTTCTTGATTGGGGGCAAAAGTACTACTTCTTGGAATTCACAAACATTGGTAGTTGTAGGTGTGAAAAACTGTGCCATTATAAGATTTCCAGGCATACTACTGGCAATCAATCACCCAAAAGGTGATGGGATGAATACTTGGGAATAGTCTAACCAGTGACAGTCACTTGGGGAAGCATTCCAACCCATCGTTTTTCACCCGCTGTGCCTTTCTAGACAGAGGCCCACCTGAGGCAAATCAGTACTGACCCGGTTCCTTGTGAAAACCATCCATCCCATCCCACTAAATTTGTAATCGGGAAATTTGGGATTCACCCCCCACCCCGAATCTCACTGAAAGATCTACACCCCCGAGGACTGATTATCTTTCTATCTATCTAGCTATCCATCCATTCATCCATCCATCCATCCAACCATCCATCCCAACCTATCTATCTATCTATCTATCTATCTATCTATCTATCACCCCACACTACCCTATTTCTTACAGAACCACATGTTGGATATATAGTCTTTCACAACTTGCACAGGGCTGACTTTAATGAAAGGCAACAATGACTAGAGAGCCAATTAGATGTCATGCAGCTCCAGAAGATTGATGTGTTGCCTCTGCTCCAGTGGAAACCAGAAGCCTTAGACCTCCATCTTATGAAGCTGGTCTACCCAGCCCAGAGCAGATGCACCTATCACCAGTTTGAGCTCTGGAGGAGTAGGAAAAATGGTCAATTGCAGGTCAAGTTGGTATCCTTCAATCAGTCAATTAATCAATTAGGATTCTTATAGACTGTGGCTAATCACCTTTAGAGTCTCAAGGCACTGGGGAGGGGGTCGCAGTTCAGTTGAAGAGCCAGTTCAGTTGAAGAACCAGGTCTTGAGTAGGGGTGGGCGGAAATTGCGTAGTCGCGCTACGCAAAGTTCCGCGAAACGGCAAAAAATCTCCACGAGCACGCGGAATTACTCGTGCTCGTGGAGATTTCTTGTCTTCTGCCCTTGTAACTTTGCCACCGCGCCGAAAGGCGCCGGGGTCCCTTGAGTGAACTGTCCATCATAGTGGGTAAAGGGCGGGAAGATGTGCATACCGCTAGTGTGTGTGCGGCAGGGCCAAACGGGCAGGGCTTCTATGCGAGTTCACATGCCTCTTGTTTATAAAAGGTCAGAGACCGATCAGAGCAGCAGATGAGGAGAAAGAACCTCCTGGTCACAGGAACTACACGGGGATTGCGCTCGAGAAAGGCATCACAGCTAATGTTTGACGGTAGATATGGGGAGAAAGCACACCTGCCCAGCCTCGACCGAGCTCACAAATTTTTGGGGCTGATTAATGCGTTACTGAATTTGAGCTGCAACTCGGGCACCTGCTTTATTTATATCTGTAAGTGCTTCCTGTTGAGGTTTAATTTTTGTGACAGGAGCATCGTGCCAGAATGAATCCTGCCCTGCATATTTATCCAAGAAGATGCCACTGTGTTGTGAAATACCTCTACTCAATGGGAGTACTTTCTACTGGCTAATCATCAGTAAGTGCTACCTCGTTGGGTAAATGTATAGTGCTTTTCCTACACTACAACTGCGGGCCAGAAGAGTTGTCTCCAGTGACCATGTGAGTCTGTAACTTTGCCACTGCGCCGAAAGGCACCGGGGTCCCTTGAGTGAGCTGTCCATCATAGTGGGTAAAGGGTGGGAAGACTTTGCATACCGCTAGTGTGTGTGGGGCGGGGCCAAAAGGGCAGGGCTTCTATGCGAGTTCACATGCCTCTTGTTTATAAAAGGTCAGATACCGATCAGAGCAGCAGATGAGGAGAAAGAAGAAAGCAACCACCTGCCCGTATTTTAGCATAATCTGCATTTTAGCGGAACACTCCAGAATCCTTACTTTGACATTAGAACGTTATACCAAAAATACTATTTGGACACCAATTTATTCAATATTGTGTGACTAATCGCATACTATAACTGGTGTTGCTAACTGTTTTATTCGTATAGCTGATCTGTTTGCCCCTAATACCCACTGGAAAAAGGTGGAGCGCAACCAGCCAATCAAAACTCCTACAGTATGTCACTGTATTTACATAGAAACTCAGCGCGATAACATCGAGGCGCTACATTCACTGTGAGCTGGTTCTATCACTGAGGCAACGGAATGCATTCAGTGTAGAGAAGTGTGACTGAGTAGGGCATGAGCCATGAGGACAGTGTTGTTCTGGCTTCCCCCAACAGACCAGTGTCTTGGAAAGGCTGCCCTAAACTGCATTATTTGTGTGGGTTTATTAGTATAAGCACACCATGAGTCTCCAAGCACTCCACTCTGTGGACTGTGCGTAGTGTAGCCAGACACTGCATAGTGCTGGAAAACATGACGAATGTAAACATGGCGCTTTATATCTTATGAGCCCGTAAACGCCAGATACGCAAGCGTACAGTGACATTGTAAATTGTAATATTGTACTGGAGTGTGAGGTGTGCCCGGACAGACACACTGTGAACATTAGCCTGTTTGTATCGCTGTGCCAGTGAATTCCCAGAGAAATAATGTCCCAAAGAACCTCCTGGTCACAGGAACTACACGGGGATTGCGCTCGAGAAAGCCAAGGATGCAAAGACCTCCATCACGCATCACAGCTAATGTTTGACGGTAGATATGGGGAAAAAGCACACCTGCCCAGCCTCGACCGAGCTCACAAATTTTTTGGGCTGATTAATGCGTTACTGAATTTGAGCTGCAACTCGGGCACCTGCTTTATTTATATCTGTAAGTGCTTCCTGTTGAGGTTTAATTTTTGTGACAGGAGCATCGTGCCAGAATGAATCCTGCCCTGCATTTTATTTGCCCACGAATTCCGTTCCTCCGAGGCTCGCGGAATTTTCGGCAATTCCGCGTTCCGCGCGGAATGCGGAAATGCCGAAATTCTGCAAATTCCGCAAGCGGAACGGAATTTGCCGCCCACCCTTGAGGTCCTTCCTGAATTGAGGCTGTGAGGGTGATTGCCTGAAATGTAGAGGAAGAGAGTTCCATGTCCTTCATTTACCACTGAAGTTTCCAGATCATCTTGTTGGACACATGGATGTTGTCTGTGATACACAGTGCTGAGCCAATTGAAGGTGGATGGTCTATTGCAGATCCGGCATGTGCTAATGGGCAGGAGACACCAGCAGGACACATGAGGTCACAAGACCAAGAAGCCTCAGAACAATCCAGGTTAAAACACATGATCAACTCTCTACTGTTGGTTTCATCTGCCGAATGTCCCAGACTTACTGTAGGGAGCAAAATATTAGAATGCCACCACGTCAACAACCAAGCCTACAACAGAACTCCTCGTACTGGCTGAGAATTTTAGCTAATTTGTTTGGGAACTCTAGGGAAAATAATAGCGACATAGTCATCCATAGGTCGCCTGCAACTGGGACAAGCCGGTCTTCATCAACCTGTTATCCAGATACAGGAATACATGTACCCCAACCTGCAGATAGGGGCTGCGAACATTGCCATCACCTTCATAAATACCCATGGTGCTGAGGTTAGTCCAAAAAGCAGGACAGTGAACTGAAAGTGTTACTTCCCCACAGCAACTGAGGGAACACTGGTCAGGCACATGAAAGTATATATGCTGCAATTCGAAGGACTTCATACAATCCCCAGGATCTATAGCAGAGAGGACCAGGGCAAAGTGAGCATCTAGCACTTGTCCTTCTCTGGAAGGTGTTAAAGAACACAGGTAAAAAATCAACCTGAGCCCCCGCCTTTCTTGGGCATCAAAAAGCAAAAGGAGAAGTAGTATTTGCCCCTCTCCTCCTCAGAGACTCTCTCTATTGGTCCTTTGGCTAGCAGGTACTGAACCTCTTTGGCAAGCTTACAGTTATTAGCTACTAAAGTCAAAAATAGAAGGAGCTTGAGGAGGGGTGAACAGAAAATCATGATTAATAACCTACAGGATCTACGAGCCCAAGGTAATTGCACACCAGGTGGGTAGCAAAAAATGTATTCTAACCCATACTGGCTGCAGGTGAATCGAGAAGGGGAATCAGAGTAGCTTGGCAGCAGCCAGTTAAGAGATAAATTAGGACTGTCTGTTTTATTAGTGACCTTGTACCCTGCAGTCAATATGCCTCCTGGAGCCTTGACAGGGCTGAACAGACTGATGGAGGGGTGAAATTGCTACCTCCGACCGTAAGCAGTGCCCCTAGAGAAACTCTTAAATTTCTGGTATTGTTCTTTTTTTCACAACAAATTTTATTGTCGACAGCCACAGCTGGTCTAAGACGACCAGATTTCCAGATAGTAGAATATATATAATAACATAAGTGATGCTGATTTTTGAATTCAAATACAACAATTGAAGAACAAATGTAATCAAACACATTTCCCCAACAATAAACAAGTGTCATACGTTTGATAGAAATTCAGCTGGATGCTGTACATAACCCCCCTGATCTTGTAGAGGAACAATTACAATTATATTTATCCCACATCATTTGACATTTATCTATCTCTAGTCTATTGATGCATCCGGAATGGGCTCCAAATAGAGACCCCGGTAGTCCGCCCATTTCATCCAGATCTTGAAGTGGTTTTGAGGGAATCCGTGCGCTTTATACACTGGTATTTCAAACCCCATACAAAAATCAAGACCCTTTTTACATGTTGCCACTAATGGTGGGGAGGCATCTTTCCATGCTTTAGCTATATCACGTTTTGCCAGTGTTAAACCAAGGAGCAATAAATGTCATTTGTATATGTTACCCCCAATGTCATCTGTGATATGGAGCAAGGTCAATCGTAGTCAGTTCAGGATATCCCATCCCAAGACCTCCGACATACATGTATGTACACCCCGCCAGAACTTAGAAAGCGCCAGGCACTGCCACACAGTATGGATAAAGGTGCCATCCATGGTGCAGCACCGCAGGCAGAGAGGAGAGTTGATTAGCCCAGCACGTCAGAGCCTATATCTAGTATAATATACCCTATGTAGGTATTTAAATTGTATTATCCACTGTTGTGCCGCAATGGCCACACCCCGCGGGGATTCGAGTGCTTCAGTCCTGTCCTCATCATCTAGGGGACCCAGGTCTTCCTGCCAGGCTTTGCGTGTTTTGCAGAAGGTGGTGAGATTGTTTGTAATTAATGTCCGATATATCTTGGTGATCTTATGTTCTCCAAGATCACCCATAAATACTTTAGCCTCGATAGGGTTGAACTCGGGTATAGTTTCCTGGAGTGTAAGATAGGGGAAAAGGCATGGCGGAATTAGAGATATTTATGAAACTGCGATCTGGGCATTTCATATTCCTGCTGGAGTTCCTGAAAAGACTTCAGGACTCCACTGTGGAGAACATCTCCAACCGTAGATATACCAATAGCCTCCCAACTGGAAAACCCCGCTAGCTCCAACAGCTGGGGAAGTAGACCATTGTGCCAGAGAGGTGCTTCTCTTGTAAATCTATCCCACCACCCCATTTGTTGTAGTGATAATTCCAGATCCGAAATACTGTAGCAGTTGCCGGTGGCAGTACTTTCAGTGTCTGGTTGGCATATAGGATTGTGTGCAGTGACATATTGCCCATCAGCCAGCGTTCAACTGCATAGACCGGCTTGCCTCTATCTCCATACCACCAATCATATAGGATGAGGAGGTGCGAGGCCGCGTAGTATGACTGGACGTCAGGCTTTGCAAGGCCCCCACAATATGTAGTCTGGAAACATGTTTTTAATGCTATGCGAGCCGAGCCCCCGTCCCAGAGAAAGTGTCTAAGGGTGGCATTCATTTGCTGAAACCAAGTGTATGGTATCAAGTATGGATGGTTTTGAAGTTGGTATAACAGGCGGGGTAGAGAGACCATCTTGAAAATGGCTGATCTGCCAAACAAAGAGAGTGGCAGATATGCCCATGACCGGGTCGGTGTTTTAATCTGTACCCACAGTGGGGACAAGTTTCTCTCCCATGACAAAGCCTGGGAGGACAACAGAAAACCCCCAAAGTATTTAAACCCATCATGAACCACCGTCACCTCGTCTGCCCACTTGCCCACATGGCATTCACCTCACAAGAGCCATAGAAAGGATTTCCGGGCATTCATATACATACCAGATGTCTCACCAAAGATCTGCATTATCCAGAGCAGTCTTGGTCCCGACCGACTAGACTGTGTGCATACAGCGCTATCTGGTCGGAGACTTCCCAAGATCACTCAAAACCCCAAAATTGTGCATCTATCCGCATCCAGGCCGCCAGGGGCTCCATAGCCAGCGCAAATAGATATGGAGACAGGGGACACCGCTGGCGGGTGCCCCGCCCGATAGGGAAGGTGTGAGAGGTTCAATCCGCAACTCAGACAGAGGCGGTAATGTCAGTGTAAAGAAGTTGAATATACTTAAGAAGGTGGGGGCCAAAATTCAACTGACTCAGGAGCGCGAAGAGGTAGGTCCAGCTGAGAGAGTCGAATGCCCGATCGATACCGGCCAGTAAAAGTGCCACTGGCTCACCCAGAGAATCTACTGCCGCAATGGCATTGTGTACGCGGTGAATATTTTGTCGTGCACCAGATCGAATAGGACACGTTACAAAGCAAACATTTACAACGCATGCCTTTACAACGCGGTTTTTACATCGCAACATCCATTACAACGCATGATTTTACAACGCATGCCATCACAACGCATTTTTAGAAACTACATTTACAATGCATTCCATTACAACGCATACCACTACAACGCATACCATTACAACGCATAATACTTTTAGGGCAACAGTAGGGTAAGTGTTGATAGTGTAGGGGTAAAAATTACTTTTCCCACTCCAGTGAGTACAACAGAAGGGTAAGTGTTGGATAGTGTAGGGGTAAAAATTACTATTCCCACTCCAATGAGAGCAACAGTAGGGTAAGTGTTGGATAGTGTAGGGGTAATGCGTTGTAATGGTATGCGTTTTAGTGACATGCGTTGTAATGGCATGCAATGTAAAGGCAGTTGCGTTGTAATGACTATGTTGTAAATGTAGTGCGTTGTAATGACTGCATTGTAATGGTTGTTTCCCACCAAATCTGTAATGTACGGTAATATACGATTAGCTATGACCTTAACAAGGAGTTTGACCTCCACGTTGAGGAGGGATATGGGATGGTACGAGGCGTGGCATTCCGGGGGCCAACCCATTTTGGAAAAACTACTATCTTGGCATGGTGCCAATCTCCTGGGAGACGCCCACCATTCATAGCCGCACCAAGTGCCGCCAGATAAGGGCCCATCAATAGGGATGGATATTTTTTATAGAATTCACACGGAAAGCCAGTTGGGCCTGGTGCCTTGCCCGGACGCATCGCGGAGAGTGCCTGTTGGAGTTCATCTTGCGTTATCAGGCCATCTAGCTCCTCTCTCACCGAGTCTGCAAGGGCCTGTGGAGACATATCATCTATAAATTTATATATGATGGAAGATGTAATTGTCTCTTTGGGAGCATATAGGTCTGCGTAATATCTTGCGAAGCTTCCAGCAATTTGGAGTGGATCACTAAGTATGTCCCCAGTAGGGCCACGGATAGTTGGTATAGTGAGTGGACAGCGTGCGCGTTGGCACAGATGGTGTAGTAATGAGCTGGATTTATCCCCCCACTGGTATATCCTGCTACGTGTATTTATTTTATTTTATTTTTATTTGCAAAGTTTTATATAGCGCTGGCTAGACCCGTAGGTATCAGAGCGCTTAACATGAGGATCAGCGAGTTACAGGTTACATAATTACATCAATTACAGGAGCCAAGTATAGACATAGGAGAAAAACATGAGATTACACAATAATATGAGTTATTAGCGCGTAGCATAGCCAAGAACACGTCTTATGGGGAATGGAAGGTAGAGGGGGAATGGTAAACAGGGGTAGGGAAGGCAGATAGAGTCAGGTCAAAACCGCCAAGATGGAGGACCCACATAAGCCGATAGCATTATCCCAAAATGGCAGGATATACAAAATCAAACAAAACAGGGGAGGCAGCCAAATTATAACGGAGGGAGGAGGTGGGGGAGGGAAGGAAACACAACGGGGAGATGAGGAAAACAATGTCAGATGTCCGGCTGGGTAGGTGACGGTCGAGGGGGTGAACCAGAGCCAAACTCCTCTATAGCTGCATAGCTCAGCTCCACCGGGCATCGGCCAAGGTTGCTCGGGCTCCGCGGTAAGTACAAACAGTTATGGTATCCGCCCAGGGGGCATCGTCATAGTTCCATCGAAAGTACTGGTCCCGGTGTTACTGGGAAGCGCCGTCCGCCTCGTCCTCCAGCTCACCCCCAGGTCAAGAGTGGTGAGAGGAGAGGTGGAATGGACAGTTCCAAAAGTCTGCAGATTGTGGGACAACCCATCTTTCATTGCCTTCAACCCTCTGTGCGGGAATGAAACTGAAGAGTAGAATGTGCATAGAAACCTGATCCTCATCACAGCACTCCTTAGTTTGGGCACTTGTTTCTTCTCTGCGGGTGAGAAGTAGTTTGTTACCTTGGCTGTGGACTTTTTGTTGGCATATGTGCGGTCTCCACCATCTATCAGAGGTTCCGTGACTCCTCAGCACGTCGGGATTGCCAAACCCAGGTTTCCTTGCCTTGAAGCGCTTCCCTATGAACTTATCCGGAGTAAGCCTGTGGGTCTTCTCACCAATGTGAGAGTTGTAGTTCATCGTGGTAAAGGACCACTGTGGCGGCCATCTTGTGGTCAGGCAAGAGATTCTGCCCCTGGTGTTCAATTCGGCCGGTCCCCTTTTTTCTTTACCCTTTGTATTCTCAGTGGCCCCTAGGGTATTCCCACCGCTTCTTCAGGTGTCTCCTGGAATGTCACAGGAGGAAACTCCTAATTGATGCATTTCAGCCGCCATTATAGGGTCAGGCGGGAGGGGGTGGGGGAGAGAAAACCTCATCACCCTCGGTGCAACCGTGCTTTCCTTGGAGCACTACACTGGTTTGGGCGCCAAACGGTTGCTGCACCCTGGTGGGGACCCCTCAGTCCTACTCACCCCCTCCGCCGCACTTCGTGATCCCTCTATCAGCGGCCGCTGATATCACCGGGGTGTCCGGGACCCGTTCCTTCTCCCGAGCGCTCCTCCTACGATGCAGACCTTTCAGTCTAATCTTGCTGTGGATTGCCACATACATCGCCATTCCCTGTTCCACTCCATCTGCTTCCTCCTTCACTCTGTAGAGTCAATGGACGCGACAGGGCGCCGCCATTTTGAGTGTCGCCTTGGCTGTGCTTTGTCTGGCGCTCCTGTCTTTCCCCCTGACTGCTGTTGGATTTCACTGGTCACTTATGCCTCCTCATACCTTCAGGTACATATACCGGTGTTCAAGCACTAGTTGAGCATCTGTAAACGCCCATAATAATAATAATAATAATACCGACATTTGTTAAGCGCGAACAGCTACCTCCAAGGAGGCGTCCCGGCGCTAAAGTGACAAGTAACACGCGCGCGGCAAACAGCGATCAGGACACAAAAGATTAGGCCAGGTTAAAAAGCAAATGTTTTAACTGCCTTCTTGAATTGTGACTCGGACGAGATCAGACGCAAGGAATTCGGAAGAGAATTCCATAATTTGGACGCCCCCAACATGAAAGATCTGCCACCCAGTCGGGATTTCTTCACTCGTGGAGTGCAGAGTAATTTCTGGGTGTTAGATCTCAGAGTACGTGTCTGCGTGTAAACACCCAGTCTCTGTTTTAGATACGAAGGACACGTACCATGGAAAGCCCGAAAGGCAAGGGTCAAGGTCTTGAATTTAATTCTGTTGGCTACCGGAAGCCAATGTAATTCTCGAATATGCGGAGAGATGTGTTGCCGAAAAGGAACACGTTTGATTAATATCGCAGCCGCATTTTGGACCATTTGGAGTTTCCTGACAAGGTAAGCCGGTAAGCCAATATAGAGGCCATTCGCGTAGTCCAGGCGGGCAGTTACTGTGGCGTGGACTACGGTCCGACGGCAGCTCTCAGGCAGCAGGTGTATAAACTTACGCAAATTTCTCAAACTACTAAAGCAAGCAGAAGTAACCTGCTGAATTTGGGCAGAGAAGGATAGGTCAGCCTGCCATTTTACACCCAAATTTTTAGCGCATTCCACTGGCACAGGTGGCAAGCCCATTTCCACAGGCCACCACAAGTCAGCAGCCGGAGGCTTGGTTTTGCCAAAGAACAGAACTTCAGTTTTGTCTGCATTCAATTTAAGTTTATTATTATTCATCCAGCCTGCAATATCTTTTAAGCAGCCTTTAAAGTTCTTAAAAGAGTCTTCAGACTGATCCTTAAAAGGGAAAACCAACTGGGTGTCATCGGCATAAGAAATTGCCTTAACTCCCCAATTGGCTATCAGAGTAAATAGAGGGGCCAGATATATATTGAACAGCAGTGGACTTAGGGCCGATCCCTGTGGGACCCCACACCATAAATGCTTTCGGGTGGACTGATACGGTTGTAGGGCCACCCTTTGCGTCCGCAAGTGGAGGAAGGACTTCAACCAGGCCAGGGCTGTGCCATTCACCCCGCTGTCAAAAAGCCGTTGAATCAGTATAGAGTGGTCAACAGTGTCAAATGCAGCTGAAAGATCCAGGAGCACCAGCATAGCTGATGCCCCTGAGTCCAATGCCATTCTAATTGAATCTGCTACCTCTAATAGAGCTGTCTCTGTGCTAAACCCAGCTCGGAAACCGGATTGGGTGTCGTGCAGGATATTATGGCTCTCGATAAAGTTGGCCAATTGCCGCTGCACTACCTTTTCCAGCATTTTTGCAGGGGCTGCCAGCAGAGAGATAGGTCTGTAGTTGTTCAAGTCCCCAGAATCCACACTGGGTTTTTTCTTGAGAGGAAGTAAAGTGGCGTGCTTCCATAAATCAGGGAAGATGCCCAAAGAGAGGGAATTGTTCCATATTATGGACATTGCCTCGCAGGTGGAGTCTGCCAACTCTTTCCATAGTTTAGGAGGGCATGGGTCGTCCGGCGAGCCTGACTTGCAGCTCTGTATTGCAGACAATGCTTCCTTCTGAGAAATAGGATTGAATTCAGAAAGGAGAGGCAAGGGTGCTGTCCTGACTACCACATCAGATTTAACCGTAGCCATTGTGGCAGAAAAAGAATTGTAGACCTTGCTTATTTTTCCATCGAAAAAGGTAGAGATTTTCTCACAGAGTGCCAGGGAGGGTCGGACGTCAATTAGCAGCTCACGGGGTTTGAGAAAAGAGTTGACCACCTTGAAGATAGCCTTGTCCGATCTATCGGAATTATCAATACTCTTATCGATATAATCTCTCCTGGCCTCCTTCATGGAATTGTGCAGTACCTTCAAAGATTTTTTATATGTCATTTTGACAGAAGCATCATAATCCACCCTCCACTGCCGTTCCAAGCGCTTACACTTGCTTTTCATAGCCCTAAGCTCCTCAGAGAACCATGGAGCAGAGGGCGATTTCCTCATGGATTTGGTCATTCTGGCTGGTGCCGTAGCTTCTACTGCGGCAGCAATCCAGTTATGAAGAGCCATCGTATTAACATTAAGGTCTAAAGATAAAGGTGGGCGACTGGCTAACAAATTAGGACTTAAGCATTCAGCTGTCAGTTTCTTCCAATTTCTTTTTAGGTAGTATCTGGCACTCTCCGGCATATCAGGTTTTGCCAAATTGAAAATAAAAGAAATAAGAAAATGGTTCGACCAAACCACCTGGATTGGCACTTCAGTTTTCATAGACGAGATATTAGAAAATATCAAGTCAAGAGTATGCCCTGTTTTATGGGTAGGGAATTTAACAAGTTGAAGCAGATTTGCCCCTTCCAGTGATGAGACCATCTGCATGGCCTGCGCACAAGTGGGATCATTTACATGAAGATTGAAGTCCCCTAATACAGTGTAATTGGCGAATAGGAGGGATTTCTGTGCAATATAGTTGCATAGTTCCATATGTATGTTGGGTAAGCAATCTGGAGGCCTATAAACCAACAGCCCTGAGAAAGAGGCCCATGACAGCAGCGCTGGCAGTGGAGCCGATACAGATCAGCTCCGTTTGGCCATCTTGCTCACTAGTCACTGTAGCTAGCCATGCCATTTTAGCCTCATCAATAAGTTCACTAGCATATATTTGTTGTGTGTGAAGTAGTTGTCGGTGTGCCGCATCGCCATCTCTTGCCCTACTTCTGTGTTCCAGGTCTAGTATCTGGGCCTCCATCTGTACTAGTTTCTCATGATGTTGTCTGCGTTGTTTCGAGCAGTAAACAATATCTACCCCTCGAAGTGTTGGTTTTAGAGCCTCCCATAAGGTCTCCGGGGACTCAACCATACCGGCATTAAGAGTAAAATAATCTGTGATGGCAGTATGCATATGTATTCTGTAAGTGTCATCTTGTAAATGCCACGGTGACATTCTCCATCTAAAGGGGGGCCGTTTAGAGCCCAGTCGTAGATCTAGCTGTACTGGTGAATGGTAAGATAGACCCCTAGGTAGGATCTCTGTCGCTTCTAGTCTATGTATGTGGGTGGTGGATATAAAGGTGTAGTCAATACGGGAAAAAGACCTATGCGTACTTAAGAAGTATGTATACCCTTGGTCTGTTGGGATGCAGTCGTCACCATATATCGACCCAGTCCATCCCCTGCACTAAGGATCGTAGCCTCGATTCCCTCATCTCTAGCGGTTTCGCTGTAGAGCGCCACCTATCTGTATGGGGGCAGAGGATATCGTTCCAGTCACCACCAACTATTGTTAGGCCCTGAGGGATCCCAGTCCACATTGTCAACAGGTGTTCCACCAGATTCCACGCAGAGGTGGAGGGGTGTAAATGCTGCCTAGCACAAGTTGTTCACCATATAGAGTGCCCGTGACCACGATATATCTACCCTGGGGGTCTAGCCATGTTTTATCATGAACAAAGGGGACCATACGATGAATCATATTAGCTACGCCCCAGGATCCCCTGGTAAATCCAGAGTGAAAAGTTTGGAGGAATACAAAGTTCCCCAGGGATGGTGTCCTATTGCCCATTAAGTGTGTTTCCTGTAAGAGTCACATGTCAGCCTCGTATCGTGTTGCTTGGTGCAATACTGCCCCCCTTTTAACCTTGTCCAACAGGCCACGGATGTTCCAGCTGACAATGCGTAATCGCCTGTCATACAGTCCAGACATAGCTAATGTTGTTGTTGATAATATGTGTGGGTAGGAAATGATACATGCACAACGTGCTACGTGAGCAGGTGTATGTGAAATGTGAGTGAATGACACTGGAAATAAACAATAACTTCCCCAACTTCTCCACACCCTCCCCCCCACCCCAATACTTCAGGAACATTGAAGTATCTGTCACGGCGTGGTGAACATCCCAACTCCAACGGGGGGCAGGAATCACCAATCGCCAATGGATCCCTAACGAAGTTCCCTTGCACATTCAAATGTCTGCTGAATCATGGGAGAACAGTGATAAAAGTAGCCCAGATTACAATGCCGTCGGCGGTGTATACAGTGTAATCTGGTCGAGAATTAGTTAGGGTATTGTCTTTCACTCCTTATCCTCTGCCGATCGAATGCAGGATTTACTGCGGGTTTTAGAGCTTCTCTCTGAGTGGGACCTGCGGCGTTGCTTTCCGTTGGCCAGGGAGATCTTACTGCTCGGGCCCCCAGATGATGAGTCTGAATCCATTCAAGGTGGAGTGTACAGCTTCAATCGAATGATTTCGTCTGACCAGTTGAACACCTCTTCTGGTGATTCAAAGAAGTGTGTCTGCGATTTATAGGACACCCGCAGCCTGGCAGGGAACAGTAGGGAATATTGAATTTTGAGTTTGCGTAGCCTAGCCTTGGCCTCCGTAAATGACTGCCGTCACTGCTGGACCATCTTCGTGTAATCAGGGAATATCATGTTTGGATGTGAGGTGTATGTAAGGGTCCCCTTGAGCCTGGCTTGCTGCATAATGACATCCCTGTCTTTGTAGTTTAAAAACCTAGCAATGATAGGCCGAGGGCGGGCACCCGGCGGTGGTTTCTGCAACAGGGCCCTGTGCGCCCGTTCTATAATGAAACAGGACGATAGCACCCCCCCGGGGATTCAGTCAATTAGCCATTTAGCAAGAAAGTCCTCCATGTTGCCCCCTCACAGCCCTCGGAAAACCCCACGAACCGGAGGTTGTTTCTGGGAGCGTGCCCCTCTGCATCTTCCGTGCGCGCAGCCAGTCCCCTTGTAAGTTTAAAAAAAAATGTTTTTACACCAGTTGCGTTACATGAGGACACATTCATTTTTGTTAGGCACGGGGAAATTAAGTGATTTGCCCAGAATCACAGGATGTTCAGCGTCCTTGCCGAGACTCGAACTCAGTTCCCCAGATTCAAGGACGACCGCCCTAGCCGTTAGGCCAACTCCTCTCCCCAAGTGTCTCCAATGTGACACCTTCTTTTGAAGGGTAGCCACCGCATCTTCTGTTGACGATATTCTGGTTTTGGCATCGGTTATTCATTGTACTGCGTTACGAAGGTCCGGCCTCAGTAGCATAACGTCTGAGCTGACCGCCCCGATTTTAGCCTCGA
Organism: Calotriton arnoldi; assembly: GCA_963921515.1. Taxonomy (NCBI): domain Eukaryota; kingdom Metazoa; phylum Chordata; class Amphibia; order Caudata; family Salamandridae; genus Calotriton; species Calotriton arnoldi. The sequence continues at coordinate 1,066,641 of CAWUFW010006484.1, forward strand.
GTGCTTCCCTGGACTGCGTTATGGCTGCCAGGATAGCTGCAGTGTCAGGCGTGGGCACCATCCGGTCCCCGGGAGGAGAAGCCTGGGCCGCGGCACCAGCATATTTGTCTATGGTGCTTTGCTTGGCCGTCACACCAGGGAGCTCATCTTTAGTCATGTTGCACGTATCAGCAGGGGGAGCACACTCTATGAATGATCACAAGGGTTAAGCAATGGGTTCAGATACGGATGGAACAGTGGCCCAATTATATGAATTGCCCAGGATGCAGTCACCACGCCCCTCACACTCCGGGGAGGTCAGCCTGAGTCATATATATATTATGGGTTTAGTGGAGAATCTTTAGTCGCGGGCCCAACAATAAGTGGGATCTGTAGGGCGCAGCACGCGCACCTGTATTGTGTTGTAAAAGACCAAGTATGACCAACTAATGTGATTGCTGTCTTGCTGTCGCCGTCGCACCTCAGAGGAGTGTATCACCAGGATAACTGAGCGTCATGTAGGTGGGACCCGCCCCCACCCAATAGTCACACAATGTGTAGGTGTCCCTCAGCTGGCCAGAACTGGTGTGTCACTCCGCAAGGTTAATCAGATCGGTCGGTGATCTCCACCCATGGGGGTCGCTCATCTGTGTCTTTTAGCACTCAATCCCCCCCGTGGCTCCCCATCCACTTCTGTTATATCCCTCAGGCAGGGGGTCTCTGCAGCCAAAATTGCCCCCAGTACAATGCACCAAGCTGGATCTCGCCCTGGCAGCTCCACGGCCGCACTCAGTGCCCAATGTTTGAGCCATGCCGCCCCCGCGGAGGTGATGGGGAGCGTGTCTCTAGGCGTCCGAGTCCATGCACTGTGCCGGCCACCTGCACTAATGCATGACACGCTCCGCGGCCCGAATCAACCACCGATGTGTAGGTGAAGGGCGACATGTCTTATCAATGGCGGCGGCTGCGCCCAAGCCATGGCCCACGCCCCGCACTCAACTTCATTTTCCCTCAAAAGCCGGAATGCATCTCGCCTCACGGTCTGATCTGACCGCCGATATATGTATGCAGGGGGCCACGGTGCTCACGCGGCCCCGTCAATCCAGCGGCTGCCCGCTGCCCAGCTGCGGCCCAGTCCCACGCACCAGTGTGCGCTGCACCACGCAGCCCGACCCCGCCGCCGATGTAGAGGCTGGGAGGCCGCAGACCCGGCAGTGGCCGCAGTATCATGCAGGCCGCCCACCGCTCAATCGCCCACCGCGGGCACACCCCGGGGCTCCGGCCGCATGCACAGATGGATGCCTCACCTTTCACCGCAGCCAGTAGTCTCTGTCCGGGGTGCCCACTCTGCAGTTCGATTCCACTGCCGATCGCCGAACCCTGGGGTCTCGCAGCTGAACCAAACTGTTCTCGGTGGCCCGGCTCACGATCTCTGCGCCTCGCGGGCGGAGCACGTCAGCACTGCTGTTCCGGTACACGCTGGTCACTCGCCCTGATCCAGACGCGGCCTCTCAATTGAGGCAGAGGATCTCAAGGCCACAATGATTCCGCCATGCCACAGCCCTCCATTCGCATTAGGGGTGATTTCAGAACCATTTTCGGGACCCGTGAGGTATACGCAATCACTACAAGGGATTGTTGTGCGTTTTAGAGGTCCGATGTGGCAGGATAAAGAGAGGATTACTGTGGGGCTACGTAAGCTCCTTTACAGCGCGTCCAACATGCTAGGGTGCCTGGCCACACCCCCCAAAAATCTGGTATTGTTGATGGAACTGGTGGGCAAGAGACCAAGCCAATTGGAGAAGGCCTTAGAACGGCTGTCTTTGAACTGCTCCAAGTCTGAATCTGCATTTGTTTCTAAAAAGCCTGGAGCCAGCAAAAGGTATAGCAATGAAGGCTGTTTGGATATCCTTAAAAAATCCTGTGGGTCATATCCAGGCATGATAGAGAATCACCACAGAAGTGTCCGTAGCATGAACCACTTAGTATGTTGTGTTCATAACAGTCTATAAAATGCATTTGGCCACATCCTGTCCATTGTGTACCATCTGGGCAAATGTGTTTCAAAACTTCTCAGGAAGAATGTGCAAGATCTAGCTCACCATATCTAAAAGAGCATGAGTGTATAGCCGCACAAACAGGCAGCTTTCACAGATTGCAATGCCAAACTTGCGGAAGAGAACACTGGCTCCTGATGTGCAGTGGGGTTAGATTGAGATGACTGCTGCAGAATCAGGCCTTTCAATTGTCAACTGCACAATCTCTCACTAGAATGAGGTGAACAAGGAGAGGACACCAACTATACTTCTTGTATAAGCTGAGAATTTTCCTTTGACTTAATCTTGGACTTACCTATGGATGGTCACCTAGACCAGGAATTGAAGTGGAAATATGACTATGATGTTGAGCATGACTGGCAGTGTTTTTTTTCTACTCTGGGATGTACAACTTCATCACCTGCTCCCTTATGGCCTTCAGATGCATCAGGGACCATTGGTTGCAAGACTTCCAAATATACTTGGATGCAGGACACCAAATACAGATGTCAAGTGGGCCCGTAATCAACATCTGCATCCTGCAACTATGGCACGTGTTGAAACCATTAGCCGTTGGGGCAGATCCAGTCTGCCACCTAGGGGGATTTTAAAAAGTGAGAAATCTGCAGAAAGAAGTATCTATTAAAAAGCAGCTAGATGATGAACACAGAATCTTCCCTTTCAAACACACACAAATTAAAATAGGTACAAACTGCATGTTTTGTGTTAAAATAATGTCTTTACTGTCCTTTAACTTCTACACTGCAGCACTTTAATATTACAGTAAGGTGTTATGATGATTTTGTTCCTTATGCTGCGACAGAACTACCTATAAGGCGGCACTCAGACTCTATCAGCAGCAAATAAAAGACACCAAGAAAAAAGCACTAGTGGACCACATTCAGGGAAGCTCCAAAAGTTGCAAAGAGATCTTCTTTATTGTTAAGGATTTCACCTCACCCTCAGTCACTGTCAACAACATTGCTGCCTCTCAACAGTTCTACAACATCATATCCAATTTCTTCCACAGCAAGATTGCAAACATTTACAGCAACTTCAGACACCAACCCAACCCCAGAGAACTTGTTGCTAACCTACCCACCACCAACCAAGATGGCCACCTGACCAAATTGACATCCCTCACCAGAAATGACACAGCGGCAATAAAGTGGACCACCACTCAGTGGTCTCAACGGTCCTACGCCCCCACTACATCTACAACCTAGGAACATCACCAATCAACACCACTCTGACCCACATCCTCAACACCTCCATCATGTCTTCCAGTTTCCCGGATGAGTTGAAACTTGCAGAAATGAATGCCCACTTCAAGAAGCTCACAGACAACCAGAATCAGCAGAGCAACTTCCGACCCATCTCTCTTCTCCCCTATCCAGCCAAAGTGATTGAGAAGGCCATCAACAAGCAACTCGCAACCCAACTCAAACTTCATTAACTTCTAGACAGCACTCAATCAGGATTCAAAAAGAACCACAGCACTGAAATAGCACTCATCATAGCCATCAATGGCACTCGAATCATCTTGTATTAAGGAGAATCACTTGCCCTCATTATGCTCAGCCTCTCTGCAGTCTTCCACACTGTCTCTGATAACATCCTCATCAGAACACTCCTTGAGATTGGCATATAAGGATCTGCACTCAAATGGATTTGTTCCTTCCTCATGGGAAGAACCCAAAGTGTCAGGCTGCCACCTTTCACATCAGAGACCAAGAAATTGATATGTGGAGTCCCACATGGATCATCCCTCAGCCCCACCATTTTCAACATATGCATGACACCGCACGCCAACATCATCCGATCACAAGTCATCACCTTCATCTCCTATGCCAATGGCACGCAACTCATCCTCTCCTTGACAGACAAGACAACCATCACCAGAACCAATTTACACCAACTGCACGACCATGGTAGCAGACTGGATGCAAACCAACTGGCTGCAGCTCAACCCTGACAAGACAGAAAGACTGGTCTTCAGCAACAAGACCTCTCCATATGACTCCACCTGGTGACTGTCAGAGTTAGGGCAGACAACCACACCCACAGACCACACAAGAAATCTAGGGATCACCCTAAACAATAAGCTCAACATGACAGCTCAAGTCAATGCAGTGTGCAAATCCTGCGTCCTCATCCCATGCATGCTCTGAAAGATCTTCAAATGGTTGCCTCAGAACATGAGATCGACTGTCATGCAATCACTCATGGCCAGCAGACTGGACTACGGCAATACTCTCTACTATGAAATCTCCAAACAGCACCTACACAGACTCTAGACCATCCAGAACACTGCTGAAAGACTCATACTTGACCTCCATTGACGCACCCACATCACACCTCACCTCAGGAAGCTTCACTGGCTCCCCATTCTCAATCCCAGCCAATTCAAACTTCTCACACACGAATATGTCTCATTACATCGCATACCAATGCCACGCGTGCCATTACAATGCGGGTATTACTATGCGATGTCAATGACAACGACATGCCATTAAATCGCAAACTTTTACCACCACTATGCCTTTACCACGCATGCCATTACAACACAAAGGCAAGCGTGGTAAAGGTATACTCATGGTAAAAGTTTGAAAGGTAAGTGACTCTACCCTGTCCTACCCTAAACCCTAATGTAGTACCCCTGCACGACCCTCCCCCGACCCCCAGTCCTCTCTCTACATTTACACGACCCAGCACAACACCCTGACACTGCCCTTAACACTAAAACAATACCCTACACTACACAAACACCACAACACTACCCTAAACCCTAAAACACTACCCCTGCACGACCCTCCCCCTTCCCCCAGTCCGCTCCCTACACTCAAACTCTACCCTGCACAACCCCCCGACACTACTCTAAACCCTAAAATACTACCCGACACAAACACCAAAACACTACCAAAAAACCCTAAAACACTACCCCCAGCACGACCCTTCACCTTCCCCCAGTCTGGTCCCTACACTCAAACACTACCCTGCACAACCCCCCGACACTACCCTAAACCCTAAAACACTACCCTACACTACACAAACACCACACCACAACACTACCCTAAACCCTAAAACACTGCCCCCAGCACGAACCTCCCCCTTCCCCCAGTCTGGTCCCTACACTCAAACACTACCCTGCACAACCCCCGGACACTACCCTTAACCCTAAAACACTACCCTACACTACACAAACACCACAGCACTACCCTAAACCCTAAAACACTACCCCCTGCACGACCCTCCCCTTTCCCCCAGTCCGGTCCCTACACTCAAACACTACCCTGCATGACCCCCCGACACTACCCTAAACCCTAAAACACTACCCTACACTACACAAACACCACAACACTACCCGAAACCCTAAAACACTACCCCCAGCACGACCCTTCCCCTTCCCCCAGTCCGGTCCCTACACTCAAACACTACCCTGCATGACCCCCGACCCCCGACACTACCCTAAACCCTAAAATACTACCCTACACTACACAAACACCACAACACTACCCCGACACTACCTAAACCCTAAAAAAGTAACCCCCACCCCTGGCCCAATCCCCCTTACCTCTCTCTCCTCGTAGTTCCTCTACCCTAAACCCTAAAACACTACCCTACACAAACACCAAAACACTACCCTAAACCCTAAAACACTACCCCAGCACGACCCTTCACCTTCCCCCAGTCCGGTCCCTAGACTCAAACACTACCCTGCACGACCCCCCGACGCTACCCTAAACCCTAAAACACTACCCTATACTACACAAACACCACAACACTACCCTGAACCCTAAAACACTACCCCCAGCACGACCCTCCCCCTTCCCCTAGTCCGGTCCCTACACTCAAACACTACCCTGCACTACCCCCTGATGCTACCCTTAACACTAAAACACTATCCTACACTACACAAACACCACAATACTACCCTAAACCCTAAAACACTACCCCCTGCATGGCCCTCCCCCTTCCCCCAGTCCGGTCCCTACACCCAAACACTACCCTGCATGACCCCCGACACTACCCTAAACCCTAAAACACTACCCTACACTACACAAACACAACAACACTACCCTAAACTGAAAAACACTAACCCCAGCACGACCCTTCCCCTTCCCCCAGTCCAGTCCCTACACTCAAACACTAACCTGCACTACCCCCGACACTACCCTAAACCCTAAAACACTACCCTACACTACACAAACACAACAACACTACCCTAAACCCTAAAACACTAACCCCAGCACGACCCTTCCCCTTCCCCCAGTCCGGTCCCTACACTCAAACACTACCCTGCACTACCCCCGACACTACCCTAAACCCTAAAACACTACCCTACACTACACAAACACCACAACACTACCTCGACACTACCTAAACTCTAAAAAAGTAACCCCCACCCCTGGCCCAATCCCCCTTACCTCTCTCTCCTCGTGGTTCCTCTCTCCTGGTTCCTGCGTCATCTGAGGGGCAGTGCACGGTGCACGTCATTGTGAGGAAACGGAAGAGCCTCAGTTTCCTCACAACCATGTGGATCGCCATTACATCGCATGCGTTGTAAAAGCGCATGCGATGTAATGGTATGCGTAGTAATGGCTATGCGTTGTTACATCGCATGCGTTGTATCGCATGCGATGTAATAACATGCGGGGAAACAGCCGCGTTGTAAAGGCTGTTTCTCCTCACACACACATACAAAGCCCTACAAAATACAGGATCAGAATGCATGAACAGCCGCATAAAGTTTCACCTACCCACCAGATACCTATGCTGTGTCTCACTCTCACATGCACACAATCACTGCATCCACAAAAGCAAAACTGGCGGGCGTTCATTCTCCTACATTGCACCCAAGACATGGAGTGACCTCTCTCAACACATCAGAGCCTCCTCCTCACTTCTTGAGTTCCACAAGAAGCTGAAGACCTGTCTCTTTGTATAAACAACTTGGGGACCACACACCTACACATCTGCTCAAGCACCTAGTACCCTTTTGGGTGATTATAACACTATACAGACCAATATAACATACCATAACATAACTTAACTAGGTTTGAAATGCAGTATTTGCACAGTATTCTGTTCATTAAAAAAATTAAATTTTACCTGTTTTAATTTTATTGTTGTTGAATCTGATTGGTGGGCTGCACTTGTGCACTTTGGATACTTGCTGGGAGCAGCTAAAAATTTATTTTGATATAAAGATCAGCATTTTTGCTTTATGTGGACAACTAGAGGCACCATATTAGGGCAGTGCACGCTCTAGCTGTTTTTGATCATATGAATAAAATGGGGCACAACTAGATGCTCCATACTAGGAGCAGTGCACGCACTAGCTGTTTTTGACCATATGAATAAAATGGGGCACGCTGCGCAGACGAGCAGTGGATAAACGCAGCTGGTGCGCCGCCGGCATGCCAGCATCAGCCATGCTGCCCGTTGCTTATCAAAGGGTAATCCACTTTCATGTTATAGCAGAAACATTCCTTGGAGTCTCACCTCTGTGAAAAAATGTGATGTTCAACCGCCTCTATTACCGCAACACAGTAATTATTTTTTTCTCTCTGTGATTTTCAGCTTACTCCCTCAGTCAAGGTTAGGGACCTTTCCCCTATTAAGGTTAACAAAAAAGGCAAGGCTCAGTACTCTGCGGCCTTGGTCAATGTTTGCTCATTGCATAAACATGTAGATAATATCTATGATCTTTTGAATGAAGATAATCTTGTGACAGAGACTTGGCTCTCTGAAACCTCTAATCCCTCCATTGCCACTGCCATTCCATTGGACTTTAAAATATATAGGTGGGATATTCCATAGAACGTGGGTTAACTATCGCCAAATTCGCTTAATGCAACTTCTCACATCGCAGTCTATTGCGGGAAAAAAACACTGTGTTAACGTCCTATTCCCAACACGGCGGTAACATGCGATAGTTTCGCGAGAACGCGGAAAATGACCGCGAGTACCTCACCGGGACGGCGATAAAAATCCAAAGCCGAACGTGAAAAAAGTTGCGATGGGCCCAATCGCGATAAGACAATCAGCGAAAAGCAGCGCCAGGCCTGCAAATCACACACGTCAGGTGGGAAACATCACCATAAAAGCAGAAAAAAAAACCACAAACAAAAACTGAACCACAGCGAAGCACAATGGAGGCAGCCGGAGCAGGTACAGATGACGGCCAGAACCCCACAAGCCCCACGGAGGTCCAGCCTGGGACCCCGGGGACAGGGAAGGGCAAGGACAAGAAGAAGAGGAAGACAAAGTTCAGTCCGCAGGAAAACAGGATCCTGATCACGGAGGTGGTAGAACACCATCAACAACTGTTCGTCACCTCCACTGTGTCATTGGCAACCAAAAATGCAACATGGCAGTCCATCCTGGACAAGGTGAATGCAGTCGGAGTGCTGAGGAGGACAATGGAAGAGCTCAAGAGGCGCTGGAATGATGTCAAGCGCAAAACCAAGCAGAAACTCGCCAACAACCAGAAGGCAGCAATGCAGACTGGAGGTGGGAGTCCAGCGCCACAGGAGGAGCTGGATGACATTGAGGAAATGCTGTCCACAGTCATCAGTGGGGAGACGGTGGCAGGAGTTGGGGGACCGGACACTGCTCAACATGACCAGACACAACAGCAACAGGGTGAGTAACCACCAGGGACTGGGGGGACGGGGGGAGATGGGCACAATGGCACACATGCACAATCAAGAATAGCACACTGCACACCCACAATGACTCTGGGTCATGCCCCTGATCTCCTTGGCATACTGCAGCACACATAGAAACAGCAAGTGGGCCCCGTCCACAATGTGCACAGAGGGGGCGCTCCCCACACATCACTAATTTCACAACAAACCCATGCACATGTGCCGAACCCAGCAAAGCGGCGTGTCAGTGAGCCACACTGACAATACAAGTTACACTGCATGACGAATAGCATGGCTGCAGTCAATATACCATGACATGTTGCATGCCACGACACTGAGGTGGCTGAGTGTGGACCACATCCGTAAAGGAGCAGGTCACACTCTGACACATCCACCTGCACAAACAACCCCTGACCTCAACAACACACCTGCGGACAAACCATGCCCCACAGTCCCAACTCCCATCAAGAGCCCAATTTACCCAAGTATGCAACATCTCAGCACTGTAGAAGCACAGAAGTCAAGGCACACAGCCTGAAAGGGATAAGGCCCAGCCACATCAGAGCTGCAGGGGCGACTCTCCCAAAATGCAGCACACACACATAATATTCAGAGCACATCAACATTGACAACAATGTGGTATGAACTGCAACACGTTCACAACAGAACAGAGGACCCAAGTGGTGCCGCTTGTGTGTAGAAACTGGCCAATCACATTTGGCATAGCAGGGAAACGTGAGATGAACATGTACAAGTACAAACACACATCTGTGATGTTGTCCAAATGTCCACTGTCCCACATCAAATAGGCAGCTCCTCCCAAACAGTCACAATGTACATTGTCATGCAGTCTGTATGTAAATTTGTACAATGCATCAACATACATGTGAACACAATGTTAAACTACATCTACCCTTCACATTGCAGAGGGAGAACCAACACCTCCTGCAGAGCAGACCCAACCTTCCTTCACTGATGACGAAGAGGACCACACCACCATCGACCCCGAAGCCCTCCAACAGCTCATGGACACCCTCAGGACCCCACGCCCAGGAGCAGGGCAGCCCAGCTGCATCGAGGAAACGCCACCCCCTGCGCAGACCACACAGCATGAAGCACCTACCACCAAGGCTGACTCCCAGGACCCCCACGAACAACACATGGCCTTCCAACGCTGTGTGTTGGAGTGCCAGGAGAAGGTGGCTGATCAGGTGCGGGTGGGGTTCGACCGCATGGCAGCCAAACTTGATGCCATACATGGGTGTCTGATTCCCATCAGGGACCACTTTCAGTCCCTAACGGACACCCACAGTCCGCTCCATGCTCTCCAGCGATCCATGGCTGACATCGCTGGAGTCATGATACTGAGACAAGAACAACTGTCCAGTCAGAGTGGCTCCAGCGATGTCTGCCGGGAGTGTGGACAGATGCGGGGGCCCATGGAGACCATGGTGTGGATGGCGGCGGACAGGATGGCTGCCATGGCTGCACACCAGCGGGATGTGGCTGGCACCTTCAATGCCCTGCAGCACATCGTCATGGCATTGCTGCCTCAAGGCCTTGCTCAGATGAGTGCTGCTGCAGCTTCTACATCCACATCTTCGCCCCCTGATGTCTCAGTGCCTCACAGTGCGGCAGGCAATCCACCACCACCCACGTGTGAGGCACATGTGCCATCAGAGGCCGAAGATGCGGGTGAACCAACCTTACTGGTGATCCAGCGGGTTACTAGCAACAAGCATTCATACACAAAATACTCACCTGGGCCCATTCATTCACGCTAACTAATAATCACCGCTGGTGGGAATCAGTTGTACTCTTTATCAAATCCCTGCTACCAATTACCTTTTCTGATTGAAGAGTAATGACTTACCAATGGACCTTTGATAATTGGGGTTGAAATGAGATCATACAATACATAATTTCATTTACCACCTGAAATAACCACTGATTCAGGAATTATTTTAAACGTTTATCTAAATTCTTTAGCAGAGTAAATTACAGATCACATAATACTTAATCGCATATCAAGGAGGAAGCATACTATATAATCACCTATTAATCACCAATGACGGTCCCCCAGAAAGGAGAAGATAGAGACAGCAGTACAACTAAAGATTACGCATTTATAGTTACCTAAAGGTGTGAAAACCAAACCCCTTGGCCAAGGAGTTGGAAAGATGGGTCCCAAGAAGGATGAAGACCAAGACCTCCGGACCAGGTTCAGGACAGAACAGGTGACCTCTCTACCAACGACGTCTGCGTCGTTCCCCTCTCTGACACTTCGTTCCTCCTCGATTCTTCCGTGTCTTCTTCTAATAGAGTCCGCCGCCCCCACCTCAGGACCTCTTGGGACAGCAGTTCAGTCTGTACTCGATCAGCTCTCGTCTATGGCAGCATCTGAGCCTAAGTGCCTCCGGCTCTCTCTGCGCTCCTAAGCTAACTAATTAGCTAATTCTATATCTATTATACCATTCTATGCCCATGTACCTCCCATTAATGTTTCAATATTATGGGCCCACTATTTCTGATTGGACAGGGACAGGGGGTTGATCCTCACACCATGTCAATTTAGTTCAATTTTCTTAAGCCCATTGTTTTAAAATACCGCCCTTCTCAATTAATACATTTGCTTTATTTCCCACCCGTCTCACGACAATTTTTAATACAAAGTGTATACAAATGTATCAATTTGTAGGACATCTCGGATGAACTGTGAAGGTGATCAGCGGGTCATGTCCTTGGACATCTTCCAAGTTGACTTCATCGCTTTCCTTTGTTAGTCTTCAGGGCGCATGCGCAAATCACATGGGTTCTTGAGCTGCCATTTAGTCAACCCAGGCCCACTTTACGAACTAATAGAAAATCAAAGAAGAATCATATTAAAATCAAAAAAATAAATGTTTTCACTGTAAACCCCCTACTTCTACTCTACTCCCATTTAATTATAAATGTCTATCCCGCATTAGTAGCGTTAGAATACCACATTATTAATTGCAGCAATGCGAAAACTTTAGCATGTGAGGACATTAAGCGGCCATTTTAGCATACTCATCTGGCACAGAGGTACCCTCACTCTATACTCTTAGGGGACTGTAATCTCTATTTGGTCAAGGTGGATTACTGTGAGACAAAGGAACTAAATAAAAAGACAACTTCCTTGTCCCTAATTCAAAACATATGCAATCCTACTCACCAAGCTGGTCATATATTGGACCTAGTGTTCTCATATTGGCTGGCAAACCGAATATCCCACAACTCAAGTCTGGTCAGATCACTCTCTGATTACATTTTCCTGGCAAGTCCATACTAAAATACACCATCCATCCTTTACTTCTCCACATATAGGGTCTAATTATGATGTCAGGCGGATGTGCGGAATCGGGATCGACCAATCTCCGGTCAGTGGTCCTGACCACAGCATTTCAATGTGACTGCACGTTGTGCGGTCGCATACTTCCCTTTCTCTATGGGAGCTTGTGCTGCAGCCGTAAACCGGCCCATAGAGAAATGGGAGAATCTGTTCATCCCTGCACCACGTGGCAGGCACCTCAGGGTGCCCCCTTGGCCCCCAACGGAAGGCCGCAGGGTGAAGGGGGCCCTGGTAGGGGCCCCCAATGTCACTTTCCAACAGGCTTTCCATGTCGGAAGGCCTGACATGGAAAGGCTGTCGGAAACCGAACTTGTAATCCCTGCGGCGGATCCATAGGAATCTCTTACGACCGCCTGCATCGTACTGTGGTATTTGAAACTGAAACCCGCAATGAGACTCGGAAAGGCTCCTGTTGGAGGCTTTCCGAGTCTCATCGTAATTAGGCTCATACCGAGAGCACTTCATAAAAATCCTCCCTACAGAATTTATTTGTACCCTGGAAGGTAGTACTCCTGCTATGCTAGGACAGGTGGAGAAGGAAGATGTGTGGTTAGATAATTGGATTAGAGCCTCTATGGAAATACTGGCACTGCCTCTCACTCGTAGATTGAGTAGAATTAAGCCCTCCAGTCCTTGGTTTTCGAACAGCCTCAAACTAGAGAAGAAAAGGTGTAAAGCCTTAGAAAGACAGTGGAGAAAGAACTACAATATGAATGATAAGGAAAGCTACAAGTGGGCAATTAATAATTATCGCACTGAAATTAAAACTTCTAAACAATAGTACTAAAAGGATAAAATTATAAGAGTAGGGGACAAAGCCAGGGACATTTTTACTATTGTTAAAAACTTTATGGGCCCGGCAGCTTGTGCTACGGCCCACCCTCCCTTGGTTGGTGGTTTTAGGACTCCCTTGGTTGACTGGTGTGAAAAGCTGGCTACCTACTTCCAGAATAAGATCCTTACCATTCAAGCAAGTCTGCCCTCTGGCTCTTTGCCTGATTGAAGATGCGACTGGATATCTTATGGATCAGCATGGTTTCAGGAACCAATATTACTCTGTCCCATTTTTATCCAATTTCATTGGAGAGTTTTTTGATAGCCTTAAGCAACCTTAAATCGGGCTCTCCATCTGACCCCTGCTCGCCCAATTTGCTAGCTTTGGGGGCTTTTGTAATTAACCCTGTGACAATTAAGGTACTGAATACATCATTAGCAACAGCTACTGTGCCATGGTCTTCGAAACAAGTTAAAATTCTGCCCTTGTTGAAGAAACCATCTACGGACCCAGGGGTACAGTCAAATTATAGGCCTACTTCCCTGCTACCAGCACTATCCAAAATACTGGAGAAGCATGTAAATCAGCAGCTCTCTGTATATCTGGAATCTAATAACCTGCTCCATCTTAGTCAGTCCGGCTTTAGGCCCCACTTAAGCACTGAGACAGCACTGATGGAAGTAATGGAATAAATCAAAGGCACATTAGATGCTAGGAGAAAGTCTGTACTGATCATGTTAGACCTATCAGCAGCCTTTGATATGGTACCCCACTCAAGACTGCTGGCACTTCTGCAGTCCATCGGCATAGTGGGTCCAGCCATGGACTAGTTTGTCTCCTTTTTGGAAGGCAGAATTCAACAAGCTTGGATACCTTCCTTCTCCTCGAAACTGTAAGAGTTGCAAGCAGGAGTTCCCGAGGGCTCTGCCCTTTGCCCAACATTCTTTAATCTATATCTCTCCCCTCTCGCTCAGATAGAAGAAGCCCAGGGAGCAAATGTAGTATCCTATGCTGATGGTACTCAGCTGTTGTTCTCATGTGGGAAAGGAGAAGTGTTTCCAGAGTGGCTGATTAAAATCTGCCTGACGGCAGTCTTTCATTACCTGGCCATACATCAACTTAAGTCCAACATTGAAAAAACAGAGATTCTTTTTTTTGGCAATGCTTCTCCAGAAACCTGGCAGACTTCAGGGCCAAAAATGCCCCTCCCCCCGCACCCTCCATCCTCCTCAGCACCTCAGGCAGGCATAGTCAAAAACTTAGGGGTGAAACTTGATGATTCCCTGCCTTTTAGGCTACAAATTACTTCAGTAGCGGGCACTTGCTTTAGTGTGCTGAGGGTCCTGAAAAAATTCCTTCACTATTTGTCCTTCAGAGCAAAAACAAAATGGTTATCCAGACCTTGATAATTTCGAGGATGGAATAAGGCAATGCCCTCTACTTTGGACCGCCGGAGTATCTGCTGGAGAAGCTTCAGATGGTCCAAAATGAGGCAGCTCACTTTCTTTTGAATTTTCCAGTTAGAACGCACATGTCCCCTCATCTGCACAACCTTCACTGGCTTCCCATCAGGAAACAAATCCTGTTTAAGGTTTTGGTGCTAGTTAACGGAGCCTTGTATCAGACTGGTGCCGTCTACCTCAGAACTAGGTTTAGTTTCCATGTTCCATCAAGAAACCTGAGGTCAGCTAATAAACTTTTAGCAGAGATGCCCAGTACGCGGCATGATAGAGCGAGAGGTAGGTCTCTCACCCATCTTGAACCAACAGCTTGGAACAAGCTTCCTCTTGAGCTCTGCACCACAAGCAGCGTGACAATATTTACAAAAAGGCTGAAAATCCGGCTTTTGTCCAGGATTAAAACGACCGTATTTACTTTTTTGTCCAGGATTAAAACGACCGTATTTACTTTCACCTTTGACCTGCGCTTGGCGCCTGGACACTCCTCGGATTAGCTGTGCGCATTACAAATCGCTTCATCATCATCATCATAACATAACATAACATAACATCTCATACCATAACATAACATAAAGTAACATATCATATAGCATAACAGAGAGATTCCTAGCAAATCTAAATCCGTATAAGGAGGGACAAAATGGAATCCAAAATTAACCCTTGCAAAAATGTTCAAATCAGTCCCATGCTGAATTAGTCATAACTAGAATGGTGATATGGGAGCATGCTTGTGTCATGGCAGCCTGTCCCACTCTGAAAGCAGCCCCTCAGAGTTTTGTCTACTTTGGCCAAATTCTGCCAACCACAGCGTGGCAGAGTTTTTTCTCCTGTGCGACTCACCAACGGTAGGTTGGCAAGCCCGAGTGAGATTTGGCATCCCCTTGCGCAATTTTCGATCGCTAGGAGGGCACCCAGGAACATTTCCCCAAGACGGACGGCCATGACTGTTCGCTGTCAGAAAGCTGCTACTAAAGTAGAAAATCTACTCGATCTGCAGCAAAATCAACTTTGAAAGCAGCACCCGCTGGCACCCTCCGGCATGGTGCCATTCAGGCAGATGTTTCAGCGCGGAATAAGATACCGGTGCAAAAATCAGTGTAAAGTGCCTAATTCCACCCGTTCACAGAACTCCGCAGAATTTCCTGGAGTTTCAAGTAATTCTGCTGATTTCCACTGAGTGAATTACATGGAGTTCCGCCCACTCCTAGAGAATGCCAGAGTGTCAGAATGTCCAGTCTGGCCCTGCATGTGGCTTCAGGAAATATGTTCCAATTTACTACATTATGGTTGACCTCAGAAAGTTCCCTCTCCCTGGCAACCTTGGTGGTAGTGCATGCCTCATCAAAGGTTGATTTTTGGGCCTTGTCTTTATTGGCAATACCGGCTCGCTGCTTCCGACTTGTGTTGTCTGCATTTCATGTATTAATATCGAGAAGTTCCGAGTTGCATTAAGCACCTCAAACACGAAGAAAAAGCACTTGGCTCTAAGCCAGGGCCACTCTTTATGATACAGCCCCTGTATTTGAAAAGATTCTACTGTAAAAATAGTTCTGGAACAGAAGTCAGGACAGGCTGAAGACGTCACCGGTACCATGGAGATGAGGATCTTATTACGAATGGGTTGCACTGTTCCACTCTGCATTGGTTGAAGACCAGGACAGAGCAGCTTATGATAATAAATGTGCTGTTCCCAGTGGCGCAGCAAATTAGTGTCTGCACAAGGAACAACACATAAGTGAAAGGCAGACCGACTGTTGAAAGCCTCTGGTCTGCTTTTCACAGAAGTGGCAGAATGGACTTCACATCCCCGTGCAGGTGGTGCAGTGTGTGGGGGCACGTATCTCCAGTATGGTGCCTTGGAGTCTCTGTGACCCCCGGTTCACTCTCCCAAGGGGCACCTTCAGGGGGCACACTAACTGTTTGCCGCATCTACGTGGAGCACAGTACAACTGTATACTATAGAAGGGACGCAAAGGATGCCCTCATTTGTGAGGGCCAGGCCCCCCATTCAAAGGAGGGCACTCCCATATTTTAGAAGGGGCTTTGTAAGCGTCTGCTCCCCTTCTGTAATAATGGCGCATAAAATGGTCATACACATCAGTGCTCAATTTTCTTGGCACTTAATTGTCAACACCTGGGCTTGGGGCAGTGCGCCACAAGGTGGCACTGTCTGAGATGACCACAACAATAGTCAAATATTAATTCAGTATACATTAAAAATGACTATTACCTGCTGCCGTAGCTATTCTAATAGCTTTGAGGGCCTGGAATAGTCCGAATTGTCACACTTGTAAGAGTCTGATAGTAGTTGTGTTTTTACCATCATTGGCAGCGCAGACAGGGGCAATGAGTGGTGCAAGCTGCGGTGGCCTCCTAAGGAGAGCCCTGGCACTTTTTTTTTTTTTTTTACAAATTAAGCACTGATACACAACCTTGCTACCTATGGGCACTTCATGCAATGCAGCCTTTAGAAGCTATGATTAAGAAAACTTCTCTGCTTCTCCAGTCCGAACCGAGTATCTTAAGGCTTCCTTTAGGACTACATCACAAACCATCAATGACAAGTCCGTGAGCTACAATACGGTCCCTTCAATCCACGAGCTAATACACATAACACATATGTGCTTGGAGGAACGGTTATCGCACTTGTCTGTTAGTAAGGCAGATAAAACACGAGAGCGAATATTCTTGCACACAGCCTGATTGATGCCTGCACACACACTTTGGTAGACAATACAACAATCAGATCATGAAGGGGCTGTAGCATGTTTGTTTCGAATAATTTGCTCATTTTAAAACCTTAATGCCTATTTAAGATTTGAAGGCACGACCAATTCATCACACTGTTTTTCTGCACTGCCTGTTTCTTCATTTCACCAAGCACAGATGCAGAGAGCAAAGTGAATGTTAATTCAAAGTAGCTATGCAGTGCTGCGCACACCTGCACGCCTCTTGCTGCCGAACGCCTGCACAGGGTATTAATTAAGTAATTAAGACTTTGGCGGTGCCCATTAGACGTTAGCCCTAGTTAAATGCTGACTTCAATGTCATTCTACTCTATTATGGCAAAAGTAATTAAAGCAATCTATTGTATCTGGGATTTAGTGTAAGGTGAATACGTTTGAGACCACATTTTAGTCAATCAGAGACAGCATTTTAATTGGTTCATACATTATCTACATAATGAAATACTTGCTCTCATAGGAATCTCTTCCCTTCGCCTCTGTCCCCTCTTACATTGTCCTAGAATGTGTTGTTTTATTTGGGAGTTAATGAAGATTACCGATAAGTAATTGTGGCGATTGCCTTGTTCTTTCTTCCACAGCCCAGTGCTTACTTAGTAAGTGCAAACCAATGGCATTACCTGGTTGCCGTCACATGGTGCCATGTGGTGAGATGTAGGGAACCAAAAGTAATAGGTAGAGGCCAAGTAGATTCCCTGCAACTTACAACTAGGACATTCCTTACCTTTCCAACTAGGAGGTGTCTACCACTGTTGCTAACGTTCCCTACACAGACAGGAAGTATCAACTTGGGAATCTGCACGTCTGTAGACTAACCCTGGGCGTAGTTCGCGAAGTAGTGCTACGCGAAGCTACGCAAAGTGCAGTTCGCACTACGCGAGCTTCGCGTAGCACTACGCGAACTGCGTACTGCGTGTTCGCAATGATTGCACAGTGCCGGATGCTTGTCCGCACTGTGCAATCATTGAAAACGGCATCTTGCACAGTGCGAGCTGTCTTTTACTGCCTCTCAAGTAGATTTTTACT
Source organism: Calotriton arnoldi (assembly GCA_963921515.1). Classification (NCBI taxonomy): domain Eukaryota; kingdom Metazoa; phylum Chordata; class Amphibia; order Caudata; family Salamandridae; genus Calotriton; species Calotriton arnoldi. Next base: position 1,084,687 of record CAWUFW010006484.1, read on the forward strand.
CGAGCGGCAGCTTTCTCAACGCGGACTGGTAGTTTCTCATCGCGAGCGGTCGCGAGCATACGCGACCACTCGCAATGAGAAACCTGACCTCCCCGCGTTGAGAATCTCGCCGGGAAGTTTATTTTCCACGCTCGTGATCGGCAACTTGATGTTGCTGATCGCGAACGAGGAAAAAGTCTCGCCGGGATGTCATTTTGCTTGCTCGCGGTCGCCAACTTGACGTTGAGGACCGCGAGCAAGCAAAAAAAGACCGCTGCACTACGCTACGCTACGCTACGCGTGTTTGCACTGTGCTACGTGCAATTCGCGTAGTGCGAAGTAGCGCAAACTTCGCAAACTACGCGAGCGTAGTGTAGTTTTCCGCCCAGGCCTACTGTAGACTCACTCCACTATCTACTCAACATAGTCGTAGATGGTTGAATGCCTTGCTTTAATTAGTGATAGATACCAAATAATCGTTTGCACTTGCAAAAGGAGAACATCTAGACAAGTCCTGTGAGCCATGCTCTCTAGAAACCTAGCATCTGTAATATCTCTCTTCTTTACCAGACATCAAATTATCAAAAAACACTACCAGAATCAGTGTTTTAAATGGGCCGGCTACTGTCCTGTACTGCGTATCAGTACTTTTTTTTATTTTGAGAGTACCTGCACTTCTCAAGAGAGACATAATACTTTTAGTTGGAGAGTATCGGTGTTGGACTTGGCCTTTTTGCAGGGTCATCCCTAAACTTTTTACCTTTCTCCTAGCCAATTTTCTGACATGGTGTTGGTGGTTTTAGGACTCTGGGCACTTTAGCACCGCTGTTCAGTGTAAAGTGCGTGTGCTCTCTCTGATAAATGTGGTAAGATTGGTCTACACCTGTTTGGCCTATTTAATTTACCTGTGAGTCCCTTGTAAAGTGGTATCTCCTGTACCCAGGGCTGGTAAATTAAATGCTACTGGTGGGCTTGCAGCGCTGATTGCGCCACCCACCAAAGTAGCCTTTCAAACCTATCTCAGGCCTCTGCCATTGCAGGGCCTGTGCGTGCAGTGCTACTGCCGCTGTGACGTGGCACCTAAACTGTGTGCCATGTCCGTGACCCCCCTTTTACCGCATGTCAGTCACCCCTAAGGTAGGCCCTAGCTAGCCCTATGGGCAGGGTGCATTGTAGGTAAAGGATAGGACATGTATCTTAAGTGTGTGACATGTCCTGGTAGTGACAAACAGCCATTTTGGTTTCACACTACTGTGGGGCTGCCCTCCCATAGGAATGCGTTGGGGATTCCCTGATAAGTGTTTCAGTGGTAATTCCTGATATGAGAGGCGCAGCATGGTCAAGTTTGGTATATTTGGAATAGTGATAATAAATGCTGCGCAATGGTGTGCGCAGATTTATTATAACTATTTTAGAAATGCCCCTTTTAGAAGTTGGCATTTCTGTGTGCTATGTGTCTGCCTGCCTGATGTGAATTGCATGTCTGGCTTGTGAGTGACAGGGGCTGGGAGGTGTGTGTGGCTCCAGGAGGGGCAGGGTGAGTCAGCGCTAGGCTGAATAGGACCTCTGGGCTAAGAGTAGTGGGAGGGGTAATCCAATGACTCTGAATAGGATTGTGCCTGCCCTAGTGAATGCTGGCTCTGCCCCCCTGTGGTGTGTCTGATGACGAGCCCCCACCTAACAATAGGAAAGAGGAGCCTGGTAAACAGAGTGCTCCCAAACCAGTTGCATCTGGTTTCCCCAGCCCTGTGTTTTCAGACAAAGGAAAATGTCCTATAAATGAAGGGGCTGTGACCCCATGAAGGTTGTTCTGTGCTTGGGCTTACTTGGAGGGGACCCTCTGCCAGGAGGAACCGCCGCGGGACCCAGCTGCTGTCTCCTGGGGGTCCTTACGTGCTGGCCTGCCTGGCTGCGCTGTGGTCTCCCCAGCACCAAGGACTCTTTATTTCTGCCTGGCTACATCATGGGCACTGTGCTTGTTTCCTAGTTGCCCTGGTGCCCTGTGAGTGCTGTGTTTACATTGCCAGGAGGTGAGGAACGTCTATCCCCGGCAGCGCTGTGTGACGAGGGAATCCCCGGCGTGTGGGATTCCCCCCCCTGCGCTCCTGAAGCTGAGCGGGTGCCCACCCCACTTGTGTGCCGTTTAGCGGGTGCCCACCCTGCGTCCTATTTATTTAATTGAGCGGGTGCCACCCCGCTTGTGTGCCATTTTAGCGGGTGCCCACCCCGCTTCATACTTTTAATCGGCGAGCGGGAGCCCACCCCGCCTCGCCGTGCAGAGGAAATTACCGCCGCGACCCGCGGCCCGACGCGGAAGTCAGGCGGCCCTGCCTGGTTGTGGGCGGGACCGCAGAACGGAAGTCCGGAGCCTCGCAGGCTCCGCTGAGAAGTCCCGGGGCCCGGGTGAAGTGCGGCGAGGTCCGGTGTGGGGAAGGAAACCAGGCGGGAGCCCACCCCGCACTGGCGAGAAGAAGAAGCGCCTCGCTGGCTCCGCGTTGAAGTCCCGGGAAGGTGGACCGGGCGGAGACAGACGACGCCTCCCCAGCGAGGGAGGAGAGCAGAGTGCCGGTCCTGGATCGTAGGTGGGGCTCCCGAGAGCTGAGAGAGCCCCGCATGCAAGAAGAGGAGCTGGGAGAGAAGCTTGCTAAGCCCGGTGAGTAAGGGCTCCATCAGTGTTGTTGGTGCCTGTCCGAGGCACAGCATACGGGCACACTGTCGGTGCCCGCCATAACGGGGGGCATCCTTGTTGATAGAAGGCCCGGGCCTCTCACGGCACATTTCCGGTGCTTTGGCCAGGTTCGCAGTTGCCCCGCTTGACAGTGGGCAACTGCATCACGGGGGCACTTTCCTTCTCTGAGAGTCCCAGAGAGGGGCTCAAATGGCACGTGTAGTGCCAGTGCCCTTGGCTTCCCAGTTGCGCCGCCGTAGCGGACAACTGCAATGTTGGGGTCAGTTTTATTGTTGAGTCCCAGTGGGGACCCCAAAGGCACGGTAGTGCTAGTGCCTGCTTACCCAGCTGTCCCACAGTGGCGAGCAGCTGCACCAGAGGGCAATTTGGTGTAGGGGAGCCCCAGAGTGGGGCTCCAGAGGGCACAGTGAGTGCCAGTGCCCAACTTCTTGCTTCACAGCTGCCCAGCAATTAGTGGGCAGCTGCTACGTTTAGGCCAGTACATTGCGCACTTATCATAATTGCTGCGTTGGCAGCTGAGCCCTGACTTTGCTGGACGTGGGGCATTTGAGCTCCAGTGGAAGGCCAGGTTGGCCTGGAGTCAGTTTCTAAGGTGGGCCCTACTGTGATGTGATGCATATGTGATTTATGTGATGTATATGCCTCATGTGATACATGCCTAAATGTGATTTATGCTTAGGAGGTAATAGCATACTGTGTTTATGCTGGTGGGGCCTAGTGCGTAATGTGTTTTATGCTTAGGAGGTTTGGGCCTAATGTGTTTTATGCCTGACGTAATAATGCTGAGGTCATTATTGTACCAGTAGTTACTGGTTGTGTTTTGCAGTTACTTACCTGCTCTGATGGTTCTGACCATGGCCCGATTGGCCTGGTCCTGTATATAATCCCCTGTGAATATTGCCCGTGCCAGTTGGCACAGTGTAAATGTGTGATTCTGTTTCTAATGTGTTTATGATAATACAAAGGCTATTTTTTATATAACCTTGTGTGGAGTTTCTTTTGTGGTGTGCCTAGTTTGTTGCTGCTGTGTGTGTGTGTTGCGCAAACGCTTTACACATTGCCTCCGGGATAGGCCTGACTGCTCGTGCCAAGCTACCAAGGGGGTGAGCAGGGGTTATCTTGGGTGTGTAACTCCCTTGCCCTGACTAGAGTGGTGGTTTCTCCTGGCTTTGGCGCAAGCCTTAGCCAACCAGAAATCCCATTTCTAACATTGGTTGTCAGCGGTGAGGATAGGACTTGCGTTTGCGCAGTACCACAGCGACGAGTGGTTGCACTACAAACTCTGCATTTAGATAATCACGTGTTTGGGGATTATTTTTGCTGAGTTTTATTTTTCTCCTGAGAAGTGTCATTTTTAAATTGTGTACTCTTGCTTCAGCTCAGACGCCTAGGTCTCTTGTGTTGCACCTGTGTATTAAGGGCCTTGCCAAAATGGAATCTACCTTTGACATGAAAGACATATTGAACTACAGTCTAGAGGAGCTGAGGGGTACTGTGATGAGAGAGGCTTAGAAGTAAGTGGAGAGGGCACTCGGGGAAACCTGGGGAGTGCCCTGATACGCTGGCTACAGGATTGGTGGAGACAGAGGGAGGACCTAACCACACTCCAAGAGGGTGGTGGGTCTGAGGGTGGCCCTGAAGAGTCTGAAGGAGAGGAAGAAAATGACAGGGCAGGGACGCCAGTAGATAATGAGGACCCCATAGATAGGGAGTCCCTTGCTGGGTCCTTTGTCGGGGGCAGTGCCCCATCCCTGTCCCCAGAGGAGTGGGTGGATAGGAAGGAAGAAAGGGAGCATCAGCTGGCTTTGGACAAGCTCCAGTCGAAGTATGCCACAGAGATAGCGCGGCTGGGTTGGGAGGAGAAAAAGGCCTTGTTGGCTCAGGAGCTGAGGCTCATGGAGTTGGCCCATGAGTTAAGTCTCAAGGCATTGGGCCTTGAGGAGCAAAAGCTAGAGACTGAAATGGTCTTAGCTCAGGAGAGGATGGCGGAGGCAGAGAGGGCCTTCACCAAGGAGAAACTAGCTCTGGAGGGTAGATCGTCCCATGAGAGTAGTTTTAGTTGTCTGGATTCACCAGTGAGGGTGGGGTCCAGTGGTGGCAGCAATATGGAGCCCAGTGCAGGAAGTCCCACTCCCAGATCCCAGGGCGTGGTACCTAGTTCCCAGGAAGAGGGTGTCACACCTGAAGGGTATAGGTTGAGGTTCAGGGGCAGTAAGAAACTGTCTCACCAGTCTTGGGGGGAGTTTGTGGATGAATGTTGTGATGCACTGGAAGGATGGGTGATGAGTAGCACGGCAAATGATTTTCAAGGGCTGTTCAATCTGGTTGTCAGAGAGCACATGTTCAGTAATTGTTTTCCGGGGTTAAGCCAACACCTGTTGGAGTGTGAGTTCTCTGATCCCAGGGAGCTTGCACGGGAGGCAGACCTCAGGCTGTGTGCCGGAGGGTCTGAAGAGGCATTGGGGAGTGATCCCAAAAGAAGTGGCTCAGGTATCTTCTAGACCTGTGTGGAGGAAGAGGTTCAGAGTAGCCCAGCTAGGTCCCAGTGTAGTGGGAGGGGTGTAGGGGCTCACGTCCTGGCTCAGTGGAGAAGAAGTGAGTGTGGGACTGTGTGTCCCAAGGTGCCCGAAACCCAGTCTCAGGGCCTGGAGGGTTCTCTAAGGGAACACCAGGTTGGGGGCCTAGGCTGTACTGTTAGGCCATTTGAGGGAGATCTCCTAGTGTCAGGAGAATCTGGAGCGTCTGTAAATGGAGCTCCAATGGTTCTGGTGTCTGGCGGTGCCGCTCCAGTTGGGAGGGTGCAGAAGTCCAGAGTGAGGGGTGAGAGGGGGATGTGTTCCCCAGTGGAAGAACCAGTGGGTCAGGGACCAGCCAGAAGGGCTGGGTCTCCTAGTAGTGACCATGGTGACACCACTTCTGTCCTGGGGGATCTTCGCGCACTGTCAGATGGACAGGGGTCGGGAGATCTGTGCCAGGCAGACTGTCACACGACACATGAGTCATGTGTTACCCTCAGGGGGATACTGTGTGAGTCCCCAGAAGTCCTGGCGTGTCAGGCAAGTGTTCAACCGCAGGGGTTGGTCCCTGGGTTGGAAGGCCAGGTTCAGGTTTTGCCTGACCTGGAGGGAAGGGCATCGGTAGGTGGTGTCCTGACCGGGGGGATACTGTGTGAGTCCCCAGAAGTCCTGGCATGCCAGGCAAGTGTTCAACCGCAGGGGTTGGTCCCTGGGTTGGGAGGACAGGTTCAGGATCTGCCTGACCTGGAGGGAGGGACATCTGTAACCAGTGTCCTGACCGGTTTGGCTTCCAGGGGTACCGCTCCAGTTGGGAGGGTGCAGAACTCTGGAAGGGGGTGCAGAGGGAGGGAGTCCTCGCCTCTGACCCCGGTGCAACCTGAGGGTTTAGACCCTAGGTTGGGAGACCAGTTGCTGGAGAGAGGTCCTGAACTGGTGGGAGAGTTGTGTTCTGAGGGTGACTCTCAAAGGAGGAGAGTGCGGAACCCTAGAAGGAGAGGTAGGGGGAGGAGAGCCCCGCCCATGACTTCTGGTCAGCCTGAGGGTGCAGACCCTAGGCTGGAGGATCAGTGGCAGTTTAGAACCGCCCTGATGAGGGGTAGAGTGGAGGATGGTCACTATGTGCCAGGGGTTACTGCCCCCCACTCTGTGAGGTGGCAAGGACCAGATACATCTGGATGGACTAGGGCCTGGTCCTGGCCGAGGACAACTAGGGAGTACCATTGGGGTAGCTTAGTTGGTCCTGGGAGCTTTGACAGAGGGAACCACATGGGTTCAGAATGGCGTAGAACTGGAGGGTGTCCCTGCAGTTGCGGGCCCGCGTCCGTGTTCTATCGCCCAAGGCAGGGAAGCCCATCAAGGTGGTGATTGGTCTACCCTGCGTTTTGGCTGGAAAGGGGTTGTGTTGGACTTGGCCTTTTTGCAGGGTCATCCCTAAACTTTCTGCCTTTCTCCTAGCCATTTTTCTGACATGGTGTTGATGGTTTTAGGACTCTGGGCACTTTAGCACTGCTGTTCAGTGTAAAGTGCGTGTGCTCTCTGTGATAAATGTGGTAAGATTGGTCTACACCTGTTTGGCCTATTTAATTTACCTGTGAGTCCCTTGTAAAGTGGTATCTCCTGTACCCAGGGCTGGTAAATTAAATGCTACTGGTGGTCTTGCAGCGCTGATTGCGCCACCCACCAAAGTAGCCTTTCAAACCTATCTCAGGCCTCTGCCATTGCAGGGCCTGTGCGCGCAGTGCTACTGCCGCTGTGACGTGGCACCTAAACTGTGTGCCATGTCCGTGACCCCCCTTTTACCGCATGTCAGTCACCCCTAAGGTAGGCCCTAGCTAGCCCTATGGGCAGGGTGCATTGTAGGTAAAGGATAGGACATGTACCTTAAGTGTGTGACATGTCCTGGTAGTGACAAACAGCCATTTTGGTTTCTCACTACTGTGGGGCTGCCCTCCCATAGGAATGCGTTGGGGATTCCCTGATAAGTGTTTCAGTGGTAATTCCTGAAATGACAGGCGCAGCGTGGTCAAGTTTGGTATATTTGGAATAGTGATAATAAATGCTGCGCAATGGTGTGCGCAGATTTATTATAACTATTTTAGAAATGCCCCTTTTAGAAGTTGGCATTTCTGTGTGCTATGTGTCTGCCTGCCTGATGTGAATTACATGTCTGGCTTGTGAGTGACAGGGGCTGGGAGGTGTGTGTGGCTCCAGGAGGGGCAGGGTGAGTCAGCGCTAGGCTGAATAGGACCTCTGGGCTAAGAGTAGTGGGAGGGGTAATCCCCTGACTCTGAATAGGATTGTGCCTGCCCTAGTGAATGCTGGCTCCGCCCCCCTGTGGTGTGTCTGATGACGAGCCCCCACCTAACAATAGGAAAGAGGAGCCTGGTAAACAGAGTGCTCCCAAACCAGTTGCATCTGGTTTCCCCAGCCCTGTGCTTTCAGACAAAGGAAAATGTCCTATAAATGAAGGGGCTGTGACCCCATGAAGGTTGTTCTGTGCTTGGGCTTACTTGGAGGGGACCCTCTGCCAGGAGGAACCGTCGCGGGACCCAGCTGCTGTCTCCTGGGGGTCCCTTCGTGCTGGCCTGCCTGGCTGCGCTGTGGTCTCCCCAGCACCAAGGACTCTTTATTTCTGCCTGACTACATCATGGGCACTGTGCTTGTTTCCTAGTTGCCCTGGTGCCCTGTGAGTGCTGTGTTTACATTGCCAGGAGGTGAGGAACGTCTATCCCCGGCAGCGCTGTGTGACGAGGGAATCCCCGGTGTGTGGGATTCCCCCCCCTGCGCTCCTGAAGCTGAGCGGGTGCCCACCCCACTTGTGTGCCGTTTAGCGGGTGCCCACCCCGCGTCCTTTTTATTTAATTGAGCGGGTGCCCACCCCGCTTGTGTGCCATTTTAGCGGGTGCCCTCCCCGCTTCATACTTTTAATCGGCGAGCGGTTGCCCACCCCGCCTCGCCGAGAAGAGGAAATCACCGCCGTGACCCGCGGCCCAACGCCGAAGTCAGGCGGCCCTGCCTGGTTGTGGGCGGGGCCGCAGAACGGAAGTCCGGAGCCTCGCAGGCTCCGCTGAGAAGTCCCAGGAGGGGGCCCGGGTGAAGTGCGGCGAGGTCCGGTGCGGCGAAGGAAACCAGGCGGGAGCCCACCCCGCACTGGCGAGAAGAAGAAGCGCCTCGGTGGCTCCGCGTTGAAGTCCCGGGAAGGTGGACCGGGCGGAGACAGACGACGCCTCCCCAGCGAGGGAGGAGAGCAGAGTGCCGGTCCTGGATCATAGGTGGGGCTCCCGAGAGCTGAGAGAGCCCCGCATGCAAGAAGAGGAGCCTGGAGAGAAGCTTGCTAAGCCCGGTGAGTAAGGCCTCCATCAGTGTTGTTGGTGCCTGTCCGAGGCACAGCATCGGGGCACACTGTCAGGGCCCGCCATAACGGGGGGCATTCTTGTTGTTAGAAGGTCCGGGCCTCTCGCAGCACATTTCCGGTGCTTTGGCCAGGTTCGCAGTTGCCCCGCTTGACAGTGGGCAACTGCATCACAGGGGCACTTTCCTTCTCTGAGAGTCCCAGAGAGGGGCTCAAACAGCACGTGTAGTGCCAGTGCCCTTGGTTACCCAGTTGCGCCGCCGTAGCGGACAACTGCCACGTTGGAGTCAGTTTTATTGTTGAGTCCCAGTGGGGACCCCAAAGGCACGGTAGTGCTAGTGCCTGCTTTCCCAGCTGTCCCGCAGTGGCGGGCTGCACCAGAGGGCAATTTGGTGTAGGGGAGCCCCAGAGTGGGGCTCCAGAGGGCACAGTGAGTGCCAGTGCCCAACTTCTTGCTTCACAATTAGTGGGCAGCTGCTACGTTTAGGCCAGTACATTGCGAACTTATCATAATTGCTGCGTTGGCAGCTGAGCCCTGACTTTGCTGGACGTGGGGCATTTGAGCCCCAGTTGAAGGCCAGGTTGGCCTGGAGTCAGTTTCTAAGGTGTGCCCTACTGTGATGTGATGCATAATGTGATTTATGTGATGTATATGCCTCATGTGATACATGCCTAAATGTGATTTATGCTTAGGAGGTAATAGCATACTGTGTTTATGCTGGTGGGGCCTAGTGCATAATGTGTTTTATGCTTAGGAGGTTTGGGCCTAATGTGTTTTATGCCTGACGTAATAATGCTGAGGTCATTATTGTACCAGTAGTTACTGGTTGTGTTTTGCAGTTACTTACCTGCTCTGATGGTTCTGACCATGGTCCGATTGGCCTGGTCCTGTATATAATCCCCTGTGAATATTGCCCGTGCCAGTTGGCACAGTGTAAATGTGTGATTCTGTTTCTAATGTGTTTATGATAATACAAAGGCTATTTTTTATATAACCTTGTGTGGAGTTTCTTTTGTGGTGTGCCTAGTTTGTTGCTGCTGTGTGTGTGTGTTGCGCAAATGCTTTACACATTGCCTCCGAGATAGGCCTGACTGCTCGTGCCAAGCTACCAAGGGGGTGAGCAGGGGTTATCTTGGGTATGTAACTCCCTTGCCCTGACTAGAGTGGTGGTTTCTGCCTGGCTTTGGCGCAAGCCTTAGCCAACCAGAAATCCCATTTCTAACAATCGGCACTTCTCAGAATCAAGCAGGTCCTATGGTACAGGGTACCTGCAATTCTATTTTTCCATTTTGAGCACTGACCAGAATCACCTCTTGGTCATGTGAGAAGACGTCACAACTGTAGGATGTGAAAAACCAGCAGATAACCCCTACATTTCCAGAAAAATCCTGGTATTTAACTCTTGCTGAATTGAGAGATCACAAGAGATCAAGAATATAATTTTCACCATCACTTTATTGTAAACCACCATTTGCCAGAGCAGCTATAAGGGAGCCAGTCATAACGCTTTGAGTCCTATCGTAAATCATGGGAAAGTAAATAAGACCTGGAAGAGGGAACATCAACAAAAGTTGCAGAGCGTCATGGATAGATTGTCTGCCTAGTTCAAAATCTCTCTCATCCCCATGACTCCTAAAATGTCTATATACCAACCTGTTGAACCTGTGAATTTTAGCACAAAAGGACTGAGATCACAATGATTTGTGGCATCTCACAACTCCCTGGATTAAGACTCTGTTACAGGTCCCTTGTTTATGGACAGTGACCTACTGAAGAAAGGCAAGATAGAGTACGTTTAGCCCATTCATTTAGAGTGCACGCCTCTAGAAAATCCTTGCTATGAGGTAAGATCCTCCATTGCCAGCAGTGCATCCTCCTCTTGACTTTGAGCAACACGTGTTTAATCAGAGAACATGAAGGGGAACAGAAATCCGGGACCTCTGGTTCTTTGAAGGAAAAGGTTTCGAACCTAATGCATTTAAAAGCAGAATCTGTGGGGCATATTCTCAAGAACGTGTGATAACCATCGCAAAAGTTACTTAACGCAACCTCCAACATCGCAGTACATCGCGGAACATTTACGCCGTGTTAACCAAGTATTCACAACACGGCAGTACCATGCGATAGTCACCAGATAACGCGTCAAATGGCCGCGCTAAAATCAACGCCACGCCACAAAAATGCAAAACACGAACGCATAAAAAGCTGCGATGAGGCCAATCGCGATACAAAAAGCAGCGAAAACCAGCGGCAGGCCTGCAAATCCCACGCGTCTGGCGGGAAAATGCACTATAAAAGCAACAAAAACAACACACCAGAAACAATACAAAGTGCGTAGCAACATGGATGCACCCTGACCTAGCGCAGAGGCCAACGCGAACCCCACAAGCCCCACAGACCACCAGCAAGGACCAACGGGGTCGGGGAAGGCCAAGGAGAAGAGGGAGAGGAAGACGGGGTGCAGTCCGTAGGAAAACAAGACCAGCGTCACGGATGTGACAGAACACTACCAGCAACTGACCCACAATCAGACTACCTTGAATGCAGCCCGAGTGTCGAGGAGGCCAATGGAGGAGGCCAAGAGGTGCTGGCATGACGTGAAAACCTAAACTAGGCCCAAAGCCGCTGCCAACAGGAAGGCAGCAACGGCGACAGGAGGTGGGAGTCCTGCGCCACAGGAGGAGCTGGAGGAAATGGAGGCCAGTCATCAGTGTGGAGGCGGTGCAAGGAGGTGGGAGTACGGACACAGCTCGAGAGGACCTGACACAACAACAACAGGGTGAGTAACAAACAGGGACTGGGGGGACGGGGGGAGATGGGCACAATGGCACACATGCACAAGGATGTGTAGCACACTGCACACCCACAATCACCCAGGGTCATGTCCCCCATCCCCGTGGCACACTGCAGCACACACGGCAATCACAGCACATCCCATGACAATGTGGCACAAAGTGCAACACCAACACTGCAGAACAGGGGACACAACTCGGTCCGCCCATGCGCAGAAACAGGCCAATCACATTTGACAGAGCAGGGAACTGTGAGATGCATATGTACGGGTACAACCTCACAACAGTCATGTAGTCCAAATGTCCACTGTCCCCCCTCAAATTGCCAGCACCGCCCAAACAGTCACAATGTACATTGTCACACAGTCTGCATGTCTACAAGAACAATGCGCCAACATAAATGTCAACACAATGTCAACATGCATCTCCCCTTCACATTGCAGAGGGACAAACAACACCTCCAGCAGGTCAGACCAGACAACCCATCAGTGATGCCTGAGACGACCACCACACCTTCGACACCGATGCCCTACAACAGCCCATGGACATCCCACGCAACCCACCACCAGGACCAGGGCAGACAAGCTACTCAGAGGAGAACACAGCCCCTGCAACAGACCACACAGCATGAAGCATCCGCAAGCATGGCTGGCTCACAACACTTCACCAACCCACACATGGCACCTCAATGCCAGGTGTCAGGACGCCAAAAGGAGGTGGCCGAACAGGTGCGGGTGTGGTCCGAAGCCATGGAAGGCGAACTAGATCACATACGTGGGTGTCAATTGCCCTTCAGGGACCACCTACACCCCACAAAGGAGACCCACACTGCCATAGAGACACATGCAGATGCACATTCCCAGTACAGAACCTCGCCCAGGGGCACGCACATATCAGTCACACACCCACGTTGGCTCTGCGTACGACGGCCCAGTCCCCTCCCCTTACGAATTGAGTGGGTGACGACAAAGCCACATGTCCAAGCTCCAACCCGCTGCCTGCGGTGACATGTCTGCGTCCGCTGTACACAGCACACTGTAATGTCGTACGGCCCAGGGCCCTCATGCATACAACAAGACCACAGGGACACACGCAGATATTATGTTGAACTGGCTACGGGCACGTGCGCCCGGCCCCTTTATTGGCAGGGCCACATGTACAGTGATGCCTGTGCTGGATGTGTGTGGGGTGAGCATAAGCCAGCCCGCACGGAGTGCTTGGTGCTGGCAACAACTTGAACAGTGGACACCAGTGCAATGGAAACAGGAAACACCAGCATCACAGAGTCAACTGCTGAGCAACATGGAGGGAGCCGGAGCAAGTACAGAGGTCATCCAACATACAAACAGAAGTGTCCGTGAGTTGCAGTGCACTGAGGTTGGGGCACTAGAGCTGAGCGCGCTCATGTGATGAAAATGACTAGGATTGTGTCCATTGGGGATATTCCTGATGCAGCTGCAGTGGGGTGTGTTAGACCTGCATCAACTTCCTCATCAACGTCCCAGGTCTCCCACACTGCCGGAGGTGACATTGCTGAGCAACATCTCCACAGCACAAAACTCAATCAGTAACGGTCCATGGATTGCGGTGCACTGAGTCAGTGGCACCTGGAGTGCTGAGCAGGGGATCAGGCAGATGATGGCATCCACGACAGGTCCAAGCAACTCCGTTAGTCTGCCAGAACCACTGTTTCGACTCTGACAGATGGTCATTGGAGTTGGCCCTGGCGATGGTGGTGTGTGCCTCCTGTGGTGATGCGACGTCCGGGCCGGTCAGGACTCGATATGATGTGTGAGCCCTGGTGGTCCGCAGTTGAGGCCGGAGGCAGCGGACAGCGCAGGGCCACATGCACATGGCGTTGATGACCCCAAGACCACCGTCACAGAGGTCATCCAATATTCATTCAAACAGGGTCCCTGACTTGAGCTGCACAGAGTTGGTGGCCCCGGATGCACAGCGGCAGGCACAGGCACACCGCCATGGGACGGTGACTTGCGGTTCACTGAGGTAGGGCCACGCAGACAGAGTGGGTCCCCATCGATGTCGAAGGTGAATGTGGCGGAGGGTTGCGGGGGACAGTGGAAGGTGTCCTCCAGGGCATGATGCAGAGGGCAGAAGCTATCCAGAAGCAGCAAATGGAGGAGTGGAAAGCGACTGCCTCATTGCCACCACTAATTCGGCATCAGCTGCATGAGGATGAAAACTACCCCCTAGTCCATGGACTCAGACGCCACCAATGTATGACCAGAGAGTGTCCATGAATGTCGGGGAACAGACTTAGTGGCACAGGGGCTGAGAGGGGATGCAGTCTGCGATGATGCCGGTACACTGATATGTACTCCGGCATTGCCGAATCAAGACTCTGTGACCTACTGGACTGCAGTGTAGGCCGGAGGCAGCGGTCAGCAGTGGGCCACAGCCACGTGTCGTAGGCTCGCGATGCACAGAGTTAGTGACATCAGGGCAGTTGTCGGTAGTGTTCGATCACCTCCATAACGATGATCCTTTTTTCCTCCCAAATGCAACACATCATCCTCTGATGCCTCTCCTTGCGTGCAATGATTCGTACTCTGCCTTTGAATAATCGATGTTCAGTTCCAATTCTGTGACCTATTCGAGCGCAGCCTAGGCCGAGAGCAGTAGTCCGCGTGGGCCCACAGAATCTTGCGGCTGTGATGTAACACTAAGACCTGTTGGCACCACATCGAAGGGTGTATAGTGACATAGACTCAGCCTTGATTTATGTGCTCTGCCATGGTGTAATCAAGACTCAGTTCCAAATGTGTGACCTACTTGTCCGCAGTGCATGCCGGTGGAGTACGACAACGTGAATGGAGTACTGCGGGCCTGTGTTGCGGAGGCCGTGATGGTCTGAGGAGGCTGCCAAGGTCGCAGGCCTTGGGCTTGGAGATTGCACCGGCACGTGGTGGGCCCTCTTCAACACACGCCGGTGTCGGAAGGTGGACATTGAAGCCTGGGTGCGCAGGGGCGGGCAGGACTGGTTCGGGGACCAGCGTCCCGGGGTGCAGCAGGCACACAGGATCGCTGGCAACACCGTTCACGGCGTCGGCCTCATGGCGGGGTGTGAGGTGCCGCCCTGGCAGAGACGTTGGGCGTTCCGGAAGAGGACCACGCCCAGAGTTACGTGCCTTTTATTCGCACCCCTACGCTGGCGTGGCGTACGCCGGGCTAGCCCACTTTGCTCACGCTTACGGGGGGACGTCACAAGCTACATTTCCGCGATCTTCTCCACTGGCTGGGGTGACATGGTTGCGTCCACTGTCCACTACACTCCAAACACCATTGGTGTGTGTCGGCATGGATATGTGTGTGGTCTGCATACTGCAGTCTGGCCAGCACATCCACGCCACACTTGGCATTGTGTACATTCTCATTCATCGGTCCCTTGCCTCCTTCGCACATGCCTGGTCCCCACCTCTTCGACATTCTGCTATTGTGTGTCCAAGGTGCCATGCCGTTGATGGCTCATGTACATGGCTGGCCCAGGTTCCCACAGTGAGTTGTGCTGTCGTGTCTGGTGGGTGTGCATGTTGTATGTGAGCTTGTGACGTGTGCATTTCCTGTGTTGTGTGTTGCATGATTGTGGAGTGGGGGTGTGTGCATTTTGTATTGGCCAACGAGCAGTGCATTTCCGTGGGTGCCATCCTGGTGGCGCAGGTTGATGATGGACTGTCAGGAGGTGCAGGTATCATGCACACTGCCTGGGTGGTTGGTGGCGGCGTTGGCAGGGATTCCACGGTGGTCCATTATTGCCTGCACATTGGTGGGATACGTGCGCTTTCTGTTGCGCTTATTGTGTGCAGTGTCGCCAGGGGCCACTAGTGGGACATGTGTACAGTCAATTGCCCCCTGACACGTGCGGAAAGCCAGCTGTGGCGTACACGCCTTGCTTGGTCTCCGGCTGTTCCTGCGCAGTGTGTGTGAAGTATAGATAGTGGGGTACCAAGCTGATGGTGTCACCCATGACCGTTGTGGGGGACTTGGATTGGCCTGGCTGTGTGACTCCTCCGTCTCAGGCGGATGTTGGTTGGAGGGTACCAGGGGCCAACACGTGCAGCACGGCCAGCAGCTTTATCTGCGGTGGATGTTGGTTGTCCGCTGTGTTGGTTCCATCAGCCTGTGGGCAATGGTGGTCAGGAGGCGGGTGAGGGTTGTCCCTTTGGGCATATAGTGGGCAATGACATTCTCTGGTGTTGGGTCTATGAGGTTGGTGCATTTTGGGAGGGTCGCTGTCTTTGTCTGCGCTGCCTCAGTGTTGGTCCGGGGGGGGCGGTGGGTGTCCGGGGGGGTGGGGGTGGTCCTGGGGGTGGTGGCAGTGGGTGTTGGTGCCCTCTTGGGTGTCCTGCCCGCATGTTCAGTGGCTCCATGGCATCTGTTGGTCTTCAGGTGTGGCTGTGGGCTGGGCTCCCTTTTGTTGTGCAGGCTGCCGTCTGACTTTACACCAGGTCAGAGCAGGTGTTGATTTCCTGCTGCTAACGCGCATTATCGCATGTTTCGTGGTCTTTTCGCAGATCTGGCTGGTGGTTGAGAATGTTGCGGCGTGGTGTTTTCGCGGCTTTTTGCAGGGGAACGCCTACTCTGCATCTCATTAGCGATAGTTGCCGGGGTCATCTGTGGCGATGTTTTTTGCGGCTGCTATCGTGGGTTAACTGGAGTTGTGGGCTGTTGACACCAGCATGTGAATGGGGCGATGCAATTATCGCAACTATGGCTGCGATAAAGTGCCGTTAACTCGGCGATAGCTCCTTGAGAGTATGCCCCTGTGAGTAGCTCTTGCAGGCAGCCATCTTGAAAGCCATCTTGAAAGGCTAACATGTCAAGCCAAGAATACAGAAACAGGTTGCATGCTTCAACAATACGTCGCTCTTCAGGTAGAAGAGAAGACCCGTCTGAGTCTGCCTGCCACACATTTCTTAAACCGATAGATCAGCATTAACTTCAGAGAGAATTTGGTGGTTTTCGTGCACTTTCAAATCTGAGCTCCACCTAGGACTGGGACCTTGTTTCTCTTTTTCAGTTACTAAAATGCACTTCACAGCGTTGTCTTTAAACAGGATCACTGTGAATCCGAGCAAATGGAAATAATACATCTAAAGATGTATATCACTGGAGCCATTAGCAGTAGGCCTGTGCGAAAGTTACGTGGTTTCTGCAATGTACGGAGCACTGCACAGTATTAATTGAAATGGTGGGGGGAAATTAGCACCTATTTTTTGTACAAGATTCATCTTTGCGTCCATTTTTGAGCAACGACTCTTTCTGCGCTAAAAAAAATTCCATAATGATCGTTCGACTCAACGAACACCTGCCCCTGTTCGGTTTGTTTGTGTTGTGCCAGTGCTTCCGTTGTAGGATTTTTACTTAAACGAAGTCTTGAGCATTTAGCATCGCCAGCTTAATGTGAAATATCAGACGTTATGCGAAATTGTGCCAACATAAACAACATTTTTATTATATTTATAATTAGCAACCATTTGCTTCAAGTTAGATGAATGACATTTTACAGGCCCTAAATTACCTTATAAAAATAGAGACCCAGAGCAATCGACCCCAGACCCTGGTGAGAAAATAGCAGCACCGTCTTGCTCACAGAAGTTAGAAACCATCAATAATAACCTTCTCCTTTTGTAAAGACTAACACTTTTCATCCTCAAAATTTCTTGACATACGCCTTGGGCCAGGATACTAAAAATGGTCACATCTGGACTTGCAGCCAAATCCAAGCAAACACAAAGGATAACCGGAGGAAAGAAACTAGGTGTGTAATCAATATCTAAGCCAAGGCTTTGGTAAGTAGATGGGTTCCAAAACCCTATGGGCATTAACTCCTATAACAGCCATGCATGATATTTCTCCAGGTTCAACCAGAGCTTGTGTCCTTCGAGCATTTTTCTCACTATCCAAGTACTGATCACTGCCTATCATCTGGACTTAAACATGGACCAGATCATTGTCTAGATACAGGAACTCCAGGTTTCTCCTCCAATGTAGATATCCTACCATAGGACTAAAGCTTTGTAGAGAACCCTGGACTTTGACAGCAGATAAAAAAGAACATGGCATTAAAGTGTTCCTTATGGATGCAAACATTAGGGACACCTGGTGCTCTGGATGAATTGAAATGTGGAAGCCTTCTAGAACTCAGTAGATGTCTTAATCAGTCCTATCATGCTGTGAGGCATGATCTTGAAGTAAACATGTTGAGGGCCTGCAGGCCCATTACCACACAGAATCTTCCTGAGTTTTTCTCATCCAAATGATGGTGAAAAACACTAGGCCTTGACAGCATGCAGTAGACAAACACTGTCTCTCTCAGCCACATTGTTGACGTTTAACCTTTGTCAGGGAATCGTTATAATAACCAGCCATTGAGGAGGATGGATGCACTCAGTCTGGTACTCCATTGACACCACTTCCATAAACTAGAAGCCAGTGACATGTCTACTTATCTCTTTCAGTCGATGAAATCTGGTCAAGCATTGACATCTCCAGTTATTCCAAAAAACACTTTGTTTTGCTCAATAAGGGCCTAGATGCCCTACAGGCAGAACTTGAATGCTTCTGCTTATCACTGCATCAAACACATATCTACTTGTCACTGCATTAGAGGTGCATCCACTTTCCAATTAGTCTGACTAGTATGAGAACCATTTTCTGCTGCCATGACAAATTGTCTCCCTAACTATGTAGACATGAATCCAACTTCAGATTGTCTGGTAGTGAATTCTCAAAACATATGTATTGCACATAAAGTGTGTCACAATGGTTCTTACAGTGTCCTTCCAATTCAAGAAGAGATTATTCTGTCACTTCCAAGGATAGAGGAAGCTTTGTTCCTGAAGAAAGCTTACATAGTCCATTACTGGAGGCAGAAAAATGACCGACATCTAAAAAAAAGCTTTTGCAACTCATACAAAGCAAATGTTCTTCCTTCACTTCTCATAGCACGTTTTCATTTACCTCCAGTGCCAGTGACCCAGAGGATGATGAGGAATTTGCACATAACTATTGATCTATTAATTATCTGATCATTATTTGCCTTGTTGATTCATGCTGAGTTATCAAGGCTGGTTCAACTGCCACATCTATTCCAACATCTGTCTTTTATCCTGATGATGCTACATTTTATAGGCATATAATAGCTTCTATGCATGAACGCTAGCAATGCAGTAGAGGCAGAGAAGGGAAGGTGTCCTTGGAATGCTGCTAATCAGCATGACACCAGTTAGGTCTCAATATTTAAACTTGAGCTCAACCCTGGTAGCTGTAGCACAGAGAAGATATGCTTAACTTCGAAGAAATGTGTAAAGCATTTATCAGTACCAAAACAGTTAGAAACTAGAAACACAAAACAAAAAAAATCCCACACAAATGTATAAAATAGAGTGAAATATAATGAACAAAAGACAACAAAATGATGAAAATCAGATGTAGGGAACCAAAGGTATGATTTTTGAATTTGTAAGTCAAAATACCACCTAAAAACCTGAAGGGCTAATTGTGGTGATCTGGTCGTGCTAGACCAGGTTCAAGTCAAATGTTAAGGCCAACTGTAAGCTACTGCCAGATGGGTACAGGGACCTGGCTCTTCCCAATGGAAAATGTACCTTCTGACTTAAAAGTTTTTCTGGAGAAAAGTTCTCATTGACGGGGAGTCGGCGGGTCGGGCGCAGGCTGGATCTGAAGGAGGGCTCGATGATGGTGGCCAGGTGAAGAGCGGATCTTCGGTGTGAGCCTCGACTACAGCAGGAAACGTGATATGGTTGCCACGCTCATAGAGAAGGTCTGAAAAGGCAAAGTCCGGAATCTATACCCAGGAAGATCTCGCCGGCAGTCGGATGCTGTTTGACGTTGGCCTCAGGAAGTCCCTCTACATTCAAACTTAGAAACTTTATTGAAGGTCGAAATTCTTTCAGATGAGTAAAACTGGCTAGTTGAATCCCACCAGTGATTCTACATTGGTGGCTGCCACTTTGGTGTTGGTTCTGGCCTCCGATGGTTCTCTGGAAGAAAACTTCATAAAAAAGTTTCTATATGTCTAGTTTTGCAGGACATGGCATCAGAGAGCTATATGCTGACACCACCCAAGTATTCAGGACCTTATGGGCATCATTTGGGGATTTTGAATCACTCTCCCAGAAGCCACCAGTGGGGTCCAGGGAAAATCCAGGTAGAACTGGTCAGCTGGGCTCTTGGAAAAAATAGGCTCCTTCCAGCTTGTATTGTATTGTATTGTATCGTAGATTTATATAGCGCAAAAACTGTCACCCTATGGGTATCCTGGCGCTGCGACTTACCAAGTTGACACTGGGCAGAATAGATAGCCTGTACGCTAATTCAAATTCATATTACTCCTCCCTAGGGAAAAGCCAAGTCTTTAAGCTCTTTCTAAATAAGAGCAGCGAGTCAATTTGTCTAATATGCAGGGGGAGTTCATTCCAGAGTCGTGAGGCAGCTATGCCAAATGCTCTACCACCCATCCTGGTCTTCTTAAATCTAGTGGTGGTTACCAGACTTGCACTGGAAGAACGAAGTTCTCTCCCAGGATTGTACCAGGTGAGTTTCTCCTGTATAGAAATTGGACCCAGACCATGCACTGCCCTGAACACGATACAGAGAGATTTAAATTGAATTCTCTCCCTGATGGGTAGCCAATGGAGGTCCTTTAGTGCTGCCGTCGTTGAAGACCTACGCTGCCTATTTAATGCCAGTTTGGCTGCTATGGACTGAATCCTCTGCAACTTCAATAGCACTGAGTGCGGTGCTCCCAAATACAGAGAGTTGCAGTAGTCCAGTCTACTTAAAATTATACTCCTCACTACTAAGGGTCTTGTAGCACTAGGCAGTAGTGGGAGAATCTGGCGTAATCCTCTTAACAATGAGAGACAAGTACTGACTGTTTTATTAGCTTGCGAGTCCATCTGGAGGTTGTCATCCATGAGAACCCCCAGATTGCGTACTGTTCTTATTTGGACCAGTGGTTTGTCCGAGGGGGTAAGTCTGAATTCAGATGGCAGAGGCCGCATCATTTTAGCAGAGGAACAGTATACAACCTCCGTCTTTCCTTCATTAAATTGTAGGAGTTTGTCCTAAGCCAATTGGAAGTTTGACACATGCACTCCTGAAATGTTTCTATGGATATCGCTTGATTTCCTTCCATAGAAAACACCAATTGTGTGTCGTCCGCATAATTAACTAGTTCTATTCCAAAGGATTTAATAATGGGGATCAAGGGGCGAAGATAGATGTTGAAAAGAATGGGGCTTATTGCCGAGCCCTGTGGCACCCCGTGACGCACAGGTGTTTTCGAAGATGTAAACGGAGAGATGGTCACTACCTGTTGTCTGCCCGTCAAGTATGACTGCAGCCACTTCAGTGCCCGTCCTCTCACTCCTATATTCTCTAATCTTTCAATCAGTATCTTATGGTTCACCGTATCGAATGCGGCCGACATATCGAGTAACACTAGTACAGAGGAGTTACCATTGTCGGCACGCATTCTCAGGTTGTCTAATACAGTCACCAGAGCTGTTTCAGTTCCATGCCCTGGTCGAAACCCAAACTGGTCCTTATCTAGCAGATGGTTTTCTTCTAGGTATGAGGACAGGGATTTACTAACTGCCCTCTCTAGGATTTTTACCGGATATGGTAGGAGAGATATCGGTCTGAAACTCATTGGGCTTTTAGGATCCAGAGACGGTTTCTTAAGCAGCGGAGTCACCACTGCCTGCTTCCAGACTACAGGAACAATTCCTTTATCCAGTGACTGACAGCAAATCTGTCGCAGCCAGGGGAATAGCTCCAACTGAAACTCTTTCCATATCCCGTGTGGAAGAGGATCTAGAGGGGAACCTGAGGAAACACTTTGGGCAATGCTGTTAAATGTAGCCTCCGTAAGAGTTTGAAAGCACTCTAAAACGGGTGACTGACAGTCAAAGGATGCCTCTGCCTGTTGCTCTTCAAATGTCTGAGATGGTTCCTTTTTCTCATCCAGACCGCTGTGATTATTGGTGTTTAAACCCCCAACAATCTTATTAATCTTGTCCTCAAAATGGGCAGCAATATCATCGCAGAGCTTCTGCGTTGCGTCCACTTTATTCCCCATAGAAGCTGGATTGGATAGGTCCTTTATAATATTAAAGAGCATTTTTATACTATTAGGCGCCTGCAGGATGGTTTTAGCATAGTACTCTGATTTAGACCTAGAGATAGTTTCCTTATACAGGCCTGCAGCAGCTTCAGCTCTTTTTTGTCTGACTCCTCATACAACCTTCTCCATTTCCTCTCAGCTTGTTTACATTTTTTTCGCATCTGTTTTAACTCCTCATTATACCAAGGGGCTGAGGGTTTCTTTCTATTCTTCAGCTTTTTTGCTGGGACCAGCCAGTCTAGGGTACAGTTTATGTAATCACAGTAGACTTGATAGTTTTTTTCCACCGAGTTATTAGAGGTAAAAGAGTTCTGTTCTGGGAATGTCGGGTATTGTCTATTCTTTACTAGCTTAGCCCATTCTCTACCCTTACGGTAGGTCACTGACTGGTTTACATTGATGACTAAGCTGGGCAATGTTATCCTAAAGTGGATTAAAAAATGATCAGTCCAACATTGGGGTAGTACCTCAATCACCTCTGTCTCATTTTGATTGGCAAACAGAAGGTCCAGGGTGTGCCCTCCCTGATGAGTCGGCTGATGTACCAATTGGTGCAAATTAAGGCTCTCACAGATTTGCCTCAAATCTCTAAGAGGGGTCCTAAATTACTATTGTCCCAGAGATTAAAATCTCCCAGTATGATCATCCTAGAGTGTGTTAGGGTCAGGTTAATAAGGGTATCAAACAGGACTTGATATTGGGTATTTGAGTTCGGAGGCCTATGGCATACTATTCCTGTTAATACCTTTCCTCTTGCCTCTTGCAGTGAGAAGCCTAATAATTCAATACCCTCGACATCGTCAATGTGTAACGGGGTAAAATTCCATTTTTCTTTAAAAATCATCCCAACCCCCCCCTCCCCTCCCAGATAGCCTGGGTTTATGAAAAATGTTATAACCTTCCGGGCATGCAAATCCTAACTCTACTGTGGAGTCACCATTAAGCCAGGTTTCCGTTAGAAACACAGCATCTAGATCAAGGCATTCTAACATCATTGACACCTCTTGGTGATGTTTCGCTAGGGACCTACTGTTAATCAGGCCACATTTTAGTCTGCTCGGGATCTGAGCGTCTACAGTAATATTATTGTTAATAACCGTAGCTTCTTGTGGCCCCCTAACTTCCCGCTCACCTTGTATGGCCCTTTAGATCAACAGGAGGTCAGCCAACTGGTCCTTGGAGTTCACTTCTTTGTCCTGAGCGCAAGTGGGAGCAGGTCTAGCCTTTGATGTCTCTCTCCACAAGTTAAGCAGCAGGTGCAGTCCTTCATCTGTCTTCCACAAGTCCAGAGGTGTTCTGAAGAAGGCATCCAAGGGTGCCACATTTTTGCCTGACACTAGTTTGTGGGTTGACCCCCTGACCAATAGGGAAAAGTTCCCAGAGACAACCCTACCCACTTTGACATAATTTCCTGGGGGTTTGTCCCTAAACACTGTTCTGCCAAAATCCTATATGGCAGAACCTCTCTTCACCTGGGCAGCGCTCTGAGCATACCCTTGAGATGTATCTAGGGAAATGAGAAAGTCCCCTTTCAAACCAATTATTAAATAGGTTTTCTCCCTCACTGGGATTGGGGCCATCCTAATTATCTGGACAATGGAAGTGTCAGGCCTAGGTGTGACTTACATCTGCCTGTGGCATGCAATACCCCTTTAAACTTGTGAAGTTGGTGGGCACATCCCCTGGCCATCCTGTCAGGAGGAGATCAGACGTCCTCCCACTCAAGGCACTTTTTGTTCCCTTTATTGGGAGCCATTCACATCTCCTTGCAGGGGGCCAGTAGGCTGCCAGGTGGCTTCTAGGAATGAACTCTGAAAAGGCTACTAGAGGCTCTAAGTAGAAAAATAGTGATTTTCTAAAGTCACTATTTCTGAAATAGTTAGGCCGAATCCAAATTTAACATTAGGTTGGCTCCTATTTAACCAGAAAAAGTAATGAGCATTTGAAGTATTTTTGTAGCTAGAGACAATCTGAAGTTAGCTTTATTAAGTGTAATATAGTAGCCCAGTGTTTCACTAGCACAGCTACCCTTGCTACAGTGAAACATGGGTTTTGGCCTTTTTCACTGTAGCACGTGTCAAAACATTAAACACATATGTTGTACTTTTCAAAACTATTAACCCTGCCTTAGGACTGGTAAGGCCTTTTTTAGGTGTGACTTACACCTACCACAAAACCTGACTAAGAATGATAAGGCAAAAACCTGCTAACTCAAATTCACATACATTTTACATAGATAATGAGGCACTGTGGCAATAAAACACTGGTACTATAATGCTGCCTGTCTCTGACCACATGTCCAGGGTGGGTGACAGCTGGACTTTTTGTATTCCCCCTAGACAGACGCACAAAAAAGGAGTTTAGGTGTGACATGATGGGCCATTGTGGCAGGATGGGAGGGAAGAGCTGGACCCAGCCTCACTTACACCTGAATAGGCTGTGCCCTGTCCTCACATAGAGGGCTGCATTTTGCACAGTCGGGAGTTTGGAGCCAGGGCAGGACCTCTGTGTACTTCAAAGACCTGTCATTGAAGTGTTCCCCACTTCAAAGGCCCAACTGGGTATAAGTACTGGATCTCTCACACCACCATTTCAGTACACTTCTGGGCCTGTGAAGACTCTTCCAGGAAGAAGGACTGATGTGCTGCTAAAAGAATGCCACGCTGCTGAACTGCTGTTTTGCTGTACTCCTGCCTTGCAGTGCTGACCTGCTGCTTGCTGCCCTCTTGCCTGGTTGAGGGGACTGGACCTGCATCACTTGAACCCAGAGTGACTCCGAAGGCTAGCTGGCTGGCTTTCCAATCTGAAGTCTCATGGACATGAAAGAGTTCCAACCTACCTGCTTCTGCATCCAGACTCTGTGAGCCTATCCAGCCAAATGGCGCCCCCCCAGTTCAGGACCCTTGGAAGTGGGCCTAAAGTGCTTCACCAGCAGAATCAACGCATCCTCTGCTGAGCACACATCCCCGAGCTGAATCGAGACATCTCTCATCCTGAGTGGCGCATCTTTGAGCAGAACTGACGCATCGCTGCTGTTGGGTGGATTGGACTCATTTCAAAAGACTCGCCTCGCCGATGCATCCCGCATATGGGACTGATGTATCACCTTTGGAACAGACACTGCACTATGTTTTTCCTAGTGCAAGCTCATCACATCCCTCGTTGACGGCAGACTTAACGCCAGACCTCCGCATTGCAGCTTCACCGCTCATTGGAACTGACTTACCGTCCTCACCGCATCTCGCATCCGAAACACTGCTCTTTAAATCACAAGCCGCATTGACAGGATTCCCCAGGTTGATGCATCAGGACCTCACACCGCAGTCTTGTCGCATCTCGGAACCAATGCATTGCGTTCTGCTGCGCGATGCATCTTTGACGCAGATCCATGCATTGCTCCGCAACCTGGATTTAAAGTACTTTGTTCAGCAGGCCTAACTGGGTCTTTGTAGCTGGCCCGTGCTCCAGCGTGGTCAGCCTGAACTTTTAACTTTGTCCTGGTCTGGCACGACCAGATTTCCCTTATAGAGCTTTTTGCTTCTTGACTTTTTTGCTGTAAACTTTAATACTCAATATCTCAAGTTCTACTTTTGGAATTTCGTCATTTGGGTCGTGTTTTATTTAATAAATTTAGCTCTATTTTTCTAACTTGGTGTGGAATCTTTTTGGGTGGTGTTTCCACTGTTTTACCGTTTGAAGTGTTGCACATACTTTACACATTGCCTCTAAAGTTTAGCCTGACTGCTCTGTGCCAAGCAACTAGAGGGTGAGAACAGGTTAATTTAGGGTTTGCCTGTCTCTACCCTGCCTAGGATTGTGGTTGCTGCTTACCTAGGGTTCATACCCCAGTCAATTAACAAATCACTTTCTAACAAATTCATAAAGACATATAACAAAAATAATGTGGTCTGACTTGTTGTTCCTTTAGCCAAAATGTTCATAAAAAAACTTCTGGGATGCACACATCAATGCACATAATTTATGCCAGACATTCCTAAACTTATGTCAGAAATTCCAATTTCTGATAAGATTTAGTATATAAGGACCAGCGGTGGCTCATCCGTTATGGCACAGGAGCGTCGCCCCCCCCAAATACAGCAGGAAAGGAATAACAAAACAACATGCGTTTTATTTATCCTTTCCTGCCGAGTCTTGGGGGCAGGACCTGGGGGGTGGCAGCACAGAGGGGAGTCGTAGTGCACTCCCTTCACTGCTCATGATGGTTTGGCCGGCTGTCTCAGGCCGGCCAAACCATCATGCACAGTGAAGCTCTCTCCAACCTCAGCTGCATTGCTGGGGTTGGACAGAGCAGGCACAGACTCCCAGTCTGTCCTGGAACACTAATCGAGAGTGCTCAGGCCAATCCTGAAGCTGCTCTCATGCGAGAGCAGCTTCAGAATTGGCCACAGGGCAGGCTGGGAGCCTGTGCTTTCCTGAATAGGAGCAGAGGAGAGGAACATGGCGGGCTGAAGGTAAGTTTAAAAAAAAAATTATTATTCTTTTTTATTTTCTCCCCTCCCTTGTCAACTCCAATGCCCCCCTCATTTCCCCCACCCGCCTGCCCAGCCCCGTTACTCGTAGGAAATACTGGCCGCTACTGATAAGGACTACCACTTGACCATTTGTCAGAAGTGGTCCTTCACCCAGGTTCTCACCCGAGACTCTGCCAGAGATAGTCTCACCTACTGCCAGGACACTTCACACTTAGCAGATGCTACATCTCGTCTGAAGATGATAAAAGTCAAGTACTGAAGGAAGACAAACTGACTGCTACAGCAGAGCATTTGCTGCTCCTGGGGAACACTGTCTTCATGCCTCCGCTGATAAAGACAGCCTTTGCTGTCAACAAGGTATGCAGTGTGTCTCTTCTTTGTAAGAAACTTTAAACTGCAAGTTGCTCTGCCTTCCATGCTCTCTTAGTGTAGTGCATAGAAATAGGCATTAGGGTGTTAGGTTTTAGACTACATTTTAAAACATGCTAGAAATATTAATTTTATTTTTTGCTATTTATAAAGTGGCTTTTTGCTGTTTTTATAATATTCTGTGTAGCTGTTTTAGACGTACTGAGAAACAGAATATTCATGTATTAATATATACTTTTTCCTTAAAAGTGCTCATTCTTTTTAGTACAGTGTGTCTGATACTGTTAATAATGAAATAAGGTTTGTTGCTGTTACTGTAGTGCCCCTGATCCCTTTATGGGATTGTTAGCAACCCAAAAGCAATGCCTGTTGCCATTACATATTGAATAGTATTTTGCAGTGCCACAATAACCTGTCTTTCACATTCATCGCTGGTGTATTGAACCAAGTCCACTCATCTCACCCATGGGTGAGAAAGCACACCTTGTAGAGTTACACCAATGTTGTAATTTATTAAACAATACCTTTCCGGAAGACATAAGCACAGCAGCAGTGCTCAGGGTCCCTAACTTCTCTAGAGTTCCTTCTTCAGATGAATGCTTCAGAGCATGGCATTGGGGCTGTCTTGTCACAGCTAAAAGTTAAGGGCTTTTAGAAACCTGTAGCCTTTATCAGCAGAGGAATATCACTACTAGGCCTGCTTCTCTTTTGTCTCTCTAGTCAGTCTGTCTCAAAACTCAGTGGAAGTGAAGTACTCCCTTGCTGTCTGAAGAACCTGAGGAAGACTCAACGTTCTTGCCTTGATCCCAGGACCCTAGAAGTGACTCCAAGAGTCACTTGGCTGACCTGTGTGAGCCACAGGTCTACAGCAAGCTTCCAGGAACTGGCCAGTTGACCAGTTCAAACTGGAGCTGCCCTGGACCCTGCTGCTGGCCTCTGCTTGAGTGAGTCCTAACCCCCAAGTGGAGCCCACTAGGTCCTGGAGCCTTGGCTGGTATTAGAATGTACTCCTGTCCCTAACCTACAAGAAGTGGGAGTTTAAAACTTTTTACTAACTTTCTGTCTTGAGAACCGACAGAACCCCGGGTCATCCTTGATCTATCTCAAATTATCAGTTTGTCATGCTGAAGGAGATCCATCTTCCAGAAAAGATTCCAAATCTGAACCTAGAGGACTTCCTTTGGACTGATACCAAGCAACATCTAATTGATGCAGAGGACTACCTGGGCACAGATTTCAGTAAGAGTTATGTGCACAGTGTGATTATGAATTAAAGGGTCACATACGGCTGGACAAAACTATAAAATCCACACAATTGAAAAAGGAATTATGGAAGATGGGTTTGATTACTAGCCGTTCCCTTCCAAGGCATACAACTGAGATTAGAAGAACATTTGGATGTGCTGTTTATTACGGAAACGTGGCTTAATGATACCTCCATCCTTGACATTTAACTGGCCTTCCTGCAGGATTCCAAATACACAGACAGGATTGTACAGGAAAAATAGGGGATGGGATTTCTATCATACTAAAAGAGGAGTTTAGATGCATCACCATTCCTCTCTCACTACCAGAGTGTGAAAGTTTTCAAATTGTCATTACACTCTCTCCTACATTTACCTTTCCGGGAGTTCTAATCCACAGGCTGCCAGACACTTAAACTAGTCTAGCTGTGAGGAAATCTCAAATCTCTATCCTGGACGATCTCAATATACACTTTGATGCACTTAACCCCATCCCCCTCAAATAAAAGACTGTTGCGGGACCTGGAGGCAGTGCATTTAACTCAACAAGTAATTGCACCCACAGATGAGAAAGGGCACATACTTGACCCAATATTTTCCAACGATCCAAAGATTCAAGTTTCTGCCCTGATCCACATACCATGGTTGGATCACTACTTCATTCCTTTTACGTTACCTAAAACATGTAGGCAGACTTATTCTTAGGTCCCGTCTAATCCAACAAGGAGTTGATTGAAACTTGTCCCTGAAGCAGGGATCAAATCCCTGGAGGCCTCAACCCCAAATCTAAAGGGCAATGTAGATGAGGTGTACTTGCAATGGGAGAACTGGATTGCACAATCACAAGATGAGTGCATCACAAAAATGGGAACAAAACCTAAAATAAATACTAAAAGAGCCCCTTGGTTTAATACCCATTTAACCTCCCTTAGGAAAGACTGTAAGAAACTAGAGAGGAAATGGAGGAAGTATTATGAACCATCTTTAAGAACTGAATATAAAACAACCATTAGGCTCTACCATAATAAAATCAAGAAAGCCCAGGCCAAATTCTATGAGGAAAAGATTAATCAGGCCTTAAATTCCCTCAAGGAATTATTCAAGGTCGTCAAAAGCACTGACCACAGCACACCAGGGTAACACCCTTCCGCAATCCATCAAGGAAAGATGCAACAAGATAGCGGCCTTCTTCCAAATTCTTTTTTTAGATATCTATGATTCATTTCAGGGCAATACAGAGATAGACCCTAATCACACAGAGGATATCAGGGAGAATCCGGCTTCTTCAAATAATATTTTTTTTCCTCTGCTGAACAAAGATGATATACGCGTCCTAATGATGGAAACTAAATCAAGATCCCCATTAGACCCAGCACCCACTACATTCTATCCAAAGGCATGGATGCCATCCTTCCATCGATAGTTGAGCAACTCAACTGCTTACTAGACTCAGGAACCATCCCAAAAAATTGGAAACATTCGATCATCAGGCCTCTACTTAAGAAATCCCATCTAGAAAAAGGGTGGGTGGCGAACTCCGCTCTGCCAGCGGAGTTTGCAAGCGCAGTCCTCCCAAGTCGTACAGCGTAGGGGTTTTGCACCGACGGGGAGACAGGAGGAGGACAGCTTGGGCATGGCGGAGAACGCCAGATCCAGGTAAGCCTTGTAAAGCAGGTGGCAGTCTGGGGGCAGGAACCCTCCAGATCTGCTGCCTGCCTGCATGCATGGTAATTAGGGCAGAGCGGAATTCCACTGAGTTTTTAGGCAACTCCATGGAATTCCGCGTAGTAGCACTCTGCCAACCCCTCATCTAGACCCAACAATGCCTCGTAACTATCCACCTTATTTCGCGGTTACCTTTTGTAGGAAAACTATTAGAGAAACAGGTTAAACGCGTGTTGTGCAGTTTTCTAGAAGATAATCATTATCTTGATCCCACACAGATGGGCTTTCGTACAGAGCATAGCACTGAAATGGCCCTTCTGGTGGTTACCAAGGAGTTTACAAAAATTGTTGGCAAAAATTGTTCAGGAGTTTGACCTGTCTGCAGTTTCCTATGCAGATGCTATGCAGTTGGTGGTTTCCTTTGCAAATGGCCCGAACCTCAAACACCAGCAATTAGTACCCTGCTTGGAAAAAGTGGCTAAATGGATGACTAACTGCCTATTGAAATTAAACAGCGATAAGACAGAACTGATGATCCTAGGGAATAATCTCATTCCCAGACCACTGACTAGCTGGCCGAGCTGTATGGGGAATCCTCCTGTTCCCAAATCCCCCATTAAGAATCTGGGAATGTGGATGGACAGAGCCCTAACGATGGACGACCAAGCAAAAAAATTGGCTAGCACCTGCTTCGGATTACTCAGAATGATCAAGAAGATTCTGGAGCTTATTCCGGAGCACTTAAGAAAAACTGTGATTCAAGCCTTGATAGTTTCCCACCTGGATTATGGTAACTCCCTTTATTTGGGATCACTGAAATATATTATAAAAAGACTCCAGGTTGTGCAAAGTGCAGCAGCTAGACCTCTCCTCAAAATTCCAAATCACGAACCGGTGAGGGAGTCTTTGAAACGGCTCCTTTGGCTGCCTGTTGATGCAAAGATCAAATTTAAATATATTTCTATTGCACATAAGGCAACAAAGAACAAAGGCCCTTCTAAAATTAGAGGCCTTGTCTTCCCCTATGTTCCTGCCAGACGCTTAAGATCATCCCAAGATCGCCTCCTCAGACCTTCTAGAATTAAAAGAGCGGGATGGGGCAGCAGATCATTTGAACAATTGATCCCAAAGCTCTGGAATGACCTGCCCCTCAGAATGAGTTCGCTGTAAGAGTAACTCATATTCAGGAAAAAATTCAAGACATGGTTATTCCCCTAGTAACCTCATATCGTCATAGCTACCCCGTTTAATACTCTCTATCAGTGCGGGAAAGCCCTCGGGCAGCCATCCGCTTTACAGATCCTAAACATAAACATAACAACCACAATGGAACTCCTCTCTTCTGCCATCATCAAGCCCTGCTTCAAAGATAGCCTGCAGCTTTCCCTGGCATTGACTCATTGAAAACCACTTTTTCTCCAAAAACGTTTCTAAGTCAGAAGGTAAACATTCCATCAAGAAGAACCAGGTCTCTGTATCTATAATGGCCGGCTTTAACGTTTGACTTTGAACCAGTGTAGCGAGACCAGATTCCCTTGGTTGGCACTTTGTACTTTTTGTTCTACTTAAATTCAAACTTTAAAAGGTCATATCTCCAGTTCTACTTATTGGATTTTTGCTGTTTTGGTGTCATTCTATTTATTACAATAATCTCTATTTTTCTAATCATTTTTTCAGATTTTTCTTGTGTTGAGTTTTAGTCATTGTTACTGTTTGAGTGCTGCATACATACTTTCCACATTTCCTCTAAGTTAAGCCTGACTGCTTTGTGCCAAGCTACCAGATTGATATATTTAGTGACTTTAGTGGTTCACCCTGACAAGGATTGTGATTAATAATTGAAGTGGGTTCTCCCCCCCCAAAACTAATACTCAAATTTCTTACAGGTAGCCTTGTGCATGCATTGGGTCCCAGAGTAGAAATCTGGGGGCTAGACTCTGGAAGCAAATGCCAGTCACTGGGAGGGATGCACTTCTGGATAAGGCAGACAGGATAAGGTATATCTCATGACTGACACACTTGTTGTTAAATTTGGTCTGACCCCCAGAGAAATACTGCTTAAAGTTTAAGGATAGCCCAAAGCAGTCGCACCAGCATTGAATTAATGTTGTGGAGTTCTCCGGTAAGGCACTGGGTGATTGGGTGAAGGGAAGCAAAGTGAGTTACTATGACTGGCTGTAAAATTTGTTTATGAA
This sequence comes from Calotriton arnoldi, assembly GCA_963921515.1. NCBI lineage: Eukaryota > Metazoa > Chordata > Amphibia > Caudata > Salamandridae > Calotriton > Calotriton arnoldi. The sequence goes on from CAWUFW010006484.1 coordinate 1,116,153, forward strand.
AGAGCACATGTTCAGTAATTTGTTTGCAGAGCTGCATCAACACCTCATTGACTAGAAGCTAACTGTTCACAGCAAGCTTGCAAAGGAGATTGAGCTCATTATTTGCTCCAGATTGTCCAAGAAGGTACCTGATGGGGACCCCAAGAAAGGTGGAGAGGGTCCCCCACCCACAGGAGAGTTGAACAGGAAAAGCCAAAAGGAGTTCTCTAAAGGCCTCCAATAGAGTTTTAAGGGGAAGGGATTCCAGTCTAATCCTGACCAAAAGAGGGCAGGAATTTATGTGAAGAAATCCCAGGGCTTTCTCCAGCCGAAAAGCTTTGAGTGCTACCAGCTAGGGCATAGAAATGGGGTCCTATCTGCCTCCGCTGGATACACTGGTGAAACTACTCTGTGTATTGCCAGTGTTGTGCTGGGGGAGGAGAGGGTTAGCTTTGGAGGAGTGCAGAGGTTACCTTAGTGTCCCTGGGTGATAAGGAGATAGTGCTTAAAGACTACATGCCTAACAACATTAGGAAGTACAGTCAGTGGCTCACCATCAATGGGCAGAGGGTGGAGGCTTTGAGAGAGCACAGGAGGCAGTATGACAATTGTTAGGTGCCAATTGGTGTAGTTAAACCAAGTAGTTCAGAATGTAGTCCTCCAGGTTTTGACCGAAAACAACCAGGTGAGTCACTACCCAGTGGTGTGGGTTCCCTTTAAGTGAGGGGGGAGGATCTCAGGTTCCTTGAAGGTAGCTGTGAGTCCAGCCATGCTCTGTTGACAGTCTGCTGGAAATAGACTTAGGGCGCCCCATCTGGAAAGAGGTGGACCTCGAGACTCACTTGGAGATGATGGGATTGTCTGAGTGGTTGTGTCTGACCACACTATCCATGGCGCCCTTTCAGAGGAGTCAGAAGGTCCTGGAGCCTGGAAAAATTAGCCCAGGTACCTGTCAGCAAGTGGAAAGGCAGAGGGCATAGAAAACCCACCACTAGAATTTCCCACGGTCCGGAAGGAAGCTGATCCTGAGGGTGACACGCTGAAATCTCCAGGGAATGGATTTAACAGTGGAACATTGCCCTGGGACTGACCACGCCAATGCTGATGGTCTTTCCATGTTTTTCAGCCTTCACGATGATAACTCCATGAGGATGGGTAGTTCTCCCATCCTTCTGCTGGGGGTCTTGGATATTGCTATCTTTTGTGTGGTATTCCCCTAGATTTTGTGCCTGAACTTTTTTGTTGGCTTTAGGACCGCTAACCAATGATAATTTACTGTGCTCTCCCTTGAAACTCGCTGAAATTGACACACTCCTGATTGACACATTTAAGTATAAGTCCCTAGTATATGGTACTACATGTACCCTGGACCTGTAAATTAAATGCTACTAATGGACTGCAGAACTCATTGTGCAACCCACTACAGTAGCATGTCTCCAGGCCTTTCACTGCAGCCTGGATGTGCAGTTTTTAAACTGCCCATTCCACCTGTCAAAATCACCCTTTTCACAGGCCTAAAGTTTTCTTTTAAATATTTATAGGCCACTCGTAAGGTGCACTTTAAAGCCCAATAGGTCAGGGTGAATGGTATTTAAAAGCAGGAAATGTAGAAGTTAATGTTACCCATGTCATGATAGTGAATAGGCCCAAAAGCCCTCATTAATGCTGCAAGGTTAGCTGCCCCATAGAAAAAAACTTGAATACTCTATAACACCATATAAAGATAATTTTGGGTTGGAAACAGCTACAAACATTCAAGGACTCATTTTAATAATTATTCGAAATCCAATTTAATGGTGAAATCGAATTTTAGCTAAGTATATTGCATGATGTAATTTTAGAAAAGTTACCTCTCCCTGCCTAAACCTCTGGTGGCCTTTCTGCCAGTATTCAACTGTCACCTGACTGCCAATGCCCCCCGTGGTGAGATATGGATTGCTTCCAGACAGAAGACAAAGGGCTTGGGTGTGGGCAGGTGTTGGCCTTAACAGGATAGCTTGTACGCCTGTGCCCAAGGTCTAGTTACACTTCAAAGAGGTCTATCCTGGCACAAGCAGATGAACCTGACACCGGCCTGCCCTCTTCCATCGTCCCTCTAGTCATCTTGACTCCAAACCCAGTGGGAAGGGAAGATGACCTAGAATAGTTTGTCTAATTCACTTCTTTTAATCCATTTGTACTCCAATTTAAACAAGTTGAAACGTGAACATTCAAATCAGCAATGCTTTATTAACCCTTTCAGTGCTCATGACGGAATGGTTCCGTCATGAGCACAAGTTCCAGTGTGCTCATGACGGAACCATTCCGTCATGAGCACATGCTCAGAAAATCCCTCTGCTGCAGACAGCAGAGGGATTTCCCATTTTTTTGCCTGGGGAGGTGGGGAAGAGCTTCCCAACCTCCCCAGGCCTCTTTTAAATTTTGTTGCAATGACGATCGCGCGCATGGCGCGCGATCGTCATTGCTAGACAACGAAACTGAAACTTAGTTTCAGTTTCAGTGTTTCAGTGCTCGTGGGGCTATCTCAGCCCCCGAGCACCGAAAAGATGGGAGAGGTATCGTTGGAAAGGGGAGAATCTCCCCTTTCCCCTTTCCAATGGTACCTTTCCCTAGTGGATCCCTGCTTGGGGATCACCCCAGGGGGGCGATCCCCAAGCAGGGATCCACCCACCAGACACCAGGGAGGGGGGAGCGGCCCCTTGGGCATGGCATGGCAATGCCCCCACCCCTCCCCCCAGAAAAAATGCCAGTCTTTCTGCCCCCCAGGGGGGCAGAAAGCCCATTAGAAACCAGGGATTTTTTTTATTGATGTTGGGGTGGGGGCTGCCCAAAAAGGGCATGGCAATGCCCCCACCCCCCCTGGGAAATGTCAGTCTTTCTGCCCCCCGGCGGCAGATGGGGGCAATAGCCCCTGATCTGCCCCCGGTGGGGCAGAAATCCCACTAGGCACGAGGGATTTTTTTTTATAATGTAGGGGTGGGGGCTGCCCAGAATGGGCATGATAATGCCCCACCCCAAAAACAATTACCACAGTCTTTCTGCCCCTCCCCAGAGGCATATTGGGGCAATAGCCCCATATCTGCCCCCCGGGGGGGCAGAAAGCCCATTAGGCCTCAGGATTTTTTTAATTTTTATTCAGGGTTGAGATCAACCCAGAATGGGCATGCTAATGCCCACACCTCCCCAAAAAAGTACCACAATCTTTCTGCCCCCCTGAGGTGCGGATGGGGGCAGTGGCCCCTGATCTACCCCCGGGGGGGCAGAAAGCCCACTAGGCGCCAGCGATTACGCTGGATTTTTTTATGCGTGGGGGCTGCCCAGAATGGGCATACGAATGACCCCACCCCCCAAAATCATAGCCAGTATTTATGCCCCCCTTGGGGGCATATTGGGGTAACCCCCCCCACCGATTCCCCCTCAGGGTGGCAGAAAGCCCACTAGGCACAGACTTGTTTTTAGCAATGTGCCTACCTGTGGATTTTGTGCCCTAGCGCAGCCGGCACATAGGGTAACCTAGCAAACCTATACATTTTTGAAAACTAGATGCCCAGGGGAATCCAGGATGGGGTGACTTGACTGGCTCTCACCAGGTTCTGTTACCCAGAATCCGTTGTAAACCTCAAAATTTGTAAAAAAAAAAACAAATTTTCCTCACATTTCTGTGGTGGAAAGTTCTGGAATCTGTGTGGATCCACAAAATTCCACCCACCCCGCATTCCCCAAAGTCTTCTGAGAAAAATGGTACCTCACTTGTGTGGGGGTCAAGTACCAGAGACAGGCAAGGGCCCAAAACCTATTCCGGCGACATCAAAATTACCTATCACAAAACAACCTGGTTTTGCAAGGGGGGTCCCATGAGTTTTTGGCCCCGGGCTCAGCGGCCATCTAGGGAAACCTACCAAACCCACACATTTCTGAAAACTAGACACCTGGGGGAGTCCATCAAGGTATGGCTTGCGTGGGTCCCCCAACATTTCCCTACCCAGAATCCCCTGCAAACCTCAAATTTTGTTGAAAAAAATAAAAATGTTCTCACATTTCTGTGTGGGAAAGTTGTAGGATCACTGGGCTGACACAAATTTCCTACCACCCAGCGTTCCCCCAGGTCTCCCGATAACAATGGTGCCTCACTCTTGTGGGAGGCCCAAGTACCCGTGACAGGCAAGGGCCCAAAACGTATTGAGGAGACATCAAAATTGCCTATCACAAAACAACCTGGTTTTGCAAGGGGGGTCACCTGGGTTTTTGGCCTCGTGCTCGGCGGCCAGCTAGGGAAACCTACCAAACCCACACATTTCTGAAAACTAGTCACCCGGGGGATTCCAGAGAGGTATGGGTTGCGTGGATCCCCCAACGGTTTCTTACCCAGACTCCCCTGCAAACCTCAAATTTAGCTGAAAAAATCACTTTTCCACACATTTTTGTGTGGGAAAGTTGTGGGATCACTGGGCTGACACAAAATGCCTACCACCCAGCGTTCCCCCAGGTCTCTTGATAAAAATGGTGCCTCACTCGTGTGGGAGGCCCAAGTACCCGCGACAGGCAAGGGCCCAAAACGTATTGAGGAGACATCAAAATTGCCTACCACAAAACGAACTGGTTTTGCAAGGGGGGTCACCTGGGTTTTTGGCCCCGTGCTCGGCGGCCAGCTAGGGAAACTTACCAAACCCACACATTTCTGAAAACTAGACACCCGGGGGGTTCCAGGGAGGTATGGCTTGCGTGGGCCCCCTAATGTTTTCTTACCCACAATCCCCTGCAAACCTCAATTGTAACTGAAAAAATCACCTTTTCCACATATTTTTGTGTGGGAAAGTTGTGGCATCACCGGGTTGACACAAATTTCCTACCATCCAGCATTCCCCCAGGTCTCCCGATAAAAATGGTGCCTCACTCGTGTGGGAGGCCCAAGTACCCGTGACAGGCAAGGGCCCAAAACGTATTGAGGCAACATCAAAATTGCTTATCACAAAACGACCTGGTTTTGCAAGGGGGGTCACCTGGGATTTTGGCCCTGAGCTCGGCGGCCAGCTAGGGAAACCTACCAAACCCACCATATCTGAAAACTAGACACCCGGGGGGTTCCAGGGAGGTATGGCTTGCGTGGATCCCCCAAAGTTTTCTTACCCAGAATCCCCTGCAAACCTCAATTTTAGCTGAAAAAATCACTTTTTCCACACATTTTTGTGGGGGAAAGTTGTGGTATCACCGGGCTGACACAAATTTCCTACCACCCAGCGTTCCCCCAGGTCTCCCAATAAAAATGATTTTTTCAACTAATTTTCAATTTTTCCTATATTTAACTGTTAGTTTCTATGAAGAAACCTTGAAGGATCTACACAAATGACCCCTTGCTGAATTCAGAATTGTATCTACTTTTCTAAAATGTATAGCTTTCCAGGATCCATTATTGCTTTCATACCCATTTCTACCATTAACTGGAAAGAGGTTGAAAGCACAAAAAATAGCAAAAATAGGCTATGTCCCAGAAAAATGCCAAAACTGTGTAAAAAATGTTGGTTTTCTGACAAAAGTCTGCTTGTCCCTGAAAGCTGGGTAAATGGTGATTTCAGCAGTGCAACCCCTTTTTTGATACCATTTGCAGGGAAAAACCCAGACGCTTTAATCTGTAGCCCTTTGTTCCCATTTAAAAAAAAAAACACCAAAATGTTGCTGTATTTTGGCTAATTTCTGGGTCCCCTCCAAGGAAATCCACAAACCCTGGGTACCTTTAGAATCCCCATGATGTTGGAAAAAAAGGACGCAAATTTGGCGTGGATACCTTATGTGGTCAAAAAGTTACAGGGGCCTAAGCGCGAACTAGCCCAACTATCCAAAAAAAGGCTTAGCACAGGGGGGGGGAAAGGCCTAGCAGCGAAGGGGTTAATATCCAGGTGTTGGCACAATGTTATAATCCACAAAGTTATCATTCTTGGATTGATACAGAATATATGTCGATATTAACAACTTCGCCCAATGCATTTCGAGATTTTTATCTCTTCTTCAGGGGTAACTGTAAAACACACAAGGATAACACCCGTTTACACTAATCATAATAAAGTCATATTTCCCCTGTTCATAAACACACCGACAAAATAGTGCTGAACTACTGAAAATAAAGATAATACTTGCTGCTCCACAACATCACAAATACATATGTTTGCACTCAATGTATCCTAAATTATACTCCCCTGTGTTAATAAAACATTAAACTTGCGTGCACCACCTTGGAGAATAATCAAATCAAAACGACTTACTTTCAACATATAAATGTGAGTTTCTCCCAGTCATCAAACAAACATTACTCCACTGCCATCTTTCGTGTACAAATTCCGCCCTTCCCAGGCTACTCACACCTTAAACCACTTTATACCCGTGACCTCGACATCATCCCACGTACACGTAACAAAAACAAAAGAAATATTCTGTTGTGACCCTAATACAAGAAACAAATGTGATGAATAAATTCTTCCCCAGTGGCTCTTGACAAACAAAACTCTGTGAACAGCATCAAATCAACCATTAATTAAACGGAATAAAAGTTCAGTATAATAGCGGTGTGTTTGCAGTTTTAATCCTTTAAAAATATCCTTGAATGAGAATGTCGACGTCCAGCTTGTGTAAATACTCTACATTTCTTCTTAACCATTAAACTACAACCGTTATTTTAATAGGGTGCAAACTCCAGTAGGACAGAAACATATGTAACATTCTTTACAAAGGAGAATGCACACCCTTTTCTGACTTTTCTGTTGATCTTCAACCATGCTCTAAAGTTACATGATGCAGCGTGCATCTCCTGATTGGCGCTCTGTCCGTGTGCCATGGTATTGAACAAGAAACTGGAAAACGGGTTAGTTTACCAGATGCAGGGTGCACAGCCTACGTGAGTCGGGCTCCTTGGCCCTTGTAACTCCTTATTGCCATTTAACAACAATCTTTAAAACGTAACCAATCTTGTCCATTGTTTAATTCACTTCTTTCTATCCATTTGTACTCTAATTTAAACAAGTTGAAACGTGAACATTCAAATCAGCAATGCTTTATTAACATCCAGGTGTTGGCACAATGTTATAATCCACGATGTTATCTTCCTTGGATTGATACAGAATATATGTCGATATTAACAACTTCGCTCAATGCATTTCGAGATTTTTATCTTCGCAGCTGACCAGTTCCGATTGGACCTGGGCTGACCTGGTCCCATCTGCCGGCCTCTATGGGAGTGAGTCCTGACCCCCACGTATTGTCTCCAAGGTTCTCGTCCCCTGCTTGTGGTCAGAGTGTACCTAACTGAAAGCTTCACCAGCCTCGACATGGAGCAATCAACACTTACAACATTAGTCGACGGCCTCCCCAGATTTGATGCTGAGCAGCACTCAATCAATGGCTTCACTAAACCCAACAACAAGCTACATCTGAGCAATGTCAAGAAACTTCGTCGACAGCTTCAATGGATTTGACACTGTGCAGCACCTGATCAATGGCCTCACCATACTTAATGCCAGCAGCATCTGAACAACACCGACAACCTTCATCTACAGCTTCACAGGTTCCAATTCCGAGCGGCCTGCGATCGACTCTGAGACCTCATGCAGCAGATCCCCATCAAGCCCTTACTCTGATCTAGTCAGCCTTAAATCTTACCATAACCAGTTGCCTGCGGTTTATGCTTAGTGAATTTTGTCTCTATTTTTAAATACAAATTAAAAAAATCCATAACCCTGGTTCTACTGATTTGAATTTTGTCATTCAGTTTTGTTTGTACTATATATCTGTTTGAATAAGGCATAAATACGTTAAACATTGGTAAGCTACGCCTGACTGACCTGTGCTATAGCTACCAGGGTGTTAGGCATAGATGAGATGTATTTAGTGACTTTGACTTTTGTGGTTCACAGTGACATTAGAATTATTATTTGGGGTGGATTCTCACCCCCTCAACTAATACTCCATATTCTTACATACTGTTAGTACACCCCCACACATAAAAGAGCTCATTCTGTGGAGGGAATGGTTTATCTCTGCAAGCAGTGGCCAGTGATCTATTTTTTCTGTAATTGTTGCTGAGCACAACAACCCAAGACATCAGCAACTTTATAGATGTTAATTTATGGATGAAGCAGATGCTCACAGAATGCAAGAGCAAGGCCTATTCCAAATGACTCATATGTCTAGCATCCTCCTGCTTTCAGTTCATACTATTATGCCAGAGTTTAGTATACTCGTCAATGGATGCTACATCAGAGTCTGGTGTATCTACAATGGACATATCAATAGTATGGCTTAGGCCCCTTACTTAGGAAATTAATTTCTTTAAACGCTCAGCACAACAACGTGATTGCCATCAATTAACAGTATGTTATTCTTTAACCAGCTCGGCACACAGTAATTGGGATGGGTAACGAGGGTGCTTCACGTTTGGTTGCAGACACAGTTGACAGTATGATGCCAGTGGACCCTCTTAAAAAACATAAAGTGGTCGATTTCCAGTTTCACAATTTTTTCTTGATCTGCTACTGTTGACAGGTTGTAACTGCCTGCAACTCGGTGTTGGCCTGACAGTGGTCATGATTATTTCAATATCTTTGCCTAAAGTGATAGAAGAAGAATGCTGTACATTATCATCAAACAACCTGATATCGATATCTCTGATTGGAGGCTGGGGGAGAGGTCAATCACGAAAGCAAATGTGTATTAAAGACATGGCTATGTGAACCTCAGAGCATGTTATGGATTCAGAGGCCTGCCTCCCTGGTCCTTCTTCTGAGTCCTCTGGATCTCAAAGAATCGCCACTTACTTTATGCTCTATGCGTATGAACCAACAGGGCCGTTCGCTATTTTAAGTTAACTTTTACGAACTTAAAAGTGTCACAAGGGCCTTCTTTTATATCCAAGCTATTATATCCGTCCTCCCAAAGCATCCATATTGAAAGAGCTGCCTTTAATAATCTGTTATTCATGAAGTGAATCTGAGTATCCTCAATAGATTACAGCTGCCAAGCAAAACTATGAACATTACTCTCTATCATGTAGACTGTTATTTGCAATCTAGACAGCAGCACATCTGAACTGTGGGGTCATGCCTATTCGGTGCAAGAATGTCCTTCACTGCTAATGCAGAAATAAATAAGACGAAGTGCACATCTATTATTTATCCCAAGACTATTAGCATTGCAATGTTTTCTGCTTTGCAACCCATATAGTTTTAATTTGATCCATTTTAATTAGAGCCTCAACTTTCAGCTGCTTGGAAAACCCTGAACTATCGAAATAATAATAAAACATACTAAAATGAAAAAAGGTTGAGGAACAGCTCTCTGACAGCATGCATTTGGCAATGTCTTGACAGATTGTGCAGTGACAGCATGAGCATACACAGAATGCAAATACAACCCCGTGCTTATTCTGGTCTCTTGCTTCGCATTAAATGTCTACCTTAATTATATCTCCAGGAGGGCTGTTTTTAGATAAGACGAGTAAGCAGTTGCCATTTTTTTATTTCCTGGCTAGAAAGTTATCAAACTTCTGCTAATCATTTCATGTCATAAAGTCAGGTTTCAAAAGTCGACATTGTTTCGTGCTAAATCGTTTTTGTGGGTCACACGGGCCTCATACGAATTTTTTTACGAAGTAAGGATTTGTCCCTTTATTAAGCGCTAGCAACTTAGGGACCTATTTATGAGTGGGTTGCATCACGTTTGCATGGTACATGCGTGACGCGAACCTCTGAGTCAGATTTTGAAGCCACGGAAAACCACTTTGCGTGGCTCTGAGTGGCTTAAAAAATCTGAAGTAACGCAATGCAGCTCAAATCGCTGTGTTGTGTTACTCTGCCCTATGAAGGTGTTCCATGGGCATTGCGTGGGTGCTCCCATGCAACTACCATGGATTTTGATGCATCCCCACATTTACAAGAGCTTGTAAACCTGGGGATGCACCAAAATCTTACACCTTCCAGGGGTGGAGTAACGAGGAGAAATATCTCTATTTCTCCTTGTCTCTTCCTCTTTCTATGTGTGCTGCATTTGGCACAATATGCCTCTGAGGATTGGTTTTGTGCACGAAGGTGTCCCTTCATGCACAAATAAAATCCTGCATGCAACACAAGCACCCTTGTAACATGGTGCAAAGGTGCCTGCGTTGGCGCTAGGCTGCTAGAAGAGCACCACCGCAAGGGAAAGGACAGAAATACTCCATATTTCCTTAAATACGGTGCATTCCTGCCATTTTCTTGTCATGCAGTGCAGGGCAGCAAGATGACTTGCTGCGCTGCACTGCGTCACAAGCTCATAAATGAGCCCCTTAGTTGGTAGGAGTAACCTGCTCTTGGTTTTTCTTTGCATTGTACCATTTAGCTTTTTCCTGGTGCTAAAAGCCCCATTTGCACTTTGAGAGAGGGTGAAAGCGTAACACACAATGCAGTTTTACTGCTAATCTTGTCATATGATCAAACTATAACCTGAGCACTGCTACTATGTTTTATTAATTTAGTGCTAATCACTGAACGTTATAATTTGCAGAATTATGTTGCTGTGCTTTTTTTTTGTCTTTTTCTACATACCTCTCAAAGACGAGATTCAGATGGAAATGGCAGCAATAGTCAATGCTCATTGTTAACAAGGTTACTGTGGATGTTTGCACATGAACTACATGCAGTGATAGTGGAACTAGGAGACTGTGGAGTACAAATCAATGCAGCATAGTTGACTAAATTAAGCAGCAAGGAAAGGCAAATTTTGCAGAATAATTGACATAGGATTTTTTCGTTAAAAACATTGACTCAGAGGGATAGTAATGCTTTGCAAAATACAATGATTTCTTACGAAAGAAAATGAATTCACATTTACCAGTTTATATTGAAACAGTAGTTGTGTCAGCACACAAACCCATAAATTAAATGTCCTCCTAAGCGCTTTGACACCAGATGGGGAGCGGTGTAGTCCCTGTCAGACTTTGCTGCCTCCCATTGGATCCGTCTCTCTTAGTGAGCTAAGAAGGAAATATGCAGAAGCAAGAATAAAGCATTTCTGGTAAAGGACGACAGACAAGGTCCTCCGTTTTAAGATTTACTCAATTAGTTCAATTATAGAAATGCATAGGCTGAGCCATCGGAGTTAGATCAATAAACTTTGCAGACAATAAAAATACAGCAAATAACTCAGTAAAGTCCTACTGGAAATCCAGCATAGATTTGCCTTCTAAGAACGGGATAAAGGTCTCCTTCTAGCATGGAGAAACCACGATCTTTTATAGGGCCTATGGCAAAAGGGTTTACACATCTACTACATTAGTACATGGTTCACATGCTCCTAATCAATAGAAATTAAGCAAAGAGCAACAGTTGCATCAAAAATGCATTAAAGGATTTTCTCACTATTCTGATACATGGAGTCTAGTGTTTACAACATCTGTTCTCAGTACATGAAATGCTACATAGTATGTTATTCAGTTTGGGACAGTTGCTCTATCGTTGGGAAAGTACACTGTGCTCCAGTCGCAACTGAAAATCATTTTCTCAGCTAGTGAAATTTACGGGTCTTTATTGTAACACAGAATAACAGTAGTTCAAGTCACCACCTGTTATGCAGAAACATCACAACGCGATGGACGACATGGCCTAAATTGTCTGAATTTAATAAAAACCTGAAATCCTACATTCTAGGCATTAAAATTCTGAGATTTAAGCAATCCACATTATCAGTTGACAGACAAATAATGATTTCTGCCTTCCCTTGAGGCACAGAAACATCAATGTATTCACACTGTCCTCTATCTCCCAGAGAGAATAGCTTGTGTAAAATACACAGTGCTCAATCGACTCTGCAGAATCACGCTTCTTTGTGTACACTTCATGTAATAAACGGAGTGCTCCTTTTATTTTGTATATTTCTGCTATTCTTAAACCTGGCCTTCAGATTTGGTTTGTCTCTCTGTCCACACCTGGGGACATTTAAAACAACTATTTACATAAAGAGACACTCTTGCAGAACAGAGACTTGTATTACATATGTGTAATGTAAGTGTCTCGCTAGGAGACACTGCTAGTCATAAGAACCGCGGGGAATGTCGGGGATTTAGGACCCTTAAACCCACCTTTCCCATGAATTTTTTAGTGGGAAGGATGCTGGGTACAGGGACTTAGAAGTCAGTTAGGGTTTACAGTTTTAGCGTTTTTACTGTGGGGAAAAATAAATGCCTATGCTGCTTAGAATTGCCTCTTGGCAAACAGAGTATTGTTTTTGTCTCTTCAATCACTGAGTCGCCTCAGACAGGCATAGCCTAATTCATATAGTAAGGAATGTATTCTAGTCACTAGGTAGGAACTCCCTATCAATATTGATTAAGGGTATCAATGGGTAGCTGCTGCTGATCCTGGCTTGCCGATTGCACTCCCCGGACCTAAGAGTTAGCGAAATCAATACCAGAAACAGAGAGAATGAGAAATCTAGGTGGGAGAGTAGTGAAGAAGAACAAATATGGATGTATGAAAAGAGAGAGCTAAAGCAAGGAGAAAGGAGTGGGGCAGGTGAGCATTTTTGCCAGGACTGCATTTGATTCCCAAGTTAGGCCCTGATCTTGGATGTTAACTAACTTCTTGTAGCTAAGCCAGCAAGAACCAAATTCCCCCCATTTGCTACCAGCACCAAATAAGCACAGAATAAAGTCTGGCTCTCCAACTTAAGCCTACTAGCCTTCAGCTTTAACCTACTAGGCTTCACACCCATCTGACTGACCGTGCGAATTCCCTGAAATTTATCCTCGACAAAAGCCTCTTTTTCAAGGAACACATGACCAGAAAAACCAAATAATGTAGTTCTCCCTAATTCAATAAATACAAAAAAGGCATGCCTATAGTGAAAATTATTACCATAAGGACTCAGAAGAAAGTGAAATCTTTCCTCCAGGGATATTTTTGGAAGGTGGTTTATTATTAGGTGCAGGTAAGTACCTACAGCTACTAATAACTCCACAATCACAAATAAGGTTTAGTAAAGTCATAATACATTAGTCCTTGCTCAACCCTTGGCAACTTGGCTCACGAGCAGTCAAGCTTAACTTAGGAGAAAAGTGAGTACAGCATTTAATATCATCAAAACAGTAAATAAGTAAGACACAACAAACAATATGAACCCAACACCAGTTTATAGAAATAAGACATATTATTATGATTAAAATGACACCAAACTTACAAAAATCCAGTGCAGGGACCAGGAGATATGATTTTTTGGAGATTAAATGTAAAAATGTGTTTTCTAGTGCTTAAAAGTATAAAGCACCAACCGGGGACATCTGGTCACGCTTGACCAGGCAAACACAAGGAGATGATGGACAGAGTGCTGAAACTTTTCAGACACTCACCTCCAGTCACAGATCTGGGTTTAATCCATCATCATTCTTTAGCTCACTTCGCAACCCCAGTTCAGACCCAGTCATATGCAAATCAGTCTTCGCCCTGTTCCTCTTGGGAACAGTCCAGCCCGAACTGCCAAGCCAAATCTACCCTGGACCGGAAACAAGCATCCTGGGACCAGTTTCGGGGTGACACCTCTCATCAGCCAGGCTAGCTTGAATCCAGTGGCAAAGTGAGCAAGGGACCCGCGTCTGGGCATACCCTGCCAACTTAGGGCAAACAAAGCAAACACAAGGAAATGATGGACGGAGTGGTGAAACTTTTCAGACACTCACCCCCAGTCACAGATCTGGGTTGAATCCATCATCATTCTTAAGCTCACTTTGCCACCCCTGTTCAGACCCAGTCATATGCAAATCAGTCTTGACCCTGTTCCTCATGGGAACAGTCCAGCCCGAACTGCCAAGCCAGATCTTCCCCGGACTGGAAACAAGCATCCTGGGACTGGTTTCGGGGTAATACCCCTCATCAGCCAGGCTAGCTTGAATCCAGTGGCAAAGTGAGCAAGGGACCCACGTCTGGGCATACTCTGCCAACTTAGGGTGAACAAAGCAAACACAAGGAGATGATGGACAGAGTGCTGAAACTTTTCAGACACTCACCCCCAGTCACAGATCTGGTGTGAAGCCATCATCATTCTTTAGCTCAGTTTCAGGCTGACCGTGATGGAAAGCAGGTCGGATACATTGGATGTTTGGGGCCGGTTAAAATTTCACCTTCACACCTGGTCACTGTTTGGTTCTTTTTCCCTCTACATCGAGCAAGTCTCCTCACCAAGCTGGGTTGCAGTTTGAAGACAGCTTCCTGCAGCATGATACCTTGGTGATTCCTGGAGGTCTTGGTTCTCATCATTGATGGCGAAGAGCTTCAGAGCTTTCAGTGGGGCAAACCTAGTTTTCAGGCTGAGTTGCGGTGCAACATTGCTGGCTTAACTCTCGACATCGGAGTCGGTCATCTTATGGAGCTTTTTAACAAAAGTTGTTCAAATGTTTCCAAACTTCTGGATCTTCTTCCAGAAAGTCTCATTTGAGTCTTTGTGGGTCCACAACATCAACCAACTCTGAGTTGGCTCTTGGCGGCTTGGGTCTACAATTTCCACAATGAACCTGATCAAATTCTATAAAGTCCAGGTGAAGCTGGTAAGCTGGGCTTGTCTTGGTGGAGTTGGTGCAAGTGACTTCTTGAAGCCCTTTTCTACCTTTTGGTTTCAGGGAGCCCAATCCTTAATCCTTTGCAGCAAGGCAAAGTTCTATTTTGTGAAGCCCAGAGTTTACAACAGGTGCAGTCCTTTAGAGTGCAGTACTCTCTTGGTGCATACCAGGGGTTCAGCAGGGCAGTCCTTCTTCTCTTGATGTTTACAGGCAGGGATCTGAATTGCTGGGCAGCTCTCCCATATGTTTTCCAGTTTCTGGGCTGGCAAGAGGGGGGCACCTCTTGATGACAACTTCCTTAGAAGGGTGGCAGTTTTTTGCCTCAGAAAGCAATTCTCGCAAAAATCCAAAATGGAGAAAGTCTCTCTGGAGGTTCGGGTCTGGATAACCTAACTCACAGGTGTGGCTAACTTTTACCTACACTCCACTGACAGCCCCTCATCTTTAAAGGAATTAAAGGGACTCCCATCTGGCTGGGGGTGCAAGAAGTGGGGGTGGGCCTGGTTCCTGTCCTAACTGTCTTTCTCCCTTTGAAGACCAGTTGGCTACTGTGCCCTCTTCCTGTCCTGACATCTGCAGCTGCAGATCTCCTCCCTCCAGATGATCTCTTTGTTTCAGCCCAAGCCCCTTCACGCTTCATTAAGGCAACTTGGCTCAGCCTGTCAAAGGCTGGCTAACCAGAAGATTCTGCTACAGGGCTGATTTTAGGTAACTTTTGGAAAGCAGTTCTAAAACTACTTTCCTGTAATAGTTATAATAAATCTAAATCTAACCTTGTCAAGTTGTTGGATTTATTGTAACTATTATTTTGACACTTTGAATTATTGTTCTAGCTCACTCTTGTCAAAAGTTAGAGTTTATTAAAGTTTAATAAAGCCTTTCCACGTTATCCTGAGCAGCTAGCAATCTACAATGGGGACAATTAAATTGGCAGTTTCTTCCTCATCAGGGCATATATACCATCATTTAAAATGTAGTTGCTTATTATCACAATGCACCCTACCCTTCGGGTACCTAGGGTAGACCTTAGGAGTGACATATATATAAAATAAGGTAGTTTAAGACTTAGGAAGTACCTTTAATTCCAAAGTCGAATTTGGACATGGTTTTATTTTTAAAAAATGACAACATTCCCCACTGCAGTGCACCCTTAAGTGCACTAAATGCACTGAGCCTTTAAACCTACATGCTCTACCATATACTAGGGACTTACAGATAGGTTGTCAGTACCAATTTTAATTACACCTAATTACCATATACCTTTTAAATAAAGCACTGTCCCTGAGCCTGGTTAGCAGACCCCAGGGCACAATTCGAGTCAGTAACCACCAGTACCAGTCACAAAATGGGAATGATCAGGGCAAAAAGGATGACTTTCTCACACAGCACCTCCAGACGAAAAGCGATGGGTCACTAACCTACACCCTGGTAGTCTTATCAGCTAAGTGGAAAAACCTGGAAAGTCCATCTGCATTGGCACAGGCAGTCCCAGGTCTGTGTTCTACTGTAAAGTCGATCCCCTGTGGGGAAATGGACCACCTCAGTTTAGGATTCTTCCCCCTCATCTGCATGAGCCATCTTATAGGTCTCGGGTCAGTTTGAACACATAGTCAGTACCAAAAGATATGGTCTCAGCTTTTTCAGGGACCAGACCTCAGCAAAGGCTTCCATCTCAACAGCTTGCCAACTTTGTTCTCTGGGGAGTAGTCGCCTGCTAATGAAGGCACCTGGCTGATTTAGGCCCTCTTCATTTGCTTGTGCCAACACTGCCCCAATCCCTTGGTCTGAAGCATCTGTCTGAACAACACATTTCTTTATGTAGTTAGGGGCCAGTAACACTGATGGTGAATGATAATAATGAATGTGACTTATATTGCACACAGATACTCCGCAGAGTGTCGAGGTGCATTTGCACAGGTCAGAAAAAACAAAAGAGAGGTCAGTTCCATTGTTTAATCCTGATTAGAAAGCCAGGTTTTCAGCCGTTTTTTAAATGCTGCTGGGTGGCTAATAGCGCGAAGTTCCAGATGGAGTTTGCTGCAAGCTGTGGCACACAGATGAGCCAAAGATCTGCCTCCAGATATGACCTCCTGAATTCTGGGTGTCACTGCCAGTAGTTTGTTGGCTGATCTCAGGTTTATATTTGGAACATGAAAACTAAACCTTGCTTTAAGATATTCTGCACCTGATAAGTGCAATGCTCCATGCTAGAGGCTTGAACCAAATTCTCTTCCTAATTTGAAGCTAGTATAGAGCGCGCAGAGGAGGTGATATATGCGCACAGAAAATGTAGAAGTTTTTTCAGCGAGTGCAATGCACTGAAACAAGTGCCCACCACTAATTAAATTTGTGGCTTAAATGACAGGCAATCATCAAATTCAACTCCTAAGTTCCTAACAATGCCTTCCTGCAGACCCGGATGTGGGGCATTATCTGGCTAGAAAGCCTGCCTGCTATCTGAAGAGCTGCTGCCAAGGAAAATAATCTCTGTCTTTTCTACATTACATTTAGGCTGGTGTATCTCCAGCCAATAAAAGCAGCCACTGGTTCTGAACACATAGCCTCCTCTAGAGTGTGAAAGGCCTTCTGACACTCTGGTGTCCAAATGACCTTTTTGAGATGCTTCTTTGAGGGGAGTTCTGTCAGGTGAGCCACAATGGTCCCATAGTTCTTCAAAAATCTTCTGTAAAACCCAGTCAGGCCAAGAAAGGCCCTGACCTGTGTCTAGATTTTAGGAGCCTCCCAATCCAGGATTGTCTGGGCTTTGGGCTGGAGAGGCTGTTCATGCCCTCCACCTAAAGGTGGACCAAGTACACCACTGAGCTCTGCACTATTTGGCACTTGCTTGCCTTCATAGCCAGGCTGGCCTGCTACAGGTCCTTAAGTACTTCCTTCAGGTGGACCAAGTGCTTCTCCAAGGGAGAGCTCAATATAGCTATACCATCAAGATAAGCTGCAATGAAAAGCTTCCAACCCAGACAGGACTCTGTTCACCAACCTTGGAAGGTGGCAGGTCCATTCTTCAAACCAAAGGGCATCACCTTGAATTGAAAGTGACCCTCAGGAGTTGAAAATGCTGACCTCTCTTTTGCTCCTGGACTTAGGCAATCTGCCAGTAACCTGAGGTCAAGCCAAATGTACATTGCAGTCCCCAACCAATCAATGAGCTCATCAGCTCTAGGTATGGGGTGAGCATCATTCTTAGTGACTGCATTCAAACCTCTGCAGTCCACACAAATCCTTCATTCTTTCTCCCCCCATGAGTATTAGGTTTAGGCACCAGTACCACTGGACTGGCCCATGGACTATCCCCAACTCTAGCATCTGAGCTATTTCAGCTTCTATGCTGGCTCTCACCTGGTCAGAAAATCTATACAGCTTGTTTTTGACAGGTAGGCTGTCACCAGTAACCAGTATCCACTTCATGTACACACCAAATGGTGATACCTGGGGTTAAGGAGAACAGTCCAGAAAACTGCTCCAACACTTGTTTGCAGTTTTTGACCTCCCTTTGACCCATCTAGCACACTGGTGGATAGGAGGTCTGGCAATGGCTCACTCTTGTCCTCTCCTCTTTCATCAGTGGACATCAGCATGGTCATGCCTGCCCTGTCTTGGAGGGGTTTCAATCTGTTCACATGCAGGACCCTGTGGAGAGTCCTGGGGATTACCAAGGCCCATCAAGTATGTGACCTCACCCTTTTTCTCTGAGATTGGCTAAGGCCCAGTCTATGTTGCCCTGGAGGACCCTGGGAGCCACAGGCTCTAACACCGACACCAACTGCCCTGGATGGCACTCAGGCATAGTAGCCTTTCGGTCATAATAAAGCTTCATGAGCTCTTGGCTGGCCTTCAGGTTACTGCTTGATTTGCTCATGTACTCTGCCAAGTGAGATCTCAGGTCTAGTATATGGTCAAGCACATTCTGCTTGGCTTTTTTTGAGAGGCTTCTCCCAAGACTCTCTCACCAACCACAATGGCTCTCTTATAGGCTACCCAAACAGTAACTCAAAGGGGCTAAAACCAACCCCTTTTTTCTGGCACCTCCCTGTATGCAAACAGCAGGCACTGAAGGAGAACATCTCAACTCCTCTTGAGTTTGTCAGATAAACCCATGATCATGCCTTTGGGGTCTTATTGAATCTTTCCACCAGATCATTGGTCTAGGTATTATATGGGGTAGTGAAGTTGTAGGTAACACCACGTTCATCTCACTTCACCTTCAGATAGGCAGACATAAAGTTTGTGCCCCTATCTGAGACCACTTTCTTTGGGAAATCCACTCTGGTGAACACACCAAGTTGGACCCTAGCCACTGTGGGAGCAGTGACTGTCCTTAGGGGTATTGCCTCTGGATATCTGGTGGCATGACCCACTACCACCAAGATATACCTATTGCCTGTGGCAATTGGTGGGTTTAGGGGACCAACAATGTCAATCCCTACCCTTTCAAAGGGAGTTCCAACCAGTGGCAGTGGTATCAAGGGAGTCTTTGACTTGCCCCCTGTCTTGCCACTGGCTTGACAGGTTGCACAGGAGCTGCAGAACTCCTTTATTTTGGCAGACATGTTAAGCCAACAGAAAAGCTTAACTAACCTATTCCATGTCTTGGTTTTCCCAGATGACATGCCAAGGGTATGTCATGGCTTTAAGTAAGGAGGAATTCTCTATACTTCTGGGGGACCACCACTCTCCTGGTTGCCCCTTGTTTGAGGTCCCTGGCCTCAGTATAGGGGACTCCATACTCCCAGTAGACTCTGTGGAATCCACTGGCATCATCCTTCTCTTGCCTGGAGGCAGTCTGCCTCAGGCTCTCAAGTGTGAGACATTCTCTTTGTCCCTGACACAACTCATCTCTGGATGGTCCACCAACTCCTTGCAATTCTGCCAAGTCAGACATATCTTTCAGGGGTAGAATACCTACCTTAGAGGCCAGATCCTCTCCTTCAGGGTTGTGTTCCTCTCTGACCTCTAGAAATCTTTGGGCTGTCTCACCAGACCTTGTGCCCTTTCTCTCATCTTTGGATGCTAGGGCTATTGTTCCAGGGTCCAAGTGTCCAGCACTTTCCTGACGTGCACTCTGCGACCTAGTCACAGCACATATCCACTCAGGGAGGTCCAGCATCTGCGCATGGACTTTCCTTTCCACCCTTGACCAGTCAGAAGCTTCAACATCATTTCCCAGTAGACATTCTACTGGAAGGACAAGAGACACAACTACCTTCTTAAGGCCTGCCACACCTCCCAATTCCATGCTCACCACGGCCATGGGATGGAACTTGGCTCTGCTGTCTGCATCAGTTACCTGGTGGAATATACCAGGTAGGATCTGCTCTGGAGAAACCAGTCTGTCTATGACCATGGTATCACTGGTTCCTGTATCTCTCAGAGCCTCAACCGCAGTACTGTTGATCTTAGGCCTTTGCCTGTACTTCTCCATGCTGGGAGGTAAGGCTGCCAGGGCTGCAATTTCCACCCCACCC
This sequence comes from Calotriton arnoldi, assembly GCA_963921515.1. Taxonomy (NCBI): domain Eukaryota; kingdom Metazoa; phylum Chordata; class Amphibia; order Caudata; family Salamandridae; genus Calotriton; species Calotriton arnoldi. Next base: position 1,136,181 of record CAWUFW010006484.1, read on the forward strand.
ACGGAAACTAAGGTTATCTCTGTGAACCCCTTCCCTATCACTGGGCCAACTTCCACCTCCACACCTAGACTAGCAATCCCAAGGGACTGTCCACCAGTGGGAGCTTCTTGCTGCAGACAACATTGTATCTTGTGAGTCCTGGCTGAAAACATTCATAACACTTCCCTGCCTTTGTAGGATCAAAGGACTTTCCTGCCTATGCAGCGTCATAGGACCTTCCCTGATACCCCTCCCCTTGAAAGTAAAATGCCCAGGGACCCCTTTACTTGTGAAGGGGTTTGTGGCTCTTTAGAGGACTCCTTTGTTTTTTTTTATCTTGGTTACCCAGGGCTTTCCCCTGGGAGGGGACCTGTTCTCCTTTTTTTGATCACCTCCCTGGTGCTTCTTTGAAACCCTGGTACTCACCCATTCATTGGCTGTCTCCCCCAGTTCCCTGGGACCAGATAGCTTAGAGTCAACCAGATACTGGGGAAACTCCTCTGATGGACAATTACTCAAACTGTGCTCCTTCATGAACAAATTATAGAGCCCCTCATAGGCACTCACCTGGTTATCGTGTATCCAGCCCTCTAGTGCGTTTACTGAGATGTCAACAAAGTACACCCAAGATTGGGTGCTGACTTTCTGGGTGTCCCTGAACTTCATCCTGCACTGCTCTGAAGTGAGACAAAACTGATCAGACACTACTTCATGTGGGATTAAGATTCTGCTTCCTTCCCCTGTAGGGTTAAGAGCATTTCCCTCCCAGCTACTGGCATCAACTCCCACAGGAGTGAACCTAAGGGTCCTCTGAAAGGCTGCCAGCCTCTTGTCTATGTTGTCTCCCTCCTGGTACTTAGGGACAATCCCCTGGGGCAGGCTAGAGTCAGACAGGCCACGTCTTTACTTCTCACACTTTTCTTCGTTGCCACCATCTCCTCGCTCTTGCCCACTTCTTGTTAGCCAGGGCCAACTTCTTTTCCTTCGCAACTGTGTAGGCTAACTGGGTCTCAAGCTCTCTAACTCTGATGGACAGTTCTGCTTTCTTTCTGGTGGATCCCACAGACCCTGCCTTCCCACTAGCTGTAGCCTGGGCCCTAGTTAGTGAAGTCGTGAACAGACATTCCTCATCCTACTTTTGGATGTTGGAGGGGTCACCTTCCCCATCCTCTTCTATCTCTCGAGCATCCTCTGTTTTCTTCTAGCTGGGCCTTAGCCCAGGCTGTAGGGAACTTTATCAGCTGTGACTTCCTGGTCTTGGTAGAAGTTGGTAACTCCCTAGCCTTACGCAACCCCCTAAGCTCTATTACAGTGAGTGTGGGTAGGCTAGCCAGATCAAGCTTCATGGTATCCCTACTTTTGGGTCACACAAAATCTGAGAAATATAAAAAAAAAATTGGTGTCTTTTTGGCGCAAGTTTTAGCACTATTTCTGTGATAAATGGACTAAAAATTCAGTTCTTCTAGGCATTCATAAAAGAAAACTCATGCATTATTTCAGAGAATTTCTGGGTTGCCAAGCAAGTCTGACTTCTGAAGGGGGCTAGGGTCCTAAGCAAGACTGCTTTGGCTCTACCCTTTCCAATAGAAAACACGTAACGTAGGTGCATAAACGTCTACAAATAAACACACTTGTAATTTTGTTCCTACCGGAAATGCAGGCTGGCCACTTCCTTTTCTGCATCAGCTATTCAATGTTTATTTGCCCAGTAATCTTCATGACATATTAAATAGCTACAACAATAAGAAATATCCATTCAAAACAAACATTTAATTTTTAGGAGTCAGCAAAAGCTTTGCATTTTTGAGCAAGGCAATTTTGCAACAAAAAAATGAAGTAACTATTGGGTCCATCAGTACCTTAGAAAACCACTAAGTAAAAATAAGTTATAAAATGAGTCTAATATGCATTGCTAAAAATATAAGAAATAGCCATTCAAAATCTTTCATTTATTTTAGAAAGAAACAACAAAAACTTTATATGTAAAAGCAGGCTAGGTAAAGTTGTTAAAAATAAAACTTTTTACTTTATTTTTACATACTTTGCATGCCACTCTCAGGCCCTTGTGCCTGTCAGTACAGTAGAAAATGGTTACATAAAAATAAATTATGAAAATAAATAAATGTACATTTTAAGAAATATCCCTTCAAAACCAATATGATATTTGTAAACACAAGCAATAAAATTATTTTAAATAATACTATGTAAATACTTTGCATGCCACTCTCAGGCCCTTGTGCCTGTCAGCCAGCACAGCAGAAGACAGTTAAATAAAAAGAAATTATGAAAATAAATAAATGTACATTTTAAGAATTTTCAAAACCAATATGATATTTGTAAACAATTAAAAAAAAATAATAATATTTAATTACTTTGCATGTCAATCTCAGATTCTTGTACCTGTCAATATAGTAGAAAATGGTTAAATAAAAATAAATTATGAAAATAACTAAATGTTGTACATTTAAAGAAATATACCCTCAAAACCAACATATTTTAAAACACTAACAACAAAAATATTTTAAATAATAAAATATGAAAATAAAAATATATAAATTCACAGAACCATAAACACACATATATAAATACATATCAACTGTACAGGAGTTGTATGAATATTAAATGGAATGAGTAAGTTGCCAACAGTACTTCCTAATGTTATCAAACAAAACAAACCGAGCTACAAGCACCTGAAACTATGATCACACACCAGATTAATATTTTCTATTTATATAGAAAGTTTGCTCGTCGATCTTTAATATGAAAAAACCTTTTGATTGTTCTTTTGTTGAATTCTGGTATTTCCTTTATTAGCTCTTTTTCCATTGATAGCATAGCCAATGCATTAACTCTAGCTTGAGTCATTGTGTTTCGCAAAAATGTTTTTACCCTATTTAGGGGTCGATTCCGATTCGGGCCGGAAAAAGCACCGACCGACTCGGATCCGGAAAAAATACCGACCGACACGTACCAGTGGCGCCCGACACGCCAAGTACGATGCAAGCCGCGATAAATCCGACCGACACGTCAGGAAACCAAGCCGACCGACCGAGCCGCTCGGAAAATAGCAATCCGGCCGGAAAAACACGCGAATCCAACCGACCGACACGCACCCGGAACAAATCCGACCGAATCGTACCCGCCAACTCCAACCCGCAAAGTACGATGCAAGGCGCGAAAAACACGACCGAGTCGGACGGAGGACAAGCCGTACGACCGACACGCATACAAAACCGAGCCGAAGCAACACAATACACCGCGACCGACGCGTACGCAGCATACAAAACTGCACAAACACAGCGTGGACGAAACGGAAAACACCGTACGAGACCAATGCAGGGTCCGACTCGGTCACAAGAACGTTTCCAACATACACAAACAGCACAAAGGAAAAATCAACCAAAAAAAGGCCAAACAAGCAATTACCAAGCCAATAAACACTGGGGGGGTGGGGACAGAGAACAAAGACACACCCACAACTCCACCTATATAAAGGACACAAATCACTACCATGAGCCTTTGCAAATGCCATTTCACTGCCAGCACCCAAGAGAAAGCAACCACACACCCACAGCTCATCCCTCACACAAGCCACACACCATCAGCACACCAACAAATACCTACCTCACATACACCCAGCAAAACACACACTCACACACCCTCACCTGCACACCAACACACACATCACTCACCATCACCACCCATCACCATGCCCCCCAAGAAGAATCCCAAGTTCCTAGATTGTGAATTGGAAGTCCTGGTAGACGAGATCCTCAGGGTGGAGCCACAGCTGTTTGGCACTCTGGTCCAACAGACCCCCATGTCGCAGAAAACCAAGATGTGGGAGAGGATCATCAACAGGGTGAACGCCCAATCATCATGTCGGCGCACAAAGACGGACATCCAGAACAGGTGGTATGACGTGCGCAGGAGGGTACGGGACCTGCTGAAGATAGACTACAGCAACAGCCAACAGACCGGCAGTGGCCCTCCTGCCAAGCCAATATACCTCAGGCCCTGGGAGGAGAAGGTGCGGGCCATCCTTCCGCCAGTGAGCGTATATGGACTAGAGAACATCCCAGAGCCTGGTGAGTACACAACAAATGTACACAATAAACTGCCACAAAACACACACATCACTGTCAAGGGGAGAGTCAAACCATGCACACATAGCAATTACACAGCAACTAGAACAGAATCATCCCAAAATGTGTATGTCAGTCAGATAAACACAACACATGCCATCAAAAAAGTCACATCCAACTGTGCCAACACATGTACAAACACAACCACAACTACAGCTAGGCAGTGGCACAAATAGAACTAACACACACATCCACACATGTAGCCACCACAACAACACCAACACACAGTGAAGACCACTCAAAGGAAGGAATTCTGTGTATGCTGGCCAAGTCAGTGTAGCCAATAGCATCATGGGAGTCGCAGTCACACATATTGCCCCCCCACAACTGTCCCATCAACACCACCATGAACCATGCGCACATCACAGGGAGTGGAGAAGGACTCACAAGATGGCTGACACTGGCTACTGCTGTGGGGAGCACAAGGCCCTGCTGCCAACTGTGCACCAACAAACAGCAGGACACCACTGACTGACATCCTGAGAGACAACTTACACTCCCTGCAATGCAAGCACGTTCCATGTTGGGCTATCTGGCTGGCTGGGTGGGAAGGGGGACTTGCAGCACTGACTATAGTCACCAGCACCTCCCCTCACACCCCCAACACAAACTCCACAGTACCCACCTGGTAGAATGCAATGCCCTCCATCCTAACACAAGATCCCACAAAGCACCACCACCCTGGGTTATGTTGTGTGAAGCACAGGGACACTCTTGGGACTCTTAGCCAAACAACTGCCAGGACAACACTCCCAGCCATCCTGTCAGCACAGCCAGCCCACCCCACAGGGAAGCAGAGTCAAAGGAAGGAAGCATGGGCATGCTGGGAAGGGGGTGGAGGCAATAGCATGATGGGAGACGTAGTCACAAACATAGCTCACCCCCACAACTGTCCCATCAACACCACCCTGAACCATGCTCACATCACAGGGAGTGGAGAAGGACTCACAAGATGGCTGACACTGGCTACTGCTGTGGGGAGCACAAGGCCCTGCTGCCAACTGTGCACCAACAAACAGCAGGACACCACTGACTGACATCCTGAGAGACAACTTACACTCCCTGCAATGCAAGCACGTTCCATGGTGGGATAACTGACTGGGTGGGTGGGTGGGTGGGAAGGAGGTCTGGCTGTCAACCAAACACAATCAATGCAGACCATGTTCACACCCCAGAGAATACATAGAAATGCCCAAATAATGCAGGACAATGTGCCACACCAATATCAACCCCTGACTGTGACGACTTAGGACAATACAATGTACAGGCCCGCACCCCGAGGCACAGTCACAACTGTCAGGTGTGTCAACCACTGATGCCTGCAGAAACATGACATACATTGTTTGTGTCTCCCAAAAACAGGTGATGATAGGGACACAGCAGCAGACGCTGAGGAGTCCCAGTCCCAGGCTCAAGAGGATGCCGAGCTCACTGGCGTCGTACAGCCTCTGTCCTCCTCGGACGATGAAGAACAACCTGGCACATCCGGTGCAAGTCAACATGCTGCACCAGCAGGACCACCAGCTGCAGCACCAGCAGGTCCACCAGCTGCACCCCCTGCACCCACCCCTCCAACGACTGTCACCACGAATACCATCCCTGCCGACATGGACAGAATAAGGAACAACACCAGCGCAGTGACCCTGGACCAACCTGGGGCCATGGACACCACCACCACCACCAACCCCCAAGGTGGACCAGGGTTATCTGTGCGTGCAACTGCACACACTGCACATGTCAGCAGGGGTGGTGGGAGGGGTGGGAGACAGAGGTCGCTGCTTGCAGACGTTGCTGGTGTGCATGAAGACCCACAACTGGTACGCATAGCTGATGCGTACCAGTCCAGCACCGGAGAGCTCAGCCAGGTAGTGGGGCTCCTCAGAGACATTAAACAGCAGCAGGCTGCCCATCATGCCCGCTTGGACTCCCACATGTCCCAAGTGGAGTCACACATGTCACGTGTGGACTCCCACATGTCACGTGTGGACTCCCACATGACCCGCGTGGAGTCCAAGTGGGATGTACTACATGAGATGACGGCGGTGCACAGGGACATTTTACAATGCCTCCGCCAGATGAACAGCAACCAGTCCACACCTCCCTGTGTGCCAACAACATCTGGTACCGAACAAACTGCAACTGCCACAGGGAGGGAGGAGGACTCTGGCGGAGAGTCCCCTGCACCGCAGCAGCCTGCACTTGAGGGCCCCCCAAGAAGAGGGGTCGTCCGAGGAGGGGAAAGTGAGAGGCTGATGGCCAAGCGCAACTCCCAGGAAGCCTGAACCTGTTCTGGATTTTCGCCTTTGTGCACAGACTGTTCACCCTGTTGATGGCAACACTACTCCCACACATTGCATGGGGAGTATAAGTTGGAACAATGTGTCAGACAACAGTGGCCCCGATACTGGGGATCCTGTCTACCTGGACTTTCTATTCATCTAGGAACTTGGGATTGCAAGATTCATGTACAGCACAATCCATCCTATGCACTATTATCACAATAAACACACTAATACACCATACTTGCCTCTGTCGTGATTCCAACGTGGGTGCTGTTATGGGGATGATGAACTGCAAAATTACACAGTGTATGCGAACTGCAACAGCAAGGACAACACAGGCATGTGAGTACAGGCAACGTGACACATATGAGGGAGACACACCACCAGGGCTACACAACACATACACACCTAGGCCATCTGACTCATTGCCTACACTGATGTTGCCAGGGAAGACGGTGCAATGCACAGACACCACACCCATTCCCAGTTGTAGTCAAGTAGCCCACAGGTGCAGTAAGCAAATGGCAGTCAAATGTGTGACCACAGACAACGCACATCACAAAGTGAAGCACAGGTTTATTACACAGTTGCAACATGCTGTAACCACTACAGATGCAAGGTAATCCCACCTGGCAGCGGGCACACAGTCAACAACTGTAGACTGAAAGGAAGTCCATGGGTGTGGCGCACATCACCTGTAGGGACACAACAGCTACCAGCCTGGATGTGCAATCACGTCGTCGGTGGACACAGTTCACCAAACGAATCTGAAAGTACCCTGTGAAGGACAGAAATGACACACAGTCAAAAGCAATGCAGTACAGGACAGAACAGCAAAACTCATGCACAATACATGTTACAAGATACCCACCCAGAACCAAGTTAGCATGTCAACACTGTTGGGGAGTACAGCCCACCTGTCACCACACATCGCAACACACATCCTGTCAAGTAGCCCATGGACACACTCCAACAGCACCAGAGCACCACCCACACATCATGCCAACTCACATCATTCACATGACACCTCAGGATACTCACATTCAGCTAAAGAAGTTGGTGATGAGCTGTGTGCGGACATCACCATCACCATCATCATCATCATCGTCACTGGCATCGTGGTCCAGGCCAGGATCCTCCACAGGTGGCGGATGTTGGTCATCGTCATCCTGGATGAGAGGCAACTCCTTCCGCACTGCCAGGTTGTGGAGCATGCAGCAGACGATGATAATCTTGCACACTTTCGCAGGGGCATATGGGAGGGACCCTCCGGTCTTGTCCAGGCAGCGGAAGCGGCTCTTCAGGAGACCAAAGGTCCGCTCAATCACTCTCCTGGTCCGACCATGTGCCTCATTGTAGCGCATCTGGGCAGGTGTCACAGGGTTCCTGAGGGGTGTCAGCAACCACGGCATGTTGGGGTATCCCGAGTCACCTACGGACAGACAAGTGCACATCAGCTGACTTGGAAAAGTGGGCGGAATACTACAGATCAGATCACACACAATGGCACAAAGTCAGTACACACCGACAAGCCAGGCACGCTGGTTCTGCATCTGTGCCATCAACCTGGGGATGCGACTACTCCTCATCACAAAGGCATCGTGTGCTGAACCAGGGAAACGGGCACACACGTGTGTGATGGTCATGTCTGCAAGACACACCACCAGTGCATTGACCGAGTGGTAGTGCTTGCGGGTTCCTGTAGAGCCTGCTCCTGGGCCTGTGGTGGTACCAAAGCCACATGTGTCCCATCAATGGAGCCAATGACATGCGGCATCCTCCCCAGGGCATAAAAGTCACTCTTCACGTCAGTGAGTCGTCGCAGTCTAGGGAAATAGATGTACCGGTTCAGGAAGAGCAACATTGCCGCCAAAACATCGCGGAGCACACGGCTGAACATGGTCTGTGACATCCCACCAGCAGACGCCACAGTATGTTGGAAGGTACCGGTGGCAAAGAAGTGTAGGGCTGCCATCACCTTCACCTTGGGGGTCAGCGCTGTAGGATCACGGCCGGCCAGGCTGCAAATGTGGGGACAACTGCACTGCCAAATCCTCAATCAGCTGCCTGGTGAAGCGGTACCGTCGGATGCTGTCCCGTTCCACCATCGTTGCCAGGTCTGGGAATGGCCGATGGACAGCAGGAGCCCTGCAGTGCAGAGGAGAAGTAAGCAAGATCGTCAGTCACCCCACATATGCGGCATTGAACACACTCAAGATCCCAACATACATCATCATGAGGCACAACTACATGAAGTGTGCAGTACCGGAACGACATGTATGGTACATACATGGCCAACATCTGTCAACACGGTCCTACAGGTGGCATCAATTTGTCCCAGGTTGGCCCATTGGATATCATGATGCTGTGTCACAGTCACCCCCAGTGACATGTGAGGACAGATGTGCCCCAGGCACCACAGCTCAACGACAGGCACATTCCCAGGGACCCTGTAATGCCACATGGACACTGGCATCACCTGGAGTATCATGTGTACACCACAACAAAACAAACATGACCCCCACAGGTAGTGGCCACACTTGCCATGGCAGGAGAGCCATGGACGTCTGTGACACACACGCACAACATCAGAGTCCATGCACACACAACGTGGATGTGGAGACTGTCTCCCATTGTGCACATGAAATCAGAGACATTGTAAACACTACATGCACAAAGACTGTGGAGGGCCATCACTATTGTGCCACTGGGACACCCTGGCTCAAACATACCGTCCCACATGGGACTCACGGGGTATGTGACATGACATACACAAACACCACTGTGAAATGTGACCATGGCACATGCACAGATATGAACAGTTGCACATCACAGTGGTCACGTACACGTAACACCCATGATCCTGTCCCCATGAACACGTGCACAGCCTGGGGGTGGCTGCCCACAGGTGACACCCACAGGACAACATGTACACCAACATACACACAATAGGAAATGCAGCCTTACATGCCTTATGATAAGGTTTGGACAGGCTGTCGTGATGTAGGTGTGCCCCTCACTCCCTGGGAGCTATCTGTGGCTGGCATATGTCCATCTGAGACAGGCATGCTGACATATGCCAGTCACATGTACAGTGATGCGTTGTACTGCAATGGACCGATCGGTGCCTCCGGCCGGCCCATTGCATTCAATGTGTGCGGGTACGCGTTGTACCCCTGTGCGCGTTGAACAGCAATGGACCGATCGGTGCCTCCGGCCGGCCCATTGCTTTCAATGTGTGCGGGTGCAGCGTTGTACCCCTGTGCGCGTTGAACAGCAATGGACCGATCGGTGCGCACCCATTGACAATGGGCTTGCCTGGCAACGGACGCGTTTTTGAATATTCGAACGAGTCAATTGCTGGAAAATCAGTTGGTCACCCACAACAATGTTGCAAAATAATGTATGTCATGAAGTTGAAGATTTGAAGGATGCTGTGGGCGTGTTTTGGTGCTGCTATTCCATGGATTGGCCAGATTCAGAAGATGCTAACGACTTGGACCTATCACTTTGGACACAAGGGACAGTATCTGCCTCTCCAGCACATATATATTGCTGCATGTTCCCCTGAGAGCCCACTTGCCTGCACTACATGCTCCAGGACGACATCTGCCACTGCACTGCTGCTGTCTCTGCCCCTCTGGACCCTGCAATGGCACGTAC